>CM050164.1:24282957-24475005 GCA_027410445.1 Discoglossus pictus
CGCGAAGGAAGGTGCGCGAGTCGGGGGAGATGGCATCTCTAATCTCCTGGAGCAAGCGCCCTGAGACTTTGGGCGTCACATATCCCAAACGGAGCGCAAGCTCCTGGGGTGACACCCAATCAGAACGCCCGTATTCCAGGAGATCCCCGACTCGGGTCATCCGTGCATGACTAAGGCGGCGGATGATACTGGGGGACTGTAACATTGGAGCCCCCACTGCTGCATTAAATAGCAGGGGCTCTGTGAATATTTCATCCCCCAAAGGCACGCCCTGCCTGGTCACGGAGACCATGCTCCAGGCCTTGAGGGTTTCCTGGTAGTATGCCGGCAACACAGAGAGGTCTCTCCCAAACCCCTCGGGCCTGATCAGAAATAATTGCCGGTCATACCCCAGGTTGCGCAACTGGCGATAAAAGCTGGATGCCAGTGCGCACCACTGCGGAGAGGGATCTGCATATAGGTATCTCTGCAGGTACTGAAGGCGGAAGGTGGACAACTGGGAGCACACACAAACTACTCCCTGTCCACCCTCCACCAAAGGCAGACTTGCCACCCCTGCAGAGACCCAATGCCTTCCCATCCAGAGGAAATCTAACAAATTCCTCTGGATATTGGTGACAAACTCGGGGGTCGGACTCAGACAAATCAGCCGGTGCCAGATCTGAGAAGCCACCAGCTGATTCACCACTAGAGTCCGCCCCCTAAGGGAAAGCATTTTTGCTAGACCCCTCCATCGTCCCAGACGAGAGAGGACACTGCCCTCTAACTCCCTCCAGTTGTCTGGGACGGAAGCGTCCGCAGCGGACAGGTAGACCCCCAGATATTTAATGACATCTGCCTCCCACGTGATGTCACGAAACGTGGGAGGCAAAGAGTCCACCTGTAAATTACCCTCTAAAAGGCCTGTGCATTTGGACCAGTTGATCTGAGCGGAGGAGGCAGCTGAATATACCTCCTGGCACTGTTTTGCCAGCTCAAGATCAACTGGATCCTGGGCCACGAGGAGCACATCGTCAGCATAAGCTGAAAGGACAATCCGCATGTCTGGATCTTTTAGCACCAGCCCTGTGAGCCTTTTCCTCAGTAGGCAGAGGAAAGGCTCAATGGCCAGTGCATATAACTGTCCAGACAAGGGACATCCTTGACGCACCCCTCGTCCAAATACCAAAGGTGCTGTTAGGGACCAATTGATTTTAAGTAAACACTCTGCAGAGGCGTACAGCGTTCTTATAAAGCCCACAAACTGTGGGCCAAAGCCGTACGCTTGCAGAGTGGCTATGAGGTAACCATGGTCCACCCTGTCAAACGCCTTCTCTTGATCTAAAGAGAGAAAGGCGAGTGACAGACCAGTCCTGCGAGAATAATGCAATAGATCCCGGACCAGAAAGATACTATCAAAGATAGTCCGGCCCGGGATCGCAGGACTGGTCTGGGTGAACCAATTCTGCCAGCACAGACCCAAGTCTAAGCGAGATGGCTTTAGCTACAATCTTGTAGTCCGTGCTGAGCAGAGAGACCGGTCGCCAGTTCTTAATAAGCCGGAGATCCCCCTTTTTGGGCAGCAGGGCAAGTACTGCCCTGCGACAAGACAGGGGCATCTCCCCGGTCTCCAGGGCTTCCCCAAGGACCAGATGGAAATCAGGTCCCAGAGTCTCCCAGAAAAATTGGAAAATCTCTACAGTCAGTCCGTCCAGTCCTGGAGACTTTTCACAGGACATGGCACGGAGGGCTTCAGAGAGCTCTTGAAAAGATAGTGGTATATCAAGCCGCTCTCTTACACCCTCACTGACTGTGGGGAGCCCCTCCCATAGCACCCTGCAGGCGTCTGGAGAAATGGGATCCGGAGAGTAAAGATCTTTATAAAAGTTCCGGGCTCTATCCCGGATACTCTCCGGATCTGTAAGGGGGGCACCGTCTTCATCTAGAAGACAGGTGATGTGCCTACTGTTACCCCCCTTTTTCTCCAGTGAGTAGAAGAGGCGCGAGCCGCGGTCTAGATCTTTGAGAAAACCTAAGCGGCTACGCACGTATGCCCCCTTGGCCTGGTGTCGTTCCAGGTCACAGAGGACACCCTTCCTTTCTACATACTCGCTCTGCAGGGATTGGTCCCTACAAGTGAACAGCCTCTGCTCCAGATGGAGTACCTCCCCCCGGAGTGACTCCAACTCAGCTTCGCGCTGCCCACTCGCACCCTTGGTATATTCCTGACACAGAAGTCGCAAATGAACCTTGCCCACGTCCCACCACAGTTTTAACGTGGCAAAGTCCCCCATGCAACCCCTCCAGTCCGTCCAAAACTTCGGATCAATGTCACGAGCCCCTGGTCCTTCAACAAAGCATTGTTGAAGTGCCAATAGGCGGCTCGTGGCGCTGTTGGCGTTAGCGCCACTGTCACAGACACACAGTTGTGGTCTGTGAACGGAGCCAGCCTAATGGCACAAGAACCGACTCGTGACATATAGTGACTAGATATATATAGTCTGTCGATCCGGGAGTGGGACACCAGACCGGCTCTCACCCTGACGTAGGTGAAACCGTCTGATGCCCCTGGGTTCTGCTCTCGCCAGATGTCCTCCAGGGAGAAGCGGGCGATGATCTCCCGCAGGGCTGACGCAGAAGGCGGGTACGGCTCTGGACTATTCCGGTCCAGAGCGTCGAGGGTGCAGTTGAAATCACCCCCGAGTACCAAACACTCATCTGCGTCAACCGTCTCCAAAAACTGGGACAGTCTGGCGAGGAACCTCACTCTCTCGAGCCCTCCAGCAGGGGCATATATATTAACTAGGTTAATGATGCTACCCTGCTCTCGGACCCGGAGGTGGATTAGACGGCCTGGGATAACAGCTTTCACAAGCAGCAGCTCTGGCTGAAAAGACTCTGAGAACAGGGTCACCACTCCACATGACGCCGATGTGAAGTGGCTGAAGAAGACCCTGCCTCTCCACTCCAGTTGCCACGAGGCCTCAGCCTCTGGAGTGGTGTGAGTTTCCTGCAGGAAGCTCACAGAGTACCCTCCCTGATATAAATAGGAGAGTACCTGGAACCTGCGGAAACTGTCTTGACAGCCATTGGTATTTAGCGTGCTGATGTGCAAAGCCATTACTGCGTGTCAGGAATTGTGCGTTCCTCAGACCCTTGAGACTGCTGATAGGACACGCACATTTTATAGAATTTCCGGACGCGGAGATGCTCCGCAGTCCCAGAATTCTTGGCCCTAGTGCTGACCACTAGATATTGCTGGAGAGAGTGGAGAATAAACGACATATTCTTCCACCTCTCCAAGGCCAGCCGCACCTTCCTTTTCTTTTGTCCATGAAGGGTGCTCTCAAGGAATAGATCTATTTCCTTGACAGGGATAACCCACCCAGAATCTGATGTTCCTTCTAGTGGGTCACCCCTGGGCTCCTCTTGGCTGAGGGCTTTTACTCCATCCTCCCCGGCTGGAGTCAGTTTCCTCAGCTTTATTCTCAGGGACCCCCTCTTAGATGATACAGAAGGAGTCCCTTTAGCACCCTTCAAGGTAAATAATGGACCCTTGGATTGCTGCTGCACCCCTGTAGCTTCAGGAGTGCATTCAGGGGTAGCTGGCTGGACAGCAGTGGCTGGCATGGCTTCCTTAATGGAAGCCTTGGAGGCTTTATATGCCTCCTCTGCCAGTTCCACCGCTGCTTGCTCAGCTTGGATGGCACCGATGTTAGGGTCAGTGGACGGCTGAGGAGGGTAGACAGGCTCTCCCATGATGTTAACAGGAAAACCTGTTTTATCACCCTCCCCCATTTCCACTTCCCCTTGTGCCACATCCCCCCTGACAGACAAATCCATGGGGTCCTGAATGGGGGTCATGCCTATATTCCCCCCCTCCAGTAGTGACTCGGCCTGGGGCTCTAACAAAGCCCGAGGTACGTCACTAGAGAGTGACACTGGAGGAGGAGACTGACTGGTGCCCTTGAAGCTCAGCACCTCAGGGACACTGACTACCCATTCAGCAGGGGCTTTGTTGGGACCCCCCTCAAAGGCCAGAGGCAGAACCTGATCTTTCTTGTCTACCCCTGCCTCACTTGGGAGACCCTCTTGCCCCTGCTTTTCCTCCAGATCCTTTTCCACATTAACCCATATAGGGTCTGGAGAGATAGATGTGTGGTCTGGCACAGGCTGGCTGAGCTTAATAGCCGGGCCAGTCAATGTCACCGGATGAGGAGGAGATGTTTTGTTCCTCTTCTTGCTTTTAGAGGGAGCTGCTCCACTATAGAGCACTTCCCACTTATCAGCAACCTCCCTGTTGGTTTTATGCTTCCTCTTCCTGGGGACGTCACTCCTGGAAGAGGAGCTGCCACTAGCTGCCTCCCCTGCAGAGGGCTTATTATCTCTCTGCTTACACTGTGCCCCCACACTAACTGATGTAATTATGGTGGGGGCAGATTGGGACTTGGGAGATGCAGCTGTGACACTGGGAGGACCGGTGACATTCTTCCCCTTTTTCCCAGTGTCTGCAGTCTTGCTGGAGACCACAGACACAGATGGCTTTTTTGGGGAAGAAGGGGGTTTGGAGGCCGTGGTGGTGGCTTGAGGAACGGCCTCCTTGCCTGAGCTCTGTGGGGGGGCTATGACCCTTGAGGTCCCCGCTGTTATGGGCTCAGCGGGGATGGGTGCCGTACTGACGGAGGTGCCATTTGCTGGGGCTGGGGCATGATACTTTACATTAGGACAATTCCTACGTGTATGCCCCAACCCCTTGCAATGATAGCACTGCACCTCCGTAGTGCTGTAAAAAATCCTGTACAGCACCCCCTCAAATGGAACCCCAAAAGACCCCTCTATATTTTCTGCGCCCTGAGGCAGGCACATTTGTACCTGCCTCTTGAAAGAGAGCACATGACGAAGTGCTCTCTCTCTGCACCCCAGGGGAATTTTAATAAATGGTGTTTTTACTTCCCCTAGGGTTAGCAGGTGGGGGCGCAGGAGGGAGTCTGGTAGGAAGGGGGGCACATTAGAGAGTGTTACTTTTGTGCCCAACCCTTCCAGGGGTTCTATTGGGACATATAATCCCCCCACTGTGATGCCTCTCTGTATAAAAATGTGTGCAGCAGCCAGAGTACGGGTAAAGAAAACTGCTTTCCCGTACATTTTGCTGGCTGCTACTATAACAGAGGGGCTGATGACATTAGCTGCAGCACGCAGATAGAATTCAATGCTGTAGACCCCAGACATCTGACATTTAACCCCATGCTTCCTGGTGATCTGCCCCTCAGCCCCAGCGGTGGTATTACTGGGGCCAGCAGAAACCACCTGTGACCAGGTATTAGCCTCAGGGGTAGGTCTGCTGGCAGAACCACCAGGAGCTGGGGCTGCCTTATCTGCCTGGGGCCTATGCTGTGCAGTGCTGCAGCTAGGATTTTCATGGGCCATTATTCCCCCTTTTGACCCCTGAGGCTTCTTAATGGTCTTATCCCTCATGTTTAGACCCATTTTTTTTTAGTTTATTTGTTTTATTTATTTTTATTTTTTGTTTTATGATTTTCTACTGTTTTCTTTTTTTTTATTTTAATAAAAGTGTGAAAAAGAAACAAAAAGACAAAACTAAGGGAGACAAAAACTAAGGGAGAGAGAGAGATGATGTTTGGCAGTGGAAGGGTTAATGGCCTGTTGCAAGGTGTTACTAATTGCAACAACACAGAGAACACAGAGGCTTTTTAACCCCTCTGTGTCTCTGTGTCAGATGTTAAAAAAGCCTTTTAAACAAAACTTCAAATTGTTTCCCCCCCCCACTGCCTACAAAGATGTTACTTGTCTTCTCTCCCCCAAAACATAAAACCCAACACCAAACAAACAAAACTTTAACAAAACCTGAAAAACTTTTTAAAAAAAAGTCAAAGTAAAAAAAGTTTCAGGAGTGAAGGTAAAGTGCTAAGGGAGGGGTGTGGCAAAGTATCCAGGAGACAGCTCACTCTCCTGGGATAGAGAGTTGAGCCTGACCCCCAGAAAACTAAAACTTAAATTAAACCAAAAAAAAAAAAACCACAAAAACTCCCAAAATGAACAACACCGTGCACAAAGTGCTTATTAACAGAAAGGTGTTAAAATAAAACTTGTATTTGAGGGACTAAGACCCTAAAAAGCCTTTTGTTTGGAGCTCAAGCATGCACACAACATGCTCTCTGAGAACTTGGCACAGTATCAGTTGTGAGCCTGACACACACACTGGCTAGCGGTCAGGCAAATGAACTAAGATTTAACAAAATAAAAGTTTTGTTTTTTTAAAAGTAGACAACTAGTAAACAAGATTGTATTGGTTGCACTGTGCACACACAGTATAAGCTGTGAGCCTGACACACACAGTTGCTAGCAGGGGCTAGCAGGGAGACAGGCAAATGAAGTTAGATTAGACAGAAAAAACAAACAAAAAAAATCATGTTATTGCCCTAAAAAGAGCTTTTTGGGGTGCTGTGTTTACAGCAGAGATTTGATGAGTCCTTCAGCACTGCACTGGGCACTGAATAAACTTGCCTAGCTATTGATTTCCCTATTCAATCAGTATCACCTACACTCTTCCTCCTCTCAGTAAGACTGCAAGTTAGTTATGATTCCAAAATGGCTGCTGTCCATGAGGTAGAAGGGTGTGGAAGGCATGGTATGATGCTAATTGGCTGGAATGTGTCTGCTGACTGATTTGCAGGGTCAAAGTTTGCTCAATGATAAAGTATAGGGGGCGGGCCGAATATCGCCGCAAACGTGAACATGCTATGTTCACCGGGAACAGTCCGCCGGCGAACTATTCGTGACATCTCTAATTGTAAGGCATTTTAAAGTGTAATTTATTTATGTATACCATATTAGAACATTCCAGTGTAATAATTTTGCATAACGTGTATTAGTTAATGATTCCTATATATTATCTGTATTATTACAAGATACTTTATACAATAAAGGTAATCTAAATCTCTGTTGGTCTTGAGCTTAATTAAATATTGTGGCATTTCAATTAAAACATTAACTTGACAATAACATTCAGCTGATGTACTGTTGGTATTTGCTGAAGTTTGTTAAACAAGGATCTCAACATGGATGTCGAAATGTTATTATTTTTTCCTGTCATGGGGCAAATCTTCTGACTCAATGAAGATTTAAATTATCTTGTCTCTGTCTTATTAAATAAAATGTGTGTTATCAATGCCATTAATGCAAGCCAAATTAAAACAGCTCATCAGTCATCTGGTTTGAATTCTTGAACACATCCATCCTTTTTAGATATAAAATACAATCATATGGCTATACCAAACACTTTGTTAATGCTTCTGTAGTGGTAAAGCTTTTAGAAGGGTTAATAAGGGATAATATACAATAATATGTCTATTTGAACAGTAGGAGTCAGCATGGGTTTATGAGGGACACGTCATGTCCAACAAACCTAACTAGTTTCTATGAGGAGGTTTGTAGGAACTTGGACCAAGGCAACTCAGTGGATGTAGTCTTTTTGGATTTTGCAAAGATATTTGATACAGTGCCACATGGGAGACTATTGTGCAAACTTGGGGATACAGGAATTGCAGTAAATAAATACACATGGATTGAGAAGGGATTTAAGAGTACTTGTGGACAACCACCTTGTAACAGTGCTCAACGCCAAGCAGCAGCTGCAAAGGCAAATACAATATTAGCATGTATTAAGAAGGGTTTAGAAGCCAGGGAAGCAAATATAAGTCCGCCACTTCAGTTTTGGGCACCACTTCATAAAAAGGACATTTTAGAGCTGGAAAATGTACAGAAAAGGGCAACAAAACTAAGGGGAATAGAGGGGCTAAGTTATGAAGAAAGACTAAGCAAATTAAACATATTTCCCAAGAAAAAAGCTGTCTAAGAGGGGATATGATTACCGTATATAAATATATCTAGGGTCAATATAAGGCTTTGTCAATTGAACTTTTTGTGCCAAGAGGTTTTCAACTGACAAAAGGACATCCTTTGAGGTTAGAAGTAAAAAGATTCCACCTTAAAGAAAGAAAAGGGTTCTTCACAGTAAGGTTGGTTAATCTGTGGAATTCTCTACCAAGTGAGGTGGTGACAGCGGATTTGATAAATAACTTTAAAAGGAGACTGAAGTTATTTCTAATTAAAAAGAATATTCAGGGTTATCCTGGATAATTAGAGAGGGAGTATTGCTCCAGGGAGGAATCCTATCGACAGTATCTGGGGTCAGGAAGGAATTGTTTTTTTTTCCCCTTTTGAGACAATTGGCAAAGTTTCACTTTGGTTTTTTTTTCCTGCTTGCCTTCCTCTGAATCAATTAACAATTAATCTGCATATTTCAGATCAGAGGAGATCTTAAAAGTTTGAACTTGATGGGCTAAAAGTATTTTTTTTCAACCTCAATTACTATGTTACTATGTAACTATGTAACTTCTTTTGGATGTCCATTCTATGTATTAACTACTACAGGTTTCTTTCTCTATATCTCTCTCACTCTCTGCAGCAGGAAGACAGAACTGCACAGCCAAACATTGAGTAACTTTAAGGTTACAAACTGCACTTAAATGCAGTGTTTCTATAGGCTAGGACAGATTGCTGACACAGGCAGCTTCTTGGGGTGGGGGGTGGGGTGTATAATCTGTATTTCAATTTGATGCAAATACATCTTTAAAAAACTAGACTTTTTCAATGTTATACATATTTTTTTGTAAACCTGTGGCTGTTACATCAGAAACATTTAAAAACCTGGAAAACTTCTATTAACCCCATAGTCAGGAACGGATTACGATAGTAGCAAATAGTTACTGTTACTCAATAATTATAGGTTTTCAAGTCCTTGTATTCTCTATGTAGCAAGTAGGTAATTAAGATATTGAGAGGTTACTGACACTTTTATTTTCTTTTGGCCGTTATATAACAGACACAATACTCTGTACTTTATATTCTGTGCTCCATACCCATAATATAGTGCCATTCCTAGTATCTCTAAAAGCAGCATTACTATATATTCCTATATGTCATAAAAAGCTTGACTGCCTGTGCAGATGTAAACTGGTGTCGGCATTCCCCCTGCAACCAGACGTGGTGACAGGAAGTGACATCACTCGCCTTATGAACATTTTACATCTATATATGCCTCCACCCCTTCTTGAATTAGTTTTGTAGCTAAAATAATCACTAAATAATCACCTGGAATATTCAATGAGATCCTAAGGATATACAGCCCTGTTAAATTCCAGCCTCGTAAATCCAACGTGGAGCTCTTAAACCCTTGTTTCTAAAGCCAGCCTCCTCGCACGTTGGATCATGCTACTATCAATTAAGCAATTACGTAGCAATGGGTCTGAATTAGCCAATGGCAGGAGAGATTGCCATCATGGCTAATGAAAGCCTGACTGGTCACACGCAGGCTCCCGACATCAGCCCCTGCCATGGTGGTCCAGATCGGGACGTCCATGGCAGTTAAAAACACAAGCCCTGCAATCACAGCCCCTAAAATTAACCAGCCTGCGCTGGGGGTCCCCATCGGGACCCCCTGCAGTGTCCCCATATTAACCTGTGCAGCGATTGGGGCTTCCGCTCCATTTAAAAATACAAATGCCCCGATGTGGGTCGGCACACTGTTAGAATTTTCCGCTGCAGATACTGAAAGGACTGTAAAGGTCCTTAACTAAACGATCTGTGATCACTGACAAATTAACCCTTGCCACAGGGTACTATAAGTATCCTAAGAATTTCATATGCATCACAAGAGTGCTTATCTATTAAGTTAATAATAAAGGATGGCAGAGGATTAAAAATAATGTTAAATTAATGTCAGTTTCATTGGGACGTATTAACTCTATCTCGAATATATAATCACGTCGCTATTGTCAGCAGTAACCCCTTCCTTACCATTTCACAGTAAGATTCATTATTATATTGGTGCATATTTTTTATATAGTTCTTTAGATATGTATTTATAATGCTGTGAGTGATCTGATTATAGTTCTAGTGCTATAGTTAATTTACATTGGGGGTATATTCACTAAGACAAAAATAAATGTAAAGCAGAACAAGTTGTTGTATCCTCTCATCACCTTTCCATAAAACCCCTTCTTGTTTGTGTAATTCCTTCAATGTAGTCATTATTAGCCCATTCTTACTTATTGTAAAGATCATCTATGTACTGTTTATTGATGTATAATAGGAGCATAATATCAAATTTAAAATAAAAAAATATGTTTAATCACTTAATAATGATTCTATATGGATTTCATCAACAGCAATCCTATCTTTACCCATAGACCAGATCACATGTACGTTTTATCGTTATGGTTTAGATTGGGGACATGTTCATAAAGTCAAAATAAAATGAATAAAACAAATTCTTATATCTACCTGGTATCATATTTTCCATATAGATAAAATGGAAGATAGGTATATATTATTGCATGTAATTTAACTACATGTCTATAAGATTTTTGTAGATAAATGATAATAATAATTTTGAAAAAAATATAAACATTACGTTTTTATTTTTAAATTAAAGATCTAAATTATTTATGTTTGTTCCATTCTTATTCTATACCACAGTGTATAGTGTGATATAAATTATCTAAAAGTAAAGGTAGATTTAAATTAGTGGTGGAGCTAATGAATGAAGGCGCCTGGTGCAAAAAATATATTTTGGTCCCCCCATCGGGGTTTGCTGGGCCCCCACCTGATATCAATTCCTTCAGTGCCCCTCCCCAAGAACCTTTCACATAACAGCACCCTCTCCCCGAAACCCTTTGCCATTGCCGCTCCAGTCACAAGACCTATTTCTATGGCTGCTTTGCTTCCCTTGCTTTCTGCTTATGAGAAGCAACACGAGCACCCCAATTTCCAGTGACATCCTCTATGGGGGGATGATGCAGCCTAGGAGGCCCAGTTGGGCCAGGGTGAGGGGCCCCTACACTACACTAGAGAAATATATAGCATCCATGCATACATATCACCCAGTCCTTTGTCAGCATCCAACCCCCCACAGCTAGCATCTTACATAACATCCATCCCTGTCTTCCCCCCCTTCACAGTGCTCATCCCCACCCACTGTACTTTGCTGTCAATTTGCATTTCCTGGATACTAAACTGATCCACACTGCCACCACTTGGAGCTTCTGTAGACATTATGGGCCCTATTAAATTCCAGCCTCGTAAATAAGAGGCTTCTACTTAAACCCTACGTACTACAACATTTCTCAAAGTTACAATGCTATTACAATCACTCTGCTGCGAGAAACGTATGAGCTACGCAGCAGGGCCGTACAATGATCTAAACCTAAACAGGCCTCCGAGGCAGTCCCCCACATAAGCCCTGCCGTGGGGGGTACTCCAACTACCTCACCCCGGCACCTAAAATTAACCCCCCTCTATGTGAGGGTCCCCATCGGGACCCACGACGTTTCCTCATATTAAAACCTTGCTGCAGGGGTTTATAGGGACCCCCGCAACCCCCACACATTAACCCCTTGCAGCAGGGGTCCCTGATCGGCACCGATCAGGCCCCCGCTGCATTTAAAACGTTTAAATTTCCCGCCTCACGGGTCCTTAAAGGACCGTAAAGGTCCTGAAAGGACTCACACAAAAAATATTAACCCCAGGCAACTATAATTAACCCTATAATTCATGGGGGTCAATACAGACCGCCATAAGCCAATAATTAACCCTGTCACTCATGGGGGTCAATACAGACCCCCATAAGCACTTCATTAACCCTGTCAATCATGGGGGTCAATACAGACCCCCATAAGGCCTTAATTAACCCTATAATTCATGGGGGTCAATACAGAACCCCATAAGCCAATAATTAACCCTGTCAATCATGGGGGTCAATACAGACCCCCATAAGGCCTTAATTAACCCTATAATTCATGGGGTTCAATACAGACCCCCTTAAGCCAATAATTAACCCTGTCACTAATGGGGGTCAATACAGACAACCATAAGTCCTTAATTAACCCTATAGTTCATGAAGGTCAAAACAGACCCCCATAAGCCAATAATTAACCCTGCCACTCATGGGGGTCAATAGAGACCCCCATAGGGCCTTAATTAACCCTTTAATTCATGGGGGTCAATACAGACCCCCATAAGCCAATAATTAACCCTGTCACTCATGGGGGTAAATACAGACCCCCATAAGCACTTAATTAACCCTGTCACTCATGGGGGTCAATACAGACCCCCATAAGCACTTAATTAACCCTGTCACTCATGGGGGTCAATACAGACCCCCATAAGCACTTCATTAACCCTGTCAATCATGGGGGTCAATACAGACCCCCATAAGGCCTTAATTAACCCTATAATTCATGGGGGTCAATACAGAACCCCATAAGCCAATAATTAACCCTGTCAATCATGGGGGTCAATACAGACCCCCATAAGGCCTTAATTAACCCTATAGTTCATGAAGGTCAAAACAGACCCCCATAAGCCAATAATTAACCCTGTCACTAATGGGGGTCAATACAGACAACCATAAGTCCTTAATTAACCCTATAGTTCATGAAGGTCAAAACAGACCCCCATAAGCCAATAATTAACCCTGCCACTCATGGGGGTCAATAGAGACCCCCATAGGGCCTTAATTAACCCTTTAATTCATGGGGGTCAATACAGACCCCCATAAGCCAATAATTAACCCTGTCACTCATGGGGGTAAATACAGACCCCCATAAGCACTTAATTAACCCTGTCACTCATGGGGGTCAATACAGACCCCCATAAGCACTTAATTAACCCTGTCACTCATGGGGGTCAATACAGACCCCCATAAGCACTTCATTAACCCTGTCAATCATGGGGGTCAATACAGACCCCCATAAGGCCTTAATTAACCCTATAATTCATGGGGGTCAATACAGAACCCCATAAGCCAATAATTAACCCTGTCAATCATGGGGGTCAATACAGACCCCCATAAGGCCTTAATTAACCCTATAATTCATGGGGTTCAATACAGACCCCCTTAAGCCAATAATTAACCCTGTCACTAATGGGGGTCAATACAGACAACCATAAGTCCTTAATTAACCCTATAGTTCATGAAGGTCAAAACAGACCCCCATAAGCCAATAATTAACCCTGCCACTCATGGGGGTCAATAGAGACCCCCATAGGGCCTTAATTAACCCTTTAATTCATGGGGGTCAATACAGACCCCCATAAGCCAATAATTAACCCTGTCACTCATGGGGGTAAATACAGACCCCCATAAGCACTTAATTAACCCTGTCACTCATGGGGGTCAATACAGACCCCCATAAGCACTTAATTAACCCTGTCACTCATGGGGGTCAATACAGACCCCCATAAGGCCTTAATTAACCCTATAGTTCATGGGGTTCAATACAGCCCCCCATAAGCCAATAATTAACCCTGTCACTCATGGGGGTCGATACAGACCCACATAAGGCCTTAATTAACCCTATAATTCATAGGGGTCAATACAGACCCCCATAAGCCAATAATTAACCCTGTCACTCATGGGGGTCAATACAGACCCCATAAGCACTTAATTAACCCTGTCACACATGGGGGTCAATACAGACCCCCATAAGCCAATATTTAACCCAATCACTCATGGGGGTCAATACAGACCTCCATAAGCCTTTATTTAACCCCATCAGTCTCATAAGGGTATATTATGACACTTATGGGGCTGTTAAAACCCTAACATTAACCACATAAGTGCCATGACGGTTCACAAGGACCATCATGACACTAACTACAATCACTACACTATAACCCCCAATAAACCATTAAATCTAAACTAACCCCCCTCTACACTAATCTATTAACACTTACACTACCTACCTACACTACCTACCCACTATCTTAAAAAAAAAAAAAACTACAGTACAGAAAATAAACAAACCTACAGTACAAAAAAAAACAAAAAACTACAGTACAGAAAATAAACAAACCTACAGTACAGAAAATAAAAAGATACATTACAACCCCCCCCCACTACAGAAAAAAAATTACACACCTGAAAAGGAAAGACAGACATACACAATACAATACATTACATTACATACAATACATTACATACAATACATTACATGTAATACAAATCAAATACCCCCTATCTATCTAACATACAATCTATTTAATATAAAATAAATCCTAACTATATCAAATACATCCCCCTATCTATCTAATATACAATAAATCCTAACTTCATACACAGACCCTAATTCTAAGCTAAAATAAAAAAAAAAAAAGGCCATTTACCTTTAAGATGTCCCTTCAGATCACTAATCTAGGGGTAAAACAAAACCAAAAAAATAGTACAAAACATTAACATAAAATAAATAAACATTATATACATTCTAAATATTCTACTCACCTTTACTGTATGTCCCCATCCTTCTTCTTTCTTCTCCAGCGCGGCCCTGTTAAAAAAAACAATTTTTTTAAATGCAGGGGGGCCTGATCTATGCAGATCGGGGACCCCCCACTGCAAGGGGTTTATGTGGGGACACTTCGGGGGTCCCGATGGGGACCCCCAGCATAGAGGGGGTAGATTTTTTTTTTGCCGCGGCAAGGCTTGGCTAATAGTGTGCCGCGGGCCCTTTAAGGAGCCGCGGCAGGAAATTTAAAATGTTTAAATGCAGCGGGGGCCTGATCGGTACCGATCCGGGACCCCGCTGCAAGGGGTTAATGTGGGGGTGCTGCAGGGGTCCCGATAGAGACCGCTGCAGCATGGGGATGTGTAAAGGAGCAGGGGGGAGCCTTACACTGCTGTCTCGGGCTGCTCCGAGGCAGCACGTAGAGCGGTTAGGATCCCTTGCAGGCACTTTTTGTGCCTGTAGGGATTCTTCCGAGATGCGAGATTTATGGCTGCGTGTGACTACGTAGCTCTCTCAGAGCCTATTTTCGGCCATTTTTCTTAGTCATATCTCAAAGCGGGCTGCGAGATATTCAGTCCTCGCAAACAGCAAAAAACTGCCTTTTGCGAGCACCGAGAGAACTACGAGGGAGATTTTAATGAGGCCCAATATTTTTTAAACAGGCATGCACCTAATTCTGGCTAGGGGTGTGCAGTCAAGGTGGCCCAGGAGAGGCCCAGAAGGGTCCAGGAGCGACGTGGTAGGTGGGCACCTACATTACAATAAAAAATAAATGCAAAAAAAATTGTACAGCACTGGGCCCCCTCGCAGAGGAGGGCTCTGGTGCACTGCACCACTTGCAACACTGGTAGCTCTGCCCTTGAATTAAAAATTTTATGGTAAATTAGTAAGTGTAGAAATAAATAAATGTTGATTGAGTTAATGCTGAGTTTAGATACAACTTAAATATATTTTCAGATATACCGTATATACGTATATACCGTATAAGCCGAGTTTTTCAGCCCTTTTGTTAAGGCTAAATTGGGCCCCCTCGGCTTATACTCGAGTCACTCTCCCCCCGTGTGTCTCTATCCCACCCCCTTGTGTCTCTACCCCCCGTGTGTCTCTCTACCCCCTGTGTGTCTCTCTACCCCCCCGTGTGTCTCTCTACCCCCCCGTGTGTCTCTCTACCCCTCCGTGTCTCCCTCTACAACTCTGTGTCTCTCTCTACCCCTCCGTGTCTCTCTCTACCCCTCCGTGTCTCTTTCACTTCCCTCTGCCCCTCTCTCCCCTCACTTACCTGCTTACCTGCTCCGGCCTCCGCTCCTTCCGGGTCTTGATGTGGCACGCATGTGACGTCACATGAGCGCAACGTCATTAGTATATAACGGGTGCCGGTATATGCTAATGCCCCATCCTCAACCTCCCCATCCTCAACCTCCCTCCTCAACCTCAACCCCCCCATCCTCAACCTCAACCCCCACCATCCTCAACCCCCCTCCTCATCCTCCCTTCTCATCCTCCCTCCTCAACCCCCCTCCTCATCCTCAGCCCCCTCCTTATCCTCAGCCCCCTCCTCATCCTCAGGCCCCCTCCTCATCCTCATCCTCAACCCCATCCTCAACCCCCTCCTCAACCCCCTCCTCAAACTCCCTCCTCAAACTCCCTCCTTAACCTCCCTCCTTAACCTCCCTCCTTATCCTCAACCCCCCTCATTCTAACCCCCCCTCCTCCTCACTCTAAACTCCCCCCTCCTCATTCTAAACCCCCCTCTCCCCTCACTTACCTGCACCGGCCTCCGCTCCTTCCTGGTCTTGATGTGGCGTGCATGTGAAGTCACATGCGCGCCACGTCATTAGCATATACCGGGTGAGGAGCGGGGGGGGGGGGGTGGTTTAGAATGAGGGGGGGGTTTGAGGTTGAGGAGGGAGGTTTAGGAGGGAGTTGAGGTTGAGAAGAGGGTTGAGGATGCCGGGGTTGAGGTGGAGGAGGGGGTTGAGGATGAGGAGGGTGCCTGAGGATGAGGAGGGGGGTTGAGGTGGGGGTTGAGGAGGGAGGTTGAGTTTGAGTGGGTTGAGGATGGGGGGTTGAGGTTGAGGAGGGGGGTTGAGGATGGGGAAGTTGAGAATGGGGCATTAGCATATACCGGCACCCGGTATATGCTAATGATGTGGCGCGCATGTGACGTCACATGCGCGCCACATCAAGACCAGGAAGGAGCGGAGGCTGGAGCAGGTAAGTGAGGGGAGAGGGGGGGGGCAGTTTAGAATGAGGAGGGGGGTTAGAATGAGGAGGGGGGTTAGAATGAGGAGGGGAGGTTGAGGTTTAGGAGGGAGAATTAGGAGGGGCTTGAGGATGGGGGGGTTGAGCTTGAGAAGGGGGTTGAGGATGGGGGGGGTTGAGGTTGAGGAAGGGGCCTGAGGATGGGGGCTGAGGATGAGGAGGGAGGTTGAGGTTGAGGAGGGAGGTTGAGGTTGAGGAGGAAGGATGAGGAGGGCGGTTGAGGTTGAGGATGTGGGGGTTGAGGTTGAGGATGTGGGGGTTGAGGTTGAGAAGGGAGGTTGAGGATGGGGGGTTGAGGTTGAGGAGGGAGGTTGGGGATGGGGGGTTGAGGTTGAGGAGGGAGGGGTTGAGGATGAGGAGGGGGTTGAGGATGAGGAGGGAGGTTGAGGATGAGGAGGGAGGTTGAGGAAGGGGTTGAGGATGAGGAGGGGGGTTGAGGTTGAGGAGGGAGGTTGAGGAGCGGGTTGAGGATGAGGAGGGGGGTTGAGGTTGAGGAAGGAAGTTGAGGAGGGGGTTTAAGATGGGGGGTTGAGGAGGAAGGATGAGGAGGGATGATGAGGAGTGGGGTTAAGGAGGAAGGTTGAGAATAAGGAGGGGGGGAAGAGACACAGGGAAGGGAGAGGTGGGAAGAGACACAGGGAAGGGAGAGGGGGGAAGAGACACGGGAGAGAGAGGGGGACACAGAAGGCACAAAAGGGACACAGGGGGCAGCACATTTCACACCCTCGGCTTACACTCGAGTCACTCATTTTTCCCAGTATTTTGTGGTAAAATAGGTGCCTCGGCTTATACTCGGGTCGGCTTATACTCAAGTATATACGGTAATTGTTCTAGGCTTAAAATGTGTACAGTGAGTGAATAGGTTAGTTATTTATCTATCTTTGATAAAGATCCATCAAGGGGCCTAAAATGGATATCATCTGTGGTATTATCTATAGATATCAATTTCTTATTTTAGAGTGAAAATAATTGCAAAATGAGTTATACTGAAATGAATGTCTGAATGTTCAAAATATTAACTATTTACTCATCAGTATTATGAATTTCTATTCCATAACAGTAATTTTTTCATTTGTCTTTCTTTTCCTTACCACCAGGATATGACCAACATGTACTGATTGGCTCTCTCAATATACGGTCAACCAGTGTTCACCTTAATACACTAGATATAACTGTTGCAGAAACACATACCCACATCTAAATAGAACACGTAGATAATAAACTTTTACTCATTTTATTTTATGTGTATTCATTTTAATTCTTTCATCCAACATGTAGCATTTTGGTAGTGTTAAATATATTTTAGTTGTGTAAAGCGGCATTGTAGATTCGTAATGTTATTAATGTGTTACACAGCTCACAAGCATTTTCCGTCATGTGTAATAGTGTATTTTGTAGTTTGTACGTTCCTGTGTGAAAGCGCTACGCGTTTGGCAGTGTTTTGCGCGGTCCACTGTCGTGTAGCCTGGTTTTCCTTTTTTTGGCGGCCATTTCTGTTCTCGCTTAGGCGATTTTCGAGTGGCGAGAGTCGTCTAAATCGGCCTAAATTTGCATCCCACCTTACTCCCAGACGTCCTGGCTGTGCCCCCATGCTGTGTGTGATGTTTTTGTTGTATTTTATTTGTTTTCGTTTTTTGGGGATTTTCGCGGTTCGGCTGTTAACCTCGTATTTTTGCTATCTCGTATTTTTTTTTTTCCCCAAGTCCCACGTCTCGTATTTTTTTTTCTAAGTCCCACGTTTGTCAAGTGCTTGCAAGTTAAGGCAATCCCGCGTTTACTAAGTGTTTGGTGGCTAAGTCCCGCGTGTTTCATTGCCTTCCCAGCTCGCAAAGCGAGGCGAGCAGGCCTTTGGAGCTCATCGCTATGCGATAATGACTCGCCTCACTTCGCAAGGCTCACAAGCGATAAGCGCCGATGGATACCGATTGCTGACCCCCGATGCAAGGGGTTAATTTGGGTACATCTTTGGGGTCCCAATGGGGACTCCCAGCATAGGGGGTTAATTTTAGGTGCCGAGGGGGTACTTGGAGTACCCCTAACGACAGGGCTTATGTTTGGAACTATCGCAGAGGTCCCAATTGGGCCCCCCGCTGCAAGTGATTAGGTGTGAAGCCTGCGAGATCATCTTGCAGACTTTTCACTTCTCCTGTGTGTTTGGCTCAGTCATCGTGAAACGGTAAACTGTCATATTTCAAGCTTGCAGCCCTAACGTTCAAACCTCGTTAAAACGTATTTCTAATTTAATGAGTCTGATAGTCCTAGGCTCTGGCCAAGCATCAAAAGCACATAGTTTATACATCAAACAAAATAGTGATAAATTTTATATCTCAGATTAACATAAATTCTTCAAAATAAATGTTTTCATTAGTCATGTTGTTAACCAATATATGATTGGTTCATAATTAATTAACCATATTGCTTATCATATGTGATCAGTTATTAATTTCTTCAAAACATCACAAGTTTATACATAAGAGATACATGTACTTAGATTACTTAGAAATATATTTTAATTACTTGTGATCTAAATGTTCTCTTTTCTATTTTACAAGACCCTTCTGCCAAAAATAGTTGCACCCAATCTCTCCCAGACTGTACACTTTAAGGACTTTTTAAAGTAAAAACTTTTATCAAACAAGATATATTAGAAAACAAGGGCCCTATACTAATCCCTGAAAAAGCACTTATTAGTGCCCCACTGCAGAGTAAATCCTACATACCTATGTTAATCACCCATCCCCAAAACATTGCGAGAGAACTCCCACAGGTCACTGCTCCGAGTGAACTTCACAACAAAGCTAAAAAGCAAGACATAAATCTCCATTGAGTTTTGCACAAAAAATAAATTGTAAGTTACTCCCTGACACTTTGACACCCAAACCCTATGCAAATAAGATTTTACACAGCACTTGCAAATCAGGGCACTGCCATAAATGCATAAAGCAGAAGTAACATTTAGAGGTACCAAAGACCACTAGCAATGGGTTTTAAACCTTTGCTGAGTCTCCCAGAAGCATATAAAGTGACAGTAAAGCACAAAAAGCACTACACAGTTGGGGCATTCAAAATTATTCGGCACTTAACAATCCAATATCAACATATGGGTAATTATTATTGTATGATATGTTGGTATTAAGCCCCTTTTATGCTACAAAATACAACCCAGTACTCAAGGGGTTAATACACATCACAAAACCAAGTTGCCTAGGAACAAATGCTCTGATACATTTTATATAAATATATCTATTTTAACACAAAATAAACTAATCTTTATTTATTTAAACTATAAATAAAAATTGTCACATCTTTTTTATATCAAAATATATTAATAAATTAAAAAAACAATTACTTTATATATATATTTTTATACTCACACACAGAAACAGACAACTCACACAGACACTCACACAGACATTGGCACACAGAGACACTCACACACAGAGACACTCACAGATACTTAAACAGACACTGACACACTGACACAGAAGGGCTCACTCAAACTCAAAGACACACACTCAAACACACTCACACACAGAGACATTCACATACAGATACAGACACTCACATACACTAACATGGACACTCACACACAGAGACATTCATACATACACTTACACAGACACAATCACAGACACAATCACACACATAAACTCAAACAAAGAGACACTCACACACAGAAACTCAAACACAGAGACACTCACACAGAAACTCAAACATAGAGACAGACACACACAGACACTCACACACACAGACATACACACACAGTCATTCACACAGAGACACTCACAGAGACACTCACATAGACACTCACACACAGAGACAGGCACTCATACACAGAGACACACACACACACAGAGATACTAACACAGACACAGATACAGAAACAGACACTCACACACAGACAAACTCACACCAGACACACACAATAACAGACACTCACACACAGAAACTCAAACACAGAGACACTCACACAGACACTCAAGCACAGAGACACTCACACAGACACTCAAACATAGAGACAGACACACAGACACTCATGCTCACACACACACAAACAGACACTCACACACACACATTCACACACACAGACACACACACACTCACACTCAGAGACAGAAACTCACAAACACACTGAGAGACACTCACACTTACACACAGAGACATACACTCACACACAGACACATTCACACATAGAGACAGACACTCACAGACACTCACACTCACAAACACTTACACCCAGACACACTCAGACATTTACACAGAGATTCTTGCACAGAGACACTAACACAGACACTCACAGAGGCAGACACACACAGAGGCACTCACTCACAAGTGAATTTCCCTTTTTGAAAGTAAAGGATGATAAATTGCAGAGTGCACTAATTGTGTCCAGGTGAGAGGGGTGTGGCTTGACTGTTTTAAACTAGTATAAAGGTTTGTGAGCTGTTTGGGGGTGTTTGCAAGTGGATTTTCCTTTTTGCAAGTAAAGGCTGATACATTGCAGAGTGCATAATTGTGCCCAGGTGAGAAGGCAGTAGTTAATATAAACAGGAGAAGGGCGGACTTGTGAGCTTGCAAACATTTCTAGTATTAGTGCAATTCTAATAAAAGGAGGGAGTTCAAAGAAAAGGGGGTCATATTTACAGTGCAAAGTGGAAGAATAAAAAAATAAAATAAAAAAATACATATATATATATATATATATATATATATATATATATACACACATTTTTTTACAAAACTTTATCCAAATATATTATTTTTTAGAGGTGTGAGCATGTTGCCTGTCTGGAAGCTCACATTGGAGAACTGGAGAGGGAACTCGCAGCACTTAGTGATATTGCTCCACTGGAAAGGTCGTTGGTGCCTACGGAGCACAGTTTAGCTGGGCCTTACATGGAGGGTGGAGCTGGGGCTAGTGAAGATGTCCAGGGAGGTAGCTGGGTTACAGTTAGAAGGGGAATCAGGGGGAACAGGAGGAGGCAGGCCAGTTCTGAGTTGGCAAACACCAACAGATTTGCCAGATTATGTGAAACTGTTGGGGGGTGCCCATTCAGGAATGGCAATGCAAGATAGAGCTGTTCCCTCTAACAGTCGGGAGAACAGTTCTACTGGAGGAGTGGGGGGGCCGAATAGACAGGTTTTGGTGGTAGGCACTTCAGAACTACAGACTAATAACATAAGGTGTATGCTTGCTAATGCCAGAAGCTTGGGAGAGTTAGAAATATAAGCAATTAATGAAAAATGTGATTTAATAGGCATTACCAAAACATGGTGGGATGAATCTCATGATTGGACTGTTAATCTGGATGTTATAACCTATTTAGGAAAGATAGGGGCAATGGTAAAAGAGGAGGAGGGATGTGTCTGTATGTTAAGTCTGAATTTAAGCCTATAAGATATTTATGGTGCAACTTGCGGTAATGTTTAATTTTTGTGGGTAAAATTAAATAGCGGAGGAGCAAATTCTAAAAGAATATTAGTAGGAGTATACTATAACCCCCCAAATATAATTGAAAGTGAGGAAATGCAAGCATTGTTATCAATTGGAAATGCAGCTCAGCATGGTCAAGTTCTATTAATGTGAGATAATTACCCTGACATAAACTGGATGAATGAGACCAGCAGTTCAGCTAAGGGGAGCAGGTTCTTGAGTACACTAAGAGATCATGATCTGGCCCAGGTTATACAAGAACCTAATAGAAATGAGGCTATCTTGGATTTAATTATCACAAATAATATTGATATAGCATCAAATGTTAAAATAGGGAAACAGTGATCACAACACAGTCTCATTTGAGATTGAATTAAAAAACATAACTTTAAGGGGCTAATGAAAACTCAATTTTAAAAGGGCAGATTTTAAAAGTCTAAGGGCAGCAATACAAAATATATACTGGGACAGAGAACTGACAGGTAAAAATACTGACCATAAATGGACAACGTTCAAATCCTTACTATATAAACATACTTATCACCATATACCATGTGGATAAAAGTAGAAGGAGTAAATCACAACCCATGTGGCTTAGCAATGAATTAAAGATGAAGATGAGGAGTAAAAAAAGGCATTTAAATTATACAACCAGAGGGGACAGAGACTGCTTTACGCAAGTATGTTTTACATATATTAATGGGAAGAAGGACTGGAAGGAAGCTAAAGGAACATTACAATGTGACACACACCGTCTGATAATTAGTGACCAGGAAAAGGCAGATCACCTAAATAGGTCCTTTTCTTCGGTAAACACAAGGGTGGTACCAGTGGTTGGGTCACTGCAACATAATGGGGCTACACTAGCTTTGCTGCATAATTGGTTAACACAGGAAGTAATCCAAAAGAGGTTTAAAAAAATAAATGTTAATCGAGCCCCAGGTCCTGATGGAATCCATCCATGGGTACTGAGGGAACTGGATTCTGTAAAAGCCAAACCATTATATTTCATTTTTCAATATTCACTCAACACAGGGTCTCTACCAGATGATTGGAGAAAGGCAGAGGTGATACCTATATTTAAAAAAGGGAGCAAGAGCAAATGCGGGGAATTATAGACCAGTGAGCCTTACTTCTGTATTGGGGAAGCTTTGAGAAGGGTTAATAAGGGATACTATACAAGAATATGTCTATTTGAACAGGATTATAAGTAGGAGTCAACATGGATTTATGAGTGATAGGTCATGTCAAACAAATCTAATTAGTTTCTATAAGGAGATAAGTAGGAACCTGGATCAAGGCAACTCAGTGGATGTAGTATTTTTGATTTTTGCAAAGGCTTTTGATACAGTGACCCTTGGGAGACTATTGTGCAAACTAAGGGATACAGGAATTGCAGTAAATATCTGCTCATGGATTGATAGCTGGCTAAAGAACAGGAAGCAAAGGGTTGTGGTAAATGGACAATACTCCAACTGGACTAATGTGGTAAGTGGGGTTCCTCAGGGTTCAGTATTAGGTCTTCTCCTTTTTAACATATTTATTAATGACTTAGAGGTGGAACTGGAAAGCAGTGTCTCCATTTTCACTGATGAAACAAAGTTGTGCAAGGTAATTAAATCAGATAATAATGTGCTTTCCCACCAAAGGCATTTACATAAAATTGAGCAATGGGCATCTAAATGGCAGATGAGATTTGATATGAATAAAAGTACAGTTATGCATCTGGGAAGGAAAAATAGGCTTGCAATTTATAATCTTAATGGAACAAATCTAGGGGTATCAGATATTGAAAGGGATTTGGGAGTGGACAACCACCTAGGATAACCACCTAGGTAACAGTGCTCAAAGTCAAGCAGCAGCTGCAAAGGCAAATAAAATATTAGCATGTATTAAGAAGGGTATAGAAGCAAGGGAAGCAAATATAATTCTGCCACTATACAAATATCTAGTACGCCCTCATTTGGAATATGGAGTACAATTTTGGGCACCACTTCATAAAAAGGACATTTTAGAGCTGGAAAAGGTACAGAGGAGGGCAACAAAACTAATAAGGGGAATGGAGTGGCTAAGTTATGAAGAAAGACTAAGCAAATTAAACTTATTTTTGCTAGAAAAAAGGCATCTAAGAGGAGATATGATTACCTTATATAAATACATCCAGGGTCAGTATAAAGATTTTTTTAAGGGAGTTTTCTGTGCCAAGAGGTGATCTTAAAAGGTTGAACTTCATGGACTGAAAGTATTTTTTCAATTTTAATTACCTTGTACTGTAAATATGTGACACACAGATAATCACAGACACTCACATAGACACTCACACAGAAACAGAAACTCACACAGACACTCACACGCAGACACAGACACTCACACTCACAGACACTTACACTCATACACAGAGACACACACACACAAAGGCACTCACACACAGACACTCACACAGAAACTCGCACACAGAGACAGACACTCTCACAGACACTCACACAAACACTCACAGGCAATCATAGACACTCACACTTACACGCATAGACACTTACACTCAAAGACACACTCACATACAGAGACATACACTCACACAGAGACAGACACTCACACACAAAGACAGACACACACACAAAGACACTCACACGCAGAAACACTCACACAGACACTCACACAAAGAGACAGACACTCACAGACACTCAAAGACAATCACACTCACACAGAGAGACACTCACATTCACACACAGACACACACACACACACAGAGACAGAAACTCACACACAGAAACACACACACTCACACACAGAGACAGACACTCAAAAAGACACTTACACACAGAAAAAGACACTTACATACATACACACACAATCACAGACACACTCACAGACACTCACACACAGATATTTAGACACTCACACACAGACACTCACACACACAGACACTCACACTCAGAAACAGACACTCTGAAACAGACACTCACAGAAATTCACACTCACACACACAAAAAGACACTCACATACATACACACACAATCAGACAATCACACTCACACACAGATATTTAGACACTCACACACATAGACACTCAAACTCAGAAACAGAAACTCACAGACACTCACATACATACACACAATCACAGACACACTCACACTCACACACAAATATTTAGACACTCACACACAAAGACACTCCCACAAAGAGACAGACACACACACACACACAGATACACTCACACACAGACACACACTCACACAGACACCCTCAAATACAGACACTCACACAGGCACTCACACACAGACACTCACAATCAGACACAGATATTTAGACACTCACACACAGACACACACACAGACACTCACACAGCCACACAGAGACAGACACTCACACACAGAGACACTCCCACAAAGAGACAGACACTCACACACAGACACTCACACACACACTCAAACTCACAGGCACCCTCACATACAGACACTCACAGACACTCACACATAGAGACACGCATAAACACTAACACACACACAGAGACACTCACACTTACACAGACACTCACAGACACACTCAAGCAAAGACACTCAAATACACTTACACACACTTACACACAGAGACATACACTCACACACAGAGACACTCACACACAGAGACATACACTCACACACAAAGGCACTCACACACAGAGACACTCACACAAAGAGACAGACACTCACACAGACACTCACACACACTCACACACACTCACACTTACACTCAAAGACAATCACACTCACACACAGATACACTCACATTCACACACAGACACCCACACAGAGACACTCACACACAAACAGAAACTCACACACAGAAACACACACACTCACACAGACACTTACACACAGAAAAATACACTTACATACATACACACAATCACAAACACACTCACAGAGACACACACAGACACTCAGAAACAGACACTCACACAGGCACTCACACACAGAAACAGACACTCACACACACAAAATGATAATCATATATATACACACACAATCAGACACTCACACTCACACACAGATATTTAAAAACTCACACACAGACACTCACACACAGAGACACTCACACACAGAGACACACACACACAGAGACACACACACGCAGAGACACACACAGACACTCAGAAACAGACACTCACAAAGGCACACAGAGACAGACACTCAGAAACAGACACTCCCACAGGCACACAGAGACAGACACTCACACACAGACACTCAATCACAGAAACAGACACTCACACAGAAACTAACACACACAAAAAGACACTCACATACATACACACACACAATCACAGACACACACACTCACACACACAGATATTTAGACACTCACACACAGAGACACTCCCACAAAGAGATACTCCCACACAGACACTCCCACACAGAGACATACACTCACACACAGACACACTTGCACACAGACACTCAAACACAGAGGCACACACAGACACTCTCACACAGAGACACTCACAGACCCTCACACACAGAGACACTCACACAGACACACAGACATTAACATATACACTGATGCTCACAAAGACATTCACACACAGAGACACTCACACAGACAGACACTCACACAGACACTCACACATGCATTCAAACAGACATACACACAGACATACACACTCACACAGACAGACACTCACACAGACACTCACACATGCATTCAAACAGTTATACACACAGACAAACACACTCACACAGACACATGCTCGCACGGTCCACCCCCTACTTCCCTCCCTTCTCCTACCTCACACTACACTACACTTATGACTTCTGAGACCTCCGAGCTCTGCTCGGAGGCACTCTGAGGTGATGGTGATGTCACGGCTGACATCGTCCCTCATCGCTGATTGGCTGCAAAGCCGATCAGCATTGTTCATGCTCAAATAGCAAGGGTTCGTTTTTACAAAAACTAACCCTCAAGAGCAGAGCTGGATGCTGGGGGTGTCAACATCACCCCCAGCATTTTTTTTTTTATCGCAAATCAAATAAAAAAGTTTTCATGCAAATAATTTATTCCTACAATACTAATTCTCCTCTCCTCCTGCATTAATAACCCAACTCACTTAAATATGCCTTTAAGGAGTATTTGTAGTGGTCTTTCTTTTTTTTTGGAGGGCCCTTTCCTGGCCAAAAACATGAGGACAAGGGCTTCAATCAAGATTGAAAAGCACCAGAATTTATTCAATCAAGATGGATAGCTCGTATAGTCCAGGGCAGAAGATTAAGGACCAGGTTGTAGATTATCATTGCTGGATGATCATTAGTGCAGGTAAGTATTATTTATTTATGCTAATTTTATTTTACAGGTTAGATTTATTTTATTTTTTGTGATATCATTTTATGTGCAATATTTTGGTAATTTTCTAGAATTCTTTTTCATTTTTAGAAATTTATTTTTTTTATTTTTTGTCATTTATTGTTTTTTTATTTTTTGTAATTTATTGGGATTCTTTAATGTGTGTATTTTATTTTATTTTTCATGTTTTTTTAATTTTTAATCTTAGAGTCCCATGGGGTCCTTGAGGGTTAATTTTAGGTGCAAACAGAGGTCCTTCCATGACCTCCAAGGCACATTATATTTAGGATAGAGGCCATGGAGGTGCCATGGGGGGTCTGTTAGGAAGTGGGGCAATCGGGTGTGAGCATTGCCAGTCGGATGTGGGCCACGAAGTTTGAGCAACATAATGTTGCTCAATCTCTGCATTTTGCGTAGTCCTATGCCTTGTGCTTTACTGACAAGACATGGGTTATAAACTGCAGGTGGGATCAGTAATATTAGTCTGGGTAGCATTGGATACATGTGTAATGAAAGAAGCACTCACAGTTAAGCTCATATTCAGTCCGGAGTATAATCCTTCAATAAATTGTCCCGAAAACTGGCACTTCAGGACTTGTGGCTTCTTAAAAGAGCTATGTTCCTTCCCAAGGCTCTGTACATATGAAATAAAAAAAGGGGAGAGGAAAAATATCAATGCCATTATATAATAAAATAGAGACCATGTAAGAGTAACAATAAGACAATACAATAAAACAGTATAATAAAACAGGTTAAAGGCGCACTAAAATTTTCCTACTTTCCAACATGAGGTATTTTCTCAGCATAGAAAGATTCCCACACAGAGTTATCCAGGTGCAGGTAGCAGTTCAATCCTATTGTATGGCAATATAATGTAGAATATAGAGTTAAACTATATCCCAGTTCTGATAGCACACTTTAGCTATATGGAGTATTTTTTAGGTATCCCTCCTTCTATTACTTAAATCTTTTAGGTTGTTATACCAAAATCAAAAATCAAGTGAATCTGGAGATGGTGCTTTTTGTGGCATCATCAGACCAAAGAGTAAGTAAGAACTCCATCAAAAAGAAACCGTAAAGGTCCTTAAAGGACCCGTTGTAAAAGAAAAAAAATATACACTGTCACACTGTCAATCATGGGGGTCAATACAGACCCCCATAAAACCCATCATTAACCCTGTCACTCATGGGGTTCAATATAGACCCCCATAAGCCCTTCATTAACCCTGTCACTCATGGGGGTCAATACAGACCCCCATAAGCCCTTCATTAACCCTGTCACTGATGGGGGACAATACAGACCCCCATAAGCCTCTATTTTACCCTATCAGTCTCATAAGGGTATATTAACACCATTATGGGCCTATTACAACACTACATTAAACACATAAGTGCCATGATGGTCCTCAAGGACCATCATGACACTAAGTGTAAACACTATACCACTACCAATAAAACATTAAATATCAAATAAACACCCTCTACACTAACCTATTAACATCTACACTACCTACCCCCTATTAACCCCCACCACTGTAATTACAGAAAATAAAAAAGCCTAAAGTCACACAAAAAAAAACATCTACATTACATGAAATAAAAAACCTAACTCACAAAAAAATTTTTACTACATTACACAAAATAAAAAAACCTAAGTCACAAAAAATAAAAAAGGAACATTATAGAAAAAAAATAAAAAACATTACAACCCCCCTAACTACAGAAAAAAAAATACACACCTGAAAAAGAAATACATGTAATACAAATACATACAATACAAATACATACAATTACAATACAATACACCCCTATCTAATATACATCACACAATCTATCTAAATAAATAGCATAATGGAATATACATGCTATCTATATAATAATACATCCCCAATCTATCTAAATAAATACCACAATCTATCTACAATACATCCTATGCTATCTATATAAAACGCATACCCCTAGCTAACATACAATAAATGCTATCTATATATTAACTAATCTAAGTCTAAGCTAAAATAAAATAATTAAGACCACATACCTTTGCAGATGTCCATTGGGATCAGCCACCTACAAAAAAAATTAAAAAAAATTAGTGCAACACGTTTACAGTTCTAAAATAAACATTCTATACATTCTATACATTCTATACATTCTAAATATTATACTCACCTTTCCGGCATGTCCCATCTTTATTCTTTTAATCCTTCTCCGGCGCGGCACCTGCTAAAAAAAACACAACATTAATACACATACATCAAAATAAAATAAACATAATCTACATTCTACTTACCTCCCTGCGATGTCTCCGGCATCCTCTGGATATATATATATACTTACATCCCTACCTGACATCCCCGACGCTAATGAGGCTCCAGGAGACTTTTCCGGAAGAAAATAAGCAATGGCGCCTTCTGATTGGTTGAAAATGCTGTCTATCAAATTCACCCAATCAGGAGGCGCCAATGTGTGTACCAATCACAAACGGATACACCCTAAAATCCCACTCTGATTGGATAATGCACCTGTCAATCTTTATTTAAACCAAACACAAGGCGCAGATGCCTTCAGACAATCACAATGGAATACACCCCCACAGGGTGATTGGTTGGAGCCTCTGCGCATTCTGATTGGTTGCACTGACAATAGCCAATCACAATGGAATACACCCTCACGTACTGATTGGTGAAGGATTTGCGCATTCTCATTGGCTACTGTTAATATCAATCAATATTACAGCCAATGGGAAGGCGCCGATGTCTTCACCAATCAGTACGTGGGGGTATATTCCATTGTGATTGGCTGATGGCAATAAAGCCTTAGGATTGGTTCAAATAAAGATTGACAGGTGTGTTATCCAATCACCGTTGTATTTTGGGGTGTATTCTTTTTTCATCGGTTCACAAATGGGGTCTTCTCATTGGCTCAATTTGATAGACAGCCTTTTCAGCCAATCAGAAGCCGCCATTGCCAATTTTATTCTGGAACACTCCAAAGGAAAGTCATTAGCGTCGGAGACATCCGCCAGGGCTGATGTGTGTAGTTTTTTTTTTTTTTTTTCATGCTCGGATGCTTCCTCCTGGAGAAGAAGAGGAGGCCGGAGACATCGCGGAAAGGTAAGTATAATGTAGATTATGTTTATTTAACTTTGGTTTATGTTTACTAATGTAATGTATTTTTTTACAGGAGTAGCGCCGGACAAGACGCAAAGATGGACGACGGAACATGGAGGACGTGACATGCTGGGACGTGACATGCTGGAAAGGTGAGTATAATATTTAGAATATTTAGAATGTTTAGTTATTTCATGTAAACGTGTTGTATTAATTTTTATCTTTTTTTACCGTAGGTTGCTGATCTGAAGAAACATCTGAAAGGTAAGTGGTCTTAATTATTTTATTGTAGCTTACAATTAGGGTAGCTATATATATATATAGATAGCATGTATTGTATATTAGATAGATAGGGGATGTATTATTAGATAGTATTGTATATTAGATAGTGGGATGTATATTACATTATATAGTGGCATGTATATTAGATAGTGGCATGTATACATAGTGGCATGTATATTACATAGTGGCATGTATATTAGATAGGGGTGTATTGTATTTTATTTAATTGTGTTGTATTGTATTTGATTTAATTGTGTTGTATTGTATTTTATTTATTGTGTTGTATTGTATTTTATTTAATTGTGTTGTATTGTATTATATGTATGTATTATATGTATTTCATTTTCAGGTGTGTAATTTTTTTTAAAAAATTGTAGTGAAGGGGGGGGGTTGTAATGTATTTTGTTATTTTCTGTAATGTTCCTTTTTTTATTTTTTGTGACGTAGATGAGCGCCATAGGCGCTCATTTCACGACCCCATACGACTTAGGCAGGGAGCGTCGAAGGCCCTCATGTGCTGGTGGAGATGAGCGTCATAGGTGCTCATCCGTACGACCCGCGAGACTACAGTTCAACATAAATCTATGACCCGCGGGACTACACTTTAACAAAAACCTTGATTATGAAATTCACCTTGTGAGACCCATAGCAGTTTGGAAAAAAAATTGTGGAAAAATTACAACCGGTAAAAAGAAAAGCAGGACTTTAAAATACGACCCACGGGAATTAGAAAAAAAAAATACGAGCTCCAAAAAAACTAACTTAACGGCTGAACAGCGCACATCCCCCCAAAAATTAAAATACAAAAAATAAACAGTTAAATATATCACACACACCATGAGGGGACAGGCAGGATGTCTGTCAGTGGGGTTAGTTGCAAATTTAACTTGGATTTCAACAATTTCGCGATTGAAAAATCACCTAGGCAAGAGAAAAAATGGCGGACAAAAAAAACAAAAATGAGGCAAAGTATGTAAAATTACAACACCTACTCGGTACACTTACCCAAACTCAATAACACTTCATACAGCACGTAACACACATCCTGCGCTCCGTAACACATACAAAATCGTGGACATTTTCTATGCAAGAACTAACTAACTTGCACAAAATGGCGGCTGGAACGCAAATTGACGGTTTGAACGCCAATACTGCATGCATATTGCGTTCTAACAGTTTCTCCTTCAGCTCAAAGTCTATAAATACTGCAAACTTTCCAGAAATTTCTACATTTCTCCTCAGGTGATGTACAGTGTGACTGGACATTTCACTGGTGGTGTTACTTCTGAAGCAACTTCATTATTACTTTAACTGTTTAAAATCTGCAAATTACAACAAATAGGTAAGCTATAATTAATTAATTAATTAATTAATTAATACATTATAATTATTACATTATGAATTTAAAAAAAAAAAGAGTGCAAAGGACAATATTATTCATATACAGTAAAACAGTAACATTTCCAATATATGTAAAGTTTCACCATTCATTAATATCAATTAATAATTTACTAAAAACAATTAATTTAATTTCAAATATTGACAAAAAAAAAGATTAATGTACTGAAGCAATTAGAAGACATTATTTATGTATACGAAGATTTCAAAGACAGATAAATGTTTACGTGGGCTAAAATGCTAGATATTTCAAAAGAAGAAAAAAGGAAACATTCCAACAACATAGCTTTTATTAACAGATCTTTTAAAACCGAATGTATGCTTTTAGCTTAAAAAATAGATTTACATATATATTTAAACTGCATTTCACAATTTCCTTTTTTTAATCATTTTCAACAGACTCTCCCTGAACAGTGTCACTGAATAATTTGCAGCACTGAACGGTTTAACACTGACTGTCAAATCTGCAGAAATTTACAGACAACAAATTAAAACCAACAGGTCATGTATAAAAATACATTTCATAAAAAAAAATACTATGGTTTTAGTAAAAAATATATATATAATATTTCAACATTTGCATTTCTGTCTATCTTTTTCAACAGACACTGCCTAAAAAGTGTCACAGGAAGATTGGCAGCAGGGGACCCTCTGTCATTTATACACAACTAATCATTGAACACAACAGGTAAAGTAAAAAAAACAGTGCTAACAGTGACGCACATAAAACAAAATATCACAAATAAAAAAATAATAAAAAAACAGAAGTCCCTAATGACAATAGTGGCACACACAAAACATGATATTGTTAACACATATTAAATGCAAGAACATATCCTGTTGTCTGTGCACCAAACTCTAAGCCTAACACCATAACCTAAACCTGTAATGGCAACTGTGGTGCACACAAAACACTATATTACTATGAATAGTGTCATATTTCAACATTTGCATTTCTCTCTATCTAGCAAAATGCACTGCAACATAAATAACCCTCTAAGCGTAACCCCATAACATACAACACTAATGTTAACAGTGACACACACAAAAGAGAATAGCACAAAACAAAGCAAAAAATTTTAATCCATAATGACAATAGTGGAGCACACAAAACAGCATACTACAACAAATTTTGCTAACAGATATAAAATGAAAAATATATTCTGTTTTCTATGCCACAACCTATAAGCCTAACCCCACAACCATAACACATCATCTCAACAGTGGTGTACAAAAACAGGATACTACAACAAATATTGTTAACACATATACAATGGAAGGATATATCCTGTTTTCTGTGCAACAAACTCAAACACTAACCCCATAATCTAAACCTCTAATGCTAACTGTGGTGCGCACAAAACAGTATACTGCTGCAAATATTGTTATCAAATATAAAATCTAAAAAATAAATACGCTTTTCTGTGCACCAACCTCTAAGCCTAACCCCATAACCTAAACCTCTAATATCAACTGTGGTGCACACAAAACAGGATACTACAACAAATGTTGTTAACACATACTAAATCAAAGAATATATCCTGTTTTCTGTGAACCAACCTCTAAGCCTAACCCCATAACCTAAACCTCTAATATCAACTGTGGTGCACACAAAACAGGATACTACAACAAATGTTGTTAACACATACTAAATCAAAGAATATATCCTGTTTTCTGTGCACCAACCTCTAAGCCTAACCCCATAACCTAAACCTATAATGACAACAGTGGTGCACACAAACCAAAATACAACAAATGTTCTGAAAATATAATAAATGCAAGCATTTATCCTGTTTTTTATGCACCACTCTCTAAGCCTAACCCAATAAGCTAAACCTCTCTGAATACATACAAAATGGAAGTATATAACCAATTTTATATGATCTTACTGGGAAAAAAATGTTTAAAATGTTATTTTAACATTTCCATCTCTCTCTTTAATTCACAACAGACCCTGCTTGAAGACTCTCATCATCTCTAGAGATATTTCAACAGAACACATTGGAACTAGTGATGTCCCAAACAGTTCGCCGGAGATCTATTCGCGGCGATTTTCGAATGTTCGAGTTCGTAACGAACGGTGAACATATGCGCTTTTCGGTCCGCCCCTATACTTTATCATTGAGGAAACTTTGACCCTGCACCTTACAGTCAGCAGACACATTCCAGCCAATCAGCAGCATACACTCCCTTCCAGAGCCTTCCATCTGTATGACAGCCTCCATTTTAGAATCATTCTGTAGCTGCATTCGTTGCGAGAGGAGATATATTCTACCTGTTCTTGATTTAATAGGGAAATAGATAGCCAGACTGTGTATTTAGCTTTAACTACACACCTGAAGGACTCCTTTGATATCTGCTGCAAGGACAGCAACCCAAAAAGCCCTTTTTAGGGCTAGAACATCATTAATTTTATTTTATTATTTTTTTCTGCTGATTTAATAGGGAAATAGATAGCCAGGCTGTGTATATAGCTTTAACTACAAACCTGACGGACTCCTTAATTGATTTAATATCAGTAGCCTGCCTAAAGGCGTGTGTGTGAGGCCTAGTGCATCTAGTCTGCCAACTTTTGCCAGTGCGCAGTAACTCTCATATCTGGTGACACAGTAGCTTGCACGCATAGTACCACTAATCGTATAAAAAAAAATGACAGGCAGAGGCAGGCCACCCCGCAGGGGCCGTCGTGGTCGTGGTGCTGTGATTCCCTTTGGCCCTAGAATAATGCCCAGTTTTCAGAGGCAACGTACCCTGAACTTGAACAGTTCTGAGGACATGGTTAACTGGCTAACACAGGACACCCAATCTTCTACAGCTTCTGCTTGGAACCTAGACACACCATCCTCCTCCAGCTTAGCTTCGGGCACCTCTCCAGTTACCACTCGCCCGCCTGCCGCCACCACCAACACTAGCACCACAGCCGCTTCACTTGATCCGTCAGCAGAGTTATTTACAGATCCATTGGAAGAAATAAGTGATGCACAAACATTAGTGCCAGAGGATGTAGATAACAGGGATAAGTCAGGCAGCATTACACACATGTACGTACGGTCTGATGATGATGATGATGTTGTACCCGGTGCTGCTTCCTTTGTTGAGTTGTCAGATACAAGTGAAGCGGTTGATGATGACGATGCGTCCGTGGATGTCATGTGGGTGCCCGTTATAAGAGAAGAAGAACAGGAGGAAAGTTCAGATGGGGAGACAGAGAGGAGGAGACGAGTTGGAAGCAGCGGGAGCTCGTTGAAAGTAGCTAGTGGCACAGTCAGACAGCATGCATCGGCACCCGGGGTCAGCCAGACAGCACGCCAGTCAACGCATGCTTTTGCCATCACGAGAATGCAGTCATTGCAGAGCTCAGGAGTGTGGCATTTTTTTTGTGTGTCTGCCTGTGACAACAGTGATGCCATTTACAACCTGTGCGAAAAGAAACTTAGTCGTGGGAAGTCCAACACCCACCTAGGTACAACTTCTTTGCGAAGGCACATGATGTCACATAACAAACGCCTATGGGATCAACACATCAGTACAAGCAGCACACAAAGTCAAAGCCGGCATCCTCCTCCTGGTCCAGCATCTTCAGCCACGTCAACCACTGCTTGCCCCCTCTCAAACATCCGCCACTCCGTGTCTCGCCCTGAGCAGTCCCTGCTCATCTGCCCACAGTCAGGTGTCTGTCAAGGACATGTTTGAGCGTAAGAAGCCAATTTCACAAAGTCACCCCCTTGCCCGGCAACTGACAGCTGGCTTGTCTGAACTCTTAGCCTGCCAGCTTTTACCATACAAGCTGGTGGAGTCTGAGGCGTTCAAAAAATTTGTAGCTATTGGGACACCGCAGTGGAAGGTACCCGGCCGATATTTCTTTGCACAAAAGGCAATTCCCAACCTGTACTCGATTGTGCAAAAGGAAGTAACGGCATCTCTGGCACACAGTGTTGGGGCAAGGGTCCATCTGACCACTGATACCTGGTTTGCAAAGCATGGTCAGGGCAGGTATATCACCTACACTGCGCATTGGGTAAACCTGGTGACGGCTGCCAAGCATGGAATACGTGGCTTTGCAGAGGAGTTGGTGACACTGCCACGACTTGCAGGCAGGCCTGCTGCCACCTCCTCTACTCCTCCTACTCCATCCTCTTCCATAACCTCCTCGGCTGAGTCCTCTTCTGCTGCTGCTATGTCTTGCTCCACATCAACGGCACCCCACCCCCCAGCTCCACAGGTACTATTCCACATCCCGGATACGGCAGTGTCACGCCGTCTTGGGGTTGACTTCCCTGAAAGCAGAGACTCAGCACCAACTGGAGATCGGCAAAGTGGTTTGTGACAACGGAAGAAATTTGTTGGCGGCATTGAATTTGGGCAAGTTGACACATGTGCTAGTTGCCATGCATGGCACATTTGTGTAATCTGATTGTACAACGCTTTGTGCATAAGCACCCAGGCTTACAGGACGTCCTGAAACAGGCCAGGAACGTGTGTGCCCGTTTGGGCCATGGCGCACTTTACAGATATCCAGCGGCGAAACAACATGCCAGCGAGGCGCTTGATTTTAGACAGACCGACACGTTGGAATTCAACACTCCTAATGTTCGACCGCCTGCTCCAACAAGAAAAGGCCGTTAACAAGTATTTGTATGACCGGGGTGCTATGACAGCCTCTGCGGAGCTGGGGATTTTTTTGCCACGTTACTGGACGCCCATGCGCAATGCCTGTAGGCTTATGCGTCCTTTTGAGGAGGTGACAAACCTGGTCAGTCGCACCCAGGGCACCATCAGCGACATCATACCATTTGTTTTCTTCCTGGAGCGTGCCCTGCGAAGAGTGCTGGATCAGGCCGTAGATGAGCTTGAAGAGGAAGAGGAAGAGTTGTGGTCACCATCACCGCTAGAAACAGCCTTATAAGCATCGCTTGCTGGACCTGCGGCAACGCTGGAAGAGGATTGTGAGGAAGAGGAGTCAGAGGAGGAATGTGGCTTTGAGGAGGAGGAGGAAGACCAATAACAACAGGCATCCCAGGGTGCTCGATGTCACCTATCTGGTACCAGTGGTGTTGTATGTGGCTGGGGGAAGAACATACCTTCAGTGAGATCACTGAGGACGAGGAACGGGACATGACTAGCTCGGCATCCAACCTTGTGCAAATGGGGTCTTTCATGCTGTCGTGCCTGTTGAGGGACCCTCATATAAAAAGGATGAAGGAAAACGACCTGTACTGGGTGTCCACGCTACTAGACCCCCGGTATAAGCAGAAAATGCCTGAAATGTTACCGAATTACCACAAGTCGGAAAGGATGCAGCACTTCCAAAATAAATTAAAAAGTATGCTTTACACAGCGTTTAAGGGTGATGTCACAGCACAACGGCAATCTAACAGTGGAAGAGGTGAACATAATCCTCCTCCTCCCACGACCACGCCGGCAAGGAGAGGACGCTTTACAGACGTGTTGTTGATGGAGGACATGCAGAGCTTTTTAAGTCCTATGCATTGCCACAGCCCTTCGGGGTCCACCCTCTGAGAACGACTCGACCGTCAGGTAACAGACTACCTCGCCATAACTACAGATATCGACACTATTAGGAGCGATGAACCCCTTGACTACTGGGCGTGCACGCTTGCCCTGTGGCCTGAGCTATCCTAATTTGCCATAGAACTTCTGTCCTGCCCCGCTTCAAGTGTGCTGTCAGAAAGGACCTTCAGTGCAGCAGGAGGTTTTGTCACTGATAAGAGAAGTCGCCTAGGTCAAAAAAGTCTAGATTACCTCACCCTTATTAAGATGAATGAGGTATGGATCCTGAAGGGACTGACAGTGGGCGATACATTCGATTAAAAAAGGCCTGATAGATGAGCTGCCTTGAGCTAATAATGGTCCACACTCTGCTGTATTTTATCCCTGAATGCCGGATGACTTGCGTGACTTATCCGCCACCAACTAGGGTTCAAGACGCAATGTTTTAGGGCACTTTCTGCCTGGCAAACTAACATCAAATTTTCTGGTCGCTGCAACAATACCTAATTTTTGCATTTAAATTATTTTATTTTACAAGACGTACAGCATGTAATGAAAGATAAAGCATTTTTGAACAGTCTTGCATAACAGTTGTCCAAAAATACATATTTAAAATAGAGACATTTTGTGAAAGTTAGCTGGCTATTCCTTCTTATTTTTACATTTTAGGTTAATAATTTTTCTTATTTTTTACTGTGATTGCAATTTAAGAGATACCTAAAACATGGTAAAACAGACAATAGTAAAGAGTATATCTGCAGGAAACACCAAAGTCCTATTAGCTATCATCCCTCCAGCAGTATTAGCTTATTATTTACAATATCTAACCTGGGCAATCACCCTTGGGTTACCCTAGGGCAGGCTTCAGTAAGCGACCTCTCCTTTCCTGGGATGATTTTGCCGCCGGTTGCTTCTGAAGGGTCTCCAGGGCTCCCCCACTCCGGTCCTTCCCCCAGTGTCGCTTCAACCAGTAACAAATGTTTTATATTTGTAAAGCGAACCAATGATCCCCCTTGATAGAGGTTTATCTTTACAAATTTTGGAGAACCAATTTAAGACTGGTGTCCCCTGTTTCTGGGTCAGGGAGTGTGTGAAATGTCTCAGCCTACAGTAATTGTAATGTTCTGACAGCGGTAGCTCATGCTTGTCCCTCAGTTCCTCATAGGTGAGCATCTGGCCCTTTACTAACCAGTCTCCCAGTCTATCTAGTTTCCTTGACCTCCACCAGTGTTGTGATGTTGTGCTCATGTGTTTCGGGGCCTGAGGGTGGTCAAGAATTGGGGTCATTTGGGTGGATCCAGGAAAACAAACCTGTGTGTTTCTTGGCCCATTTCCAGTATATTAGTGAGCGTCTGATTAGGGGGTTTGGCGAGTTTTTAAGGCTCTGAGGCAATTCTGATAGCCAAGCCACCTTGTCCCAGGTTAAGGGCCATAAAGTGTGGTTCTCTAAATACACACAGGCTGGTTGATGACATATAGAATGTGCTATTGGGAGGAAAGATAGGTGACGGAACAGGTATTAAACTGATGGGAATGAATAGTACAACTTAATAAATCACTCCTATCTGGTGGCACCTTAGATTGCACGTGCAGTGCCCCAAATTCGATGTAGGAGGTCCGACCAAGCATCTTTTTCCATCTCCCTGTTCCAAAAATCCATGCCATATACACGTCCCCTAATAGTGGACGTAACAGGGATTAAACCAATAGGAATAGTACTACTTCACAGTACACACCTTATAATAATGCAGACAAAGGCAACGCGTATAATCTTCCATGCTGTGCAGTGGAAGGCCCCAGACTCTGACCTGTGTATAATATTCCATGCTGGGCAGTGGAAGCCCCCAGACTCTGACCTGTGTATAATATTCCATGCTGTGCAGTGGAAGCCCCCAGACTCTGACCTGTGTATAATATTCCATGCTGTGCAGTGGAAGCCCCCAGACTCTGACCTGTGTATAATATTCCATGCTGTGCAGTGGAAGCCCCCAGACTCTAACCTGTGTATAATATTCCATACTGGGCAGTGGAAGCCCCCAGACTCTGGGAGTCTGAAGAAGAGGAGTCAGAAGAGGAAGGTGGCTTTGAGGAGGTGGAAGACCAAACACAGCAGGCGTCCCTGGGGGCTTGTTGTCCCCTTTCGGGGACCCGTGGTGGCTGGGTGGAGGAAGAGACCTTCAATGACATCAGTGAGGACAAGGAACGGGACATGGCTAGCTTGGTATCCAACCTTGTGCAAATGGGGAGTTTGCGGTTGTGCAAAGGGACTGTTTGCGGTTGTTTTCGGTGCGTTAAACGGGGAGTTTGGTCTGTCACTGTGAAGCGGTCCTAACCCTTACACTACCTGATCGGTACAACATCATACCTGATGTTTTAAAGCATGTTATTCCAAACAATTTAGGAATGTTAGGTGATTTATGCCCTTCATTGCTTAAAACTAGACTCTGCATCAACTATGTAATTTTCCGTGGGAGTTTTGCCATGGATCCCCCTCCGGCATGCCACAGTCCAGGTGTTAGTCCCGTTGAAACAACTTTCCCATTACTATTGTGGCCAGAAAGAGTCCCTGTGGGTTTTGAAATTCGCCTGCCTATTGAAGTCTATGGCGGTTCGCTGATGTTTGTCCGTTCGTGAACATTTGATGGAATTGAAAATTTGATGTTCGCGACATCACTAATTGGAACACAAGAGGTACAGTATTACAGGTAAAACAAAAACAAAAATATATCATAAATCCATAATGCCAATAGTGGTGCACACAAAATATGATACTACAACAAATGTTGTCAACATATATAAAATTAAAAATATATTCTGTTTTCTATGCCACAACCTATAAGACTAAACTCACAACCAAAACACATAATGTCAACAGTGGCGGACACAAAACACGATACTACAACAAATGTTGTTAACACATATAAAATGGAAGAATATATCCTGTTTTCTCTGCACCAAACTCAAAGCCTAACCCCGTGACCTAAACCTCTAATGCCAACTGGGGTGCGCACATAACAGTATACTGCTACCAATATTGTTAACACATATAAAATCTACATAAAAATCCTGTTTTGTGTGCACCAACCTCTAAGCCTAACACCATAACAGGATACCACAACAAATGTTGTTAACACATACTAAATCCAATAATATATCCTGTTTTCTATGCAACAACCTCTAAGCTTAACCCCATAACCTAAACCTATAATGACAACAGTGGTGCAAACAAACCAGAATAATACAACAAATGTTCTTAAAACATAATAAACGCAAGGATCTATTCTGTTTTTTTATATGCACCGCTCTCTAAGGCTAACCACACAAGCTAAACCTCTCTGAATACGGACAAAATTGAAGAATATATCCTGAATATATCCTGTTTTATATGCTCTGACTAATTTAACATTTTTATCTCTCTCTTTAATTCTCAATAGACACTGCCTGGAGACTCTCATCACCTTGACAGCAATGTCAACACAACGCATTTCAAGAAAAGAGGTACAGTATTACAAGTAAAAAAAAAAGGACTGCTGTTTACACATAAAATGGAAGTACCTATACTGTTTTGTGTCTGCCTTTGTGGAAACGTACTACACGCTAACACTCTATCATAACCCCATAACCGTAAACCCAGATTAACAACATTGGTGTATGCAAAACAGGATAGGAAGAAAAAACAAAAAAAAGGCCTACCCTAAACCCTAATGACAACAGTGGCGCACTGTCAGTTTTGTGGGGCTTATCATTTCCAACAGGAAAGACCCAGAGATGGCCAGTTTGGGAGTTTCTGTCAAAAAGGCAAGGTAAGACATCCACAAAGACAACAATTCCCAACATATTTACAAAGCATTATGACAGAGCCTTCTTTCCCTAACTACCAATATTTGAAAACAAACATAAGATCCTATAATAGTGCCATATCCTTTGCATCTATGGGTGCAACATTATCTTCTAATGTGCCAGGACATGGCCCTTACTGCTTCAATGTTCAAGGACAAATTTACCATTGTACTTCTCATTTACATCCAGAAGGGGAGCAAAGAAAATTTGCTCATCTATATGTCCTAGATGCTATGGAACCTGTTGAACAAGGTATGCAGCTTCCAAAGAATAAAAAATGCTTACCCATTGTGTTTAGACCTTGATAAAATTATGGACCAAAACCTGTACACTCAAGCCTATAAAAAATTGTCAGAAATAGAACAAGAACAAATAATTAATGCACAATTACATCAGTTACCAATCCCAAAAGTCAATATGGTTCTTAAAAGAGATCGCCATACTGATAAACACAGTTACCACTTGCCAACATCAAATGAGGTTGCAATGGTCTTTCAAAATGATGAGTGAGAACCACCATTTCAAAGGGATATTAGAATATATCCCAGAAATGTGGAGCAACCTTTTATCAACATACTGTAACTATCTTAAGTACAAATTAAGATCCAATGACATATCCAATTTTTTTTTCAAAATGGGGAAGCCAGATGGCAACACAAATTAATACTTGAGCGTTACCCAAATTCAAAAGTATTTGTTAGAAATAACTTTTCCATGCTTGAATTTAAAGTGGCTCAAACTGCCATTAGAGATGTATTTAATCCCATTTTATGTGGTGGAAAACTGACACAACAATGGATCATTGATTTATATTTGCAAGTTGAGGCAAATAATTTTAATTTCATCAAATATAAACAAGGTAAACTATGTGTAGAACAGTATTCTGGACTGATGGATTATGTTGCTGAGGCAGCTACAAACAGAGATCTGCTGAACATCATTTTACCTTCTTCTTTCCAAGGATCTTCTCGCATTATGCGAGAAAGATAAAATGATGCTATTGCTATTGTAACTAAATTTGGAAACCAGATTTATTTATTACATTTACATGTAAGGCCAGAGATTGTACAGAATCTGCTAATTGGACAAACTGCTTCCGATAGACCAGATTTGGTGGCAAGAGTCTTCAAAATCAAATTAACTGAATTAATACATGACATAACCATAACTCTGTTATTTGGCAAATGTCTGGCTTATGTTTATACCATAGAATTTCAAAAAAAGAGGCCTTCCACATGCACATATGCTTATAATTTTTCAAGAAAAATATAAATTGGATATTGGTGATAAAGTGAAGTCAGTCATCATTGCTGAACTACCAGATCCAGAAATACATGGTAGACTATATGAGATTGTTACTCATCGCATGATTCATGGACCATGTGGAGATATTAATCCACAAACAAATCTAATTAGTTTCTATGAGGAGGTTAGTAGGAACCTGGGTCAAGGCAACTCAGTGGATGTAGTCTTTTTGGATTTTGCAAAGGCTTTTGATACAGTGCCACATGGGAGACTATTGTGCAAACTAAGAGATACAGGAATTGCAGTAAATATCTGCTCATCGATTGAGAGCTGGCTAAAAGACAGGAAGCAAAGGGTTGTTGTAAATTGAACATACTCTGATTGGACTAATGTGGTAAGTGGGGTTCCTCAGGGTTCAGTATCAGGTCCTCTCCTTTTTAACATATTTATTAATGACTTAGAGGTAGGATTGGAGTGTGGTGTCTCCATTTTCGCTGATGACATGAAGTTCAGAAATCAGATAATGATGTGCTTTCCCTCCAAAGGGATTTACGTAAAATTGAGGAATGGCATCTAAATGGCAGATGAGATTTAAGATGAATAAATGTAAAGTTATGCATCTGGGAAGGAAAAATAGCCATGCAATTTATAATCTTAATGGAGCAAATCTAGGTGTATCAGATATTAAAAGGGATTTGGGAGTGCTTGTGGACAACAATCTAGGTAACAGTGCTCAAAGCAAAGCAGCAGCTGCAAAAGCAAATACAATATTAGCATGTATTAAGAAGGGTATAGAAGCAAGGAAAGCAACTATAAAAATCTCTAGTACGCCCTCATTTGGAATATGGAGTACAATTTTGGGCACCACTTCATTAGAGCTGGAAAAGGTACAGAGGAGGGCAACAAAACTAATACGGTGAATGGAGGGGCTAAGTAATGAAGAAAGACTAACCAAATTAAACTTATTTTCTCTAGAAAAAAGGTGTCTAAGACGAGATATGATTACCTTATATAAATACATCCAGGGTCAGTATAAAGATTTGTCAAGGGAGCTTTTTGTGCTAAGAGGTTTTCAACTGACAAGAGGACATCCCTTGAGGTTAGAAGTAAAAAGATTCCACCTCAAAGAAAGAAAACGGTTCTTCACAGTAATGGTGGTTGATCTGTAGAATTCTCTACCAGAGGAGGTGGTGACAGCGGATTCGATGGATAACTTTAAAAGGGGACTGGATTTATTTCTAATTAAAAAGGGAATTCAGGGTTATCATGGATAATTAGAGACAGTATTGATCTCGGGAGAAATCCGATCGCTAGTATCTGGGGTCAGGAAGGAATTTTTTTTCTCCCTTTGAGACGGCTGGCTAAGTCTTATTTGTTTTTGTTTTTTCTGTTTGCCTTCCTCTGGATTATAAATAAAAAAATAATTAAATAATTAATAATAAATTAACAACTAAGTAATTAATATTTAATCTGCATATTGCAGATCAGAGGAGATATTAAAAGGTTGAACTTGATGGACTGAAAGTCTTTTTTCAACCCTAATTGCTATGTAACTATGTAACAATCACCATGTATGGAAAATAAAAAACGCACTAAAGAATTTCCAAAAGATTATAGAGACAAAACGTATGCCAATTGTGATGGCTATCCATTATATAGAAGAAGATAAGGCCAAAATGCCATTATTTGTAGAAAAAAAGTGGAAAACAGATATGGGTGCCATACAATCCACATTTACTCATGAAGTATAATGCACACATTAATGTGGAAGCTTGCATTTCTATAAAATCCATTTAATATGTCTACAAATATATTTACAAAGGCTATGATGCAGCTACTGTAGTAGCAAAAAGCACAGAAAATCCAGAGCAAACTGAGTTATTACATGATGAACTTGCATCTCATGTAGATGCTCACTATGTAAGTGCGCCAGAAGCAATGTAGCGACTTCTCAAATTGGAAATGCATGATCGCTCACATGCAGTATATCGATTAGCTGCACATTTGCCCCAAAGACACTTAGTTTATTTCAATGTTGGAAATGAAAGAAATGCTTTGGCACAAAGTGAGCATAGGCAAACTGCACTAACTGATTGGTTTCAATTAAATTGTACTGACTTGGAGGCAAGGGCATTGTTGTATGTTGACATTTCCTACCATTATGTTTTCGTTAATGGATTATGGCGAAAAAGAAAAAGCTGTGGAAACAAAATTATAACTAGAATTTACACTGTAAGTCCAAGAGACCTTGAACGTTTCTGCTTATGTTTACTCCTTTTAAATGTTCCCGGTGCACAACATTTTGAACAGTTGAGAACTGTTAATGACACAGTTTATTACACATTTAATTTAGCTCTGCGACACAGAAACTTCCTGGCTGATGATAAAGAATGGGAAAGATGTCTAGAAGAAGCAGCACTATGTCAAATGCCATGGCAGATGAGAGAACAACTTGCATTCATTTGCATCTTCTCAATTGCTCCAAATGCATTAGCTTTGTGGGACAAATTTAAAACAAATATGTCTGAAGATTTTTTGCAATTAGCCAATTGCAGAATTAAAAGCATTAATTGAAATCCAAGAGGTCTTTCTCTCTCATGGATTAAATTGTGCAAATTTGAATCTGCCAGATCCAGGACTCATAGATCAAATAAACTTTGAAGACTATGATATTCAGCTTCAAAACCAAATAACACAAGAACGACTTGCAACTTTAAATACCTGTAATGATATAGGAATCACAAGGTTTTGGAGACCAGCAGCCTAGGTCAGCAATGATCCAATCTAGCAACTTGTAGGTGAAACAGGAACAAGCTTTATGGAAGGGAACAGGAACCACAATAATCTGGCAAGGTACATAGACAGGAAGTGCCTTATATAGGCCAAGGACCAGACACCTGACCAGACACAGCTGAAGAGACTAGTCACTGATACTATTGCTAGCAGAGTCAAGGTTTATCAGATCTCAAGGAAATTCACAAAGGCAGGCTGGCACAGTGGTAGGGAAGAGGTTCAGCAGCTTGGGGACCAGGGTTCAAAACCCAGCAGAGTCAATTCCTCACATTACCCCCCTCTATAGGTGCAGCCTCTGGATGCCCTATTACCCGGTTTAACAGGGTACTGCACATGAAAAGACCGAAGAAGATCAGGAGCGTGAATATTGTCCACTGGTTCCAACGAACTATCCTCCTCACCATAGCCTTTCCAACGAACCAGATACTGAAGCTTGTTGCGGAAGATCCTGGAGTCCAGAATTTTCTCCACCTCGTATTCATCCTCACCATCCCCGAGGACTGGAGGTGGGACAAGCAGGGCTCGGCCAGGGAAAGTGTTGTCATGGAAAGGTTTCAGCAGTGCAACGTGAAACACCGGATGTGTTCTCATGGAATCTGGAAGTTGCAAACGAAAAGTGACAGCATTGATCTGAGCGATGATCTCAAAATGTCCCATGAACCTCTGACCCAATTTATGAGAAGGAACCCTAAGCTTAAGATTCCTTGTTGACAGCCAAACCTTGTCACCAACATGATAAACTGGGGCCTCTGTTCTATGCCTATCAGCAGCTCTCTTGTAACATTCCTGAGCCTCCAAAAGAGTCTCCTTCAACAGGTCTTGGGAATCTCGTAAGGTGGTTAGCCGATAAGTGACTGCAGGAATGGAAGTAGTAATTGGGAGACTCACTAGAAAGGTTGGATGGTAACCATAGTTGGCAAAAAATGGGCTCAAAGAAGTGGAGCAGTGTTGGGCATTGTTATAGGCAAACTCCGCCGTGGGTAGAAAATCCAGCCAGTCATCCTGCAGGTAACTAATATAGCACCGCAAATATTGCTCTAAAGTCTGGTTGGTTCGCTCAGTCTGTCCATTACTTTGTGGATGAAAAGCTGACGACAGATTTACATTAATACCTAGATTAGAACAAAAATGTTTTAAAAAACGAGATGTAAACTGCACTCTCCTGACAGAAACTACTTCATCAGGCACTCCATGCAAGCGAAATATTTCCCGAATAACCAGGTCAGCCGTCTGTTTAGCTGAAGGGAGACCACGAGCTGGTATGAAATTACCCATCTTAGTTAACTGTCCACAACAACAAGAATGGTAGTGTGTTCCTTAGAGGGAGGTAGTTCCACAATAAAGTTCATGGATATAGATCCCCAGGGACGATGAGGAATCGGAAGAGGCTCAAGCAAGGCAACAGGGGATGAGCGAGGAGTCTTATATCTGGCACATACATCACAAGAGGACACATACTTCTTAACATCCTCATAATACTTCGGCCACCAAAAGGATTGGGCAAGTAACTCTTGTGTCTTTAGGATTCCTGGATGACCTGCTGGTTTTGAGTCATGGTAGAGGCGTAAAAGGTACAGTCGCACTGACTCCGGAGAAAACAGACGTTGTTGAAAAATCCAAAACCCATTAAGCATCGTCATATGGAGATCACGATGAGGATCACGAAGAACTGGATCTTCAGCGTAGCCCTTTTTATCAGATCAGAAGGAAATGTGACTCCTATAAATATATCCTCCGGCAAGATGGTGGTCTTGGTTACGGTAGTATGGAGGGGGTCAGCTATTCTAATCAAGGCATCCGCCTTACCATTCTTGGAGCCAGGACGGTATGTAACCAAAAAATTAAACCTCGAGAAGAATAGGGACCAGCGTGCTTGTCTGGCTGACAGTCTCTTAGCTGATCGAATACATTTCAGATTTTTGTGATCTGTGAGGACAGTAATTGGATGGGTAGCTCCCTCCAAGAGATGTCTCCATTCGGTGAAGGCAGCTTTTATAGCCAATAGTTCTTTATTCCCTATGTCATAGTTTCTTTCTGCTGGCACCATCTGACGGGAAAAGAAGGCACACGGATGTAACAGCATCTTAGGTCCAGTCCTTTGAGACAGTATAGCACCAACAGCTGAATCAGAAGCATCAACTTCCACAATAAATGGTAATTCTGGCTGAGGATGAACCAGGACGGGGGCAGATGTAAACAGAGTCTTTAATCGGGAAAATGCGGTATCAGCCTTATCGGACCACTGAAAAGGAGTCCCTATACGTGTAAGTTCAGTGATCGGTGTAATAACGGCAGAGAAATTCTTAATGAAATGCCTGTAAAAATTGGCAAACCCCACAAATCTCTGAATATCTTTTTCATTCTTGGGGATGAGCCAGTCCAGCACAGCTTTAATTTTACTTGCGTCCATACTTAAACCTTTAGGAGTTATTACATACCCCAGGAATTGAATTTCTGTGTGTTTAAACTCACATTTTTCCAGTTTACTGTATAGGTGGTGGGTACGAAGGCGCTCCAGAACTATACGGACCTGTTTTCTGTGGTTTTCAAGATTATCAGAAAATATTAGGATATCATCCAAATATGCCACAACAAACTGATCCAGGAGATCTCGTAGTACATCATTGATAAGATGCTGGAAAGTTGCAGGGGCATTACAAAGCCCAAATGGCATTACTAGATATTCGTAATGCCCATACCTGGTTCTGAAAGCTGTTTTTCATTCATCATTTGGTCTTATGCGAACCAGATTATATGCCCCCCGAAGATCAAGCTTCGTAAATATTTTAGCTGAGCGAAGTCTCTCCAAAAGTTCAGGAATGAGAGGCAAGGGGTAGCGGTATTTAACAGTGATGCTATTAATGTCCCTGTAGTCAACGCATGGGCGTAGGCTGCCATCTTTCTTTTCTACAAAGAATATAGGAGCTCCTGCTGGAGAAGTAGATGGTCGAATAAAGCCTTTGGCAAGATTTTCTTGTAGGATTCACGAAGAGCTTTCAATTCAGGCTCAGAAAGGGAATATATACAGCCAAATGGGATAGCAGCCCCAGGTAACAGCTCTATTGGTCAATCATAAGGCCTGTGGGGTGGAAGCTGATCAGCATTCTTCTTATAACAGACATCTGCAAAATCCCGATATTGTAGAGGAAGTTTAGTCAAGTTTGTAGCAACCATTTCATTAATTGTTGTGGCAACAGGTGTTACCTTAGAGGGTTGACAATTCATTAAGCAGTGTTCTGAAGGAAAGGACAAAGTTCTGGTCTTCCAATCAATCTGTGGGTTATGCAGAGCAAGCCAGGGTACCCCCAAAATCACTGGAAACTGTGTTGAGGAAATTAGGTGGAAAGATATAGCCTCATGGTGATTCACTTCCAGAGTCAACTTTAAGGGCACAGTCTCATGTGTAACCGGGCCTGACGTAAGTGGAGAACCGTCTACTGTCTCCATTAACAAAGGTGAAGAATTAGGGATAGACTGAATTCTATTTCCTGCTGCAAATTTGATGTCCATAAAGTTTCTGCCTGCTCCAGAATCTATCATAGCTGTAGTTGAAATTTTACGATCACAACATTGCAACGTGATAGGCACCACAAAATGAGGATGTTGAGTCAACATACCCTCTTCACCATGAGCCAGAGAAAACAAGGGTTGTGTGACAGAATCCAGTTGATCTGAAATCTGGGATTGGTGTTGAATCCGTGCACCCTCAGCCGCCATAGCTATTGTTCTTTTGGATTTGCTAGGGCAATTGATGGCATAGTGCCCTGCACTACCACAATACAGGTATACATTGTGAGTGCGTCGCCACTGTTTTTCTTCATTGGATAATGGCCCTCTTATTAGATTTACCTGCATAGCCTCAGGCTCAGAGTCTGTAGGTGTTTGTGGGATTGGAGTAGAAGTTCTTGAATAGGAAATTGGAGTAGTACTTGATCTAAAAGAGCCCTGTCTTTCCAATCTTCTTTCAGAAAGTCTCCGATCAATACGGATAGCCAAACGCACAAATGCATCAAAGTCAGCAGGAAGATCAACACGAGCTAGCTCATCTTTTTAGCTTCTGAGAGACCTTTTCTGAAGTGGAACCTCTGGGCTGATTGGTTCCAGGTAGTATCAGCAACCCACTGTCTGAATTCAGCAGCATATTCAGCCACAGAGCGCCTCCCTTGATGTAAATGAAGGAGAGTGGCTTCTGCTGTAGCACATCGATTGGGGTCATCAAAAACTAGGCACATGGCCTCAAGAAAGTCATTTAAATTACCCAAGACTGGACTGTCCTGTTCCAAAAGATGGGAGCCCCAAGCCAGGGCTTCATCTTTGAATAGGGAGAAAATAAATCCCACCTTCTCTCTTTCAGATGGAAAACAGTGAGGTAACATCATGAAGTGCAAACGGCATTGATTTAGGAAACCCCCAAATCTTTTGCGATCTCCTCCAAACTTTTCTGGTAGGGGCAAACGGGCCTCTTGTGCAGGTGTAACAGTAGCAGCCGCAACATCACGTGCCCTGTAGCTGGTATACTCACTGTGCATTGACTGAACTTTATTTTGCAGTTCAGCTACCCGGTCCTGCAGCATTTGAATGGTCTGTGCCTGGGTCTGCACAGTTCTTGCAGTAAAAGCAACCTGCCAATGCAGAATCTGACCCGGCGTTCTCAATGAAATGGACAGATTATTCTGTAATGATATAGGAATCACAAGGTTTTGGAGACCAGCAGCCTAGGTCAGCAATGATCCAATTCAGCAACTTGTAGGTGAAACAGGAACAAGCTTCATTGAAGGGAACAGGAACCACAATAATCTGGCAAGGTACATAGACAGGAAGTGCCTTATATAGGCCAAGGACCAAACACCTGACCAGACACAGCTGAAGAGACTAGTCACTGATACTATTGCTAGCAAAGTCAAGGTTTATCAGATCTCAAAGAAATTCACAAAGGCAGGCTTGCGCAGTGGTAGGGAAGAGGTTCAGCAGCCTGGGGACCAGGGTTCAAAACCCAGCAGAGGCAATTCCTCACAATTCCTTACAATTGAAAGCATTTAACGCCATAAAAACTACACTAGAGGATGACTTGCTCAAAAAGCATTATTTCTATCTAGATTGACCTGGTGGAATAGGAAAAACTTATCTATATAATTTATTGATGAGTTTTGTTCGTACACAAGGTGAAATAGCACTGCCATTTGCAACAACTGGAGTTTCCGCACTTTTGTTAGAAGGTGGAAGAACTGTGCATAGTGGATTTAAACTGCTAGTTACTATTCTGGAAACATCAGTGTCAGATTTAAGAATGACATCTTTACAAGCAAAAAAAATTTAAGAAAAGTAAATTAATTATCATTGATGAAGCAACAATGATGTCATGCCATGCTCTACAATGCATTGACTGTTTGTTGCGTGAAGTCATGGATAATGATATGCCTTTTGGTGGAAAGGTGATGTTGTTGGGTGGAGATTTTAGACAAACATAACCTGTTATTGTCCATGGAAATCGCACAGACATTGTAGAAACATGTATTAAGTCAAGTACACTATGTAAACTCTTTACTCACCTCAAATTAGAACAAAATATGAGATCACAAGGACAAAATGAACTCAATGAGTGGCTCATCAAAATTGGAGAAGGAAAAACAGAACAAATTTAGAATTTACCCAATGATACTGTGGAAATTCCATCTCATTTGATTTGCAAACAGGCCTTTATATCGACTATATTCCAAAATACAATAAGTAACAACGATTATGCAGAGCTTGCAACCAAAGTAATATTAACGTACAAAAATAAAGATGCATTGCTTCTGAATAATGAAATATAAAAATTAATAGATGCACCTCAATAAAATGATCACAGTTCAGATTGTGTACTTGATGATGACAAAGAAACTCAGACAAACTTTTCAACTGAGTTTATTAATTCACTAACTCCATCTAGAATGCCACCACATATTTTGCAGCTACAAAATGGTGCAATTGTGATGTTACTGCAAAATATGAACCTAAAAAAGGACTATGTTATGGGACCAGATTAATTGTTCAAGAACTAAAAGATCATTTCATAAATGCAGAAATTCTCAATGATACCCATAAAGGTGAAAGAGTTTTCATACCAGAATAGATTTGGCACCAAGTGAAAGTAGCTTACCTTTTATACTTCAGAGAAGACAATTTCCCATCATCATGGCATTTGCCATGACCATTAATAAATCACAAGGGCAAACTTTTCAATCCGTTGGAATCTTTTTAGAAGAACCAGTATTTGCCCATGGCGAAATGTATGTTGCATTTTCAAGATGCAAGAATCCAGAGGAAATAAAAGTTTATATTGAAAACAACCAAAGTCAGGGTAATTTATTAGATGATGGACAATTTTTTACAAAAAACATTGTCTACTATGAATTACTGTAAATTAAATTACAAATATAAACAAAATTACAATTAAGCCACAAATAACCCAATTCAATCAACTACAGTGCGCTTATATCTACGTCAAATTCACAACAAATATAGAGAACAGTGGTCTTATTATAAGGACGCAGTTTTATGTCACTCTGGCTCTTTTTAGAGGACCACTATTTCGCTAAGGAAACTCTATTAAATGGCAAAAAACGTAGAGAACAGTGGTTATTCCTCGCGGACGAACTTTTTAGAGGACCACTATTTCAGTTAGGAAACTATGTGCCATTTTAAACAACTACATCAATTAAAAAAAAAAGAAGAAAAAACAACAACAATAAACAGTGGTTATATCCCATAGACAAAATTACAAGTCTGCTGGGCACTTTGAAAGGGAACAACTTTGATAGACAAAAAAAAAAAAAATGGAAGGTCTTGGAAGTCACTTTTGCATTTTCTTAGCTTTACAGTTTCCATTTTAATACTTTAAGTTCATGTTTGTAATGTTAAAATTCTATTTTCAAAGGACTGAAACGTTGTTTCATTCCATATAATTAAGGTTTAATATTAGTAGCAGGATCATCATTTGTTGCAAAATGTAAATGTTTCATGATATAGAGTATTGATCCAGGGACTAATCAAATCACCAGTTAATGGGGTCAGGAAGGAATTAATTTTTTTACCCACTTTGAAACAATTTACAAAATTTCACTTTTTTTTGGTTTGCCTTCCTCTGGATTCAATATTTAAGATCACTGTATTTTTAAATAATTTCATTTTAAATGTTATTACCTTACGTTAATGTTTGCATTGTTAACATTGTATTTTACAAGGTTTGAAAACTTGATTTCTTGAATGTTATTAAGGATTTACGTCAGTAGCAGCATAATCATTTGATACAAATTTAAATGTATAATTAAATAGACAGGATTCATCCAGGGAGTAATACGATTGCCAGTTAATGGGGTCAGGAAGGAATTTTTCCCCCTTTGATACAATTGGCTAAGTTTCAATGGTTTTTTTTACTGATTGCCTTCCTCTGGATTCAATACCTATGTGCTTTACCAGGAGTTAAACTATAAGTTGCATGTTAAGAAGGATTCTCTAATGGTTTAAAATACTCATTTACACAAAGTTGACCTATTGATGTTAGTATTGTTAAAAATAATTAATTCAACAATGTTTACAATAGAAGTTCCATGTTAGAAACCTTTTTTGTCATGGTTCACAATACCTATTCATACAAAATTCATGTATTGTTCCATTATTACTGCAATTCAAAAGTTTTATATGGTTCAACAGGTCATTGTTAAGAAAATAAAAAAGTTTATTATAAATGTTGGTACTGGTTTGTAAATAAAACAAAAGGTTAAGTGTCTCACATAATCACATTGTGTCACAAACAGTATTTCCAGCTTTAAAATTTTATTGACCATAATTTTTTGACGGGCAAGTCGCTAGTCAAACATGTAACACACTTTGATAAAAATACTCTATAGAATAACATAGGAGGTAAAGTTAAAACTCCAGTATTAAGTGTCAAATTTATAGTATGATCTTTTGAATAACTTCACTTGGTAATTTTACAACATTTAAAAAAAATAAACACAGCTTTTAATTTTCTAATGACCAATGCGTTCATGAAATGTAAAGATCCTGTTTGGATGAACTGAATGGTAAAATGTTTTTAGAATTTAAATCATATATAATAGTTGCGCAAGCTTGCAAGAACTGCATCCCTCTCTTCGCGAGGGACGCAGTTTGGGCCGCAAATGAGGACCCTCGCAAAGCAAGGGGCCGCATTTGCGGAGGTGGAGTCTCTACGGCACCTCACAAGTGGTTACAAACACTCACAGAAGCGGGACTTTGACAAAAATAAATCTAACATGCAAGCACTAAATACGGACTAAAACAAAAAAATATGAGCCGCGAGACTTTGAAAAAAAAAATACGGACTTACAGAAAAAAAATAAGGGCCTCAGGACTTAGAAAAAAAACATTACGAACTTGCAAAAATACGACCTTAATGGCCGAACCGCGCGCACAGGGGAAAACATTAATAAAACACTAAATACACACAAAAATAAAATAAAAACCTTACCCACAGCAACGAGGGACACCCAGGATGTCTGGAAGGGAGGTTACACCTCAATTTAAGTCCAATTTACTGAGTTTAGACACTTGAAAATCCCCTAAGCAAGAGAAAAAAACGAAAACAAGGCTTCATGACACCTAAAGCCGCAAAACACCACCAAGCGCAAAAAGTCGTACAAGGTACAAGATACACTATTAGCAAAGACGCTAAATCATCCACACCCACGTACCACATACACATTCGCCGCCATTTTACAATACTAACTTACAGAATGAGGAAGTACCCAGCTACACAAACGGTTTCCCCTCGCGCACGCAGCCTACAGGTTTTTTTGTTTTCTGTACTGTAGTTTTTTTTTGTTTTCTGTAAGGTAGGTTTTTTTGTGTTCTGTAAGGTAGGTTTTTTGTTTTCTGTTCTGTAGGGTTTTTTGTGTTCTGTAAGGTAGTTTTTTTTGTGTTCTGTAAGGTAGGTTTTTTTATTTTTTGTAATTAGAGTGTTGGGGAGGTTTATTAGGGGGTAGGTAGTGTAGGTAGGTAGTGTAAGTGTTAATAGATTAGTGTAGAGGGGGGTTAGTTTAGATTAAATGGTTTATTGGGGGTTATAGTGTAGTGTTTGTAGTTAGTGTCATGATGGTCCTAGAGGACCGTCATGGCACTTATGTGGTTAATGTTGGGTTGTAACAGGCCCATAATGGTAATAATATACCCTAATGGGACTGATGGGGTTAAATAGAGGCTTATGGGGGTCTGTATTGACCTTCATGAGTTAATGGGTTAAATAGAGCCTTATGGTGGTCTGTATTGACCACCATGAGTTAATGGGTTAATTAAGGCCTTATGGTGGTCTGTATTGACCACCATGAGTTAATGGGTTAATTAAGGCCTTATGGTGGTCTGTATTGACCACCATGAGTTAATGGGGTAATTATAGTTGGCTGGGGTTAATATTTTTAGTGCGAGTCCTTTCAGGACCTTTACGGTCCTTTAAGGACCCGCGAGGCGGGAAATTTAAAATTGAATTGCAGCAGGGTCACCATCGGTGCCGATCATGGGACCCCCGCTGCAGGGGGTTTATATGGGGACACTTCGGGGGCCCCGATGGGGGTTAAATTTAGGTGCCGCGGCCGGGGTTGCGTAATAGTGTGCCGCGGGCCCTTTAAGGAGCCGCGGCAGGGAATTTAAAAGTTTTAAATGCAGCGGGGGGCCTGATCTATGCAGATCGGGGACCCCCCCTGCAAGAGGTTAATGTGGGGACACTTTGGGGGTCCCGATGGGGACCCCCAGCATAGAGGGGGGTTAATTTTTTGGCCCGCGGCCAGGATTGGCAATTAGTGTGCCGCGGGCCCTTTAAGGAGCCGCGGCGGGGAATTTAAAAGTTTTAAATGCAGCGGGGGCCTGATCGGTGCCGATCGGGGACCCGCGCTGCAAGGGGGTCCCCGATTGGGGGCTGCGGGGGTTCCTATGGACCCCTGCAGCAAGGTGTTCATGTGAGGACACTTCGGGGGTCCCGTCGGGGACCCCCGCATTGAGGGAGGGTTAATTTTAGGTGCCGGGGGGGTATTTGGAGTACCCCCCACGGCAGGGCTTATGTGGGGGACTGCCGCGGAAGTCCCTTTGAGGACCCCCGCAGCAATTGATGAGGAGTGGGAGCCTGCGATATCATATCGCAGGCTGTCACTCCTCATGTACATTTACGCAGTGTAGATACGTACGGCCCTGCTGCGTAGCTCATACGTTGCTCGCAGCAGGGCTAATTTAATAACATTGTAAGTTAGAGAAACTTTGCAGTACGTAGGGCTTAGGTAGAAGCCTCTTATTTACGAGGCTGGAATTTAATAGGGCCCAGTGTATTCAGCTGAGGGTTTTACCATAATTAGGATGTCATAGGGCCAATGCGAAGTTGTTATCTACAGGCCCACCTGGAAGTAAGTAAAAAACATTATTACAATCAGATTAGGTTCTTGACCAAAAATGAATCCAGATGAGGACATACCAAGCAGAGTACTCCATCTACAGGCCACTGAGAGGTAAACTCAAATACACAGTGGAAAAAAGCCAGGTAGTACTCTGTCCAGATACAGGAGCACTCCAGTGCCAAGAACATGGCATCACATGGTAGTTGATCCTCCGCTGCCAGACACTGCTTCCTGGGCTTATAAATAGCCAGTTTGGCTAATACCCGGAGATGGGTGACAAGGAGGTCCCTGACCCTGTTGCCCCAGGACACTGGGCACTCAATCAAAAATATGTGAGGGGACAAATGTAGACAGAACTGCAGGTGGAGGTCTCTAAAATGTGATAGGATGGACTACAGTCTGGCACAGCTAAAATAAACATGATACACAAATTATTTCTCACCACAGAATGAGTACTGGACACAATGTGTTAAGTAGGTTTGAAGCAATTTGCCTTTTCTGCTGAACCATTTCCCCACCTGTTTCAACAGGAGAACAATTTAAAAAGCAAAAATGAAAAAAAGAATGTAGATTTGAAACCAAAAAAATCAAATTAGGAGATTAGGTTCAAATGAAACCTGGTGTAGGGATATTTGCAGAGTTCTGCCCATTGGGAGGTAAACTAAAACATCCTCCCAGGGGATAAAGCTAGGTGGCATTCAAGAGTGCGCCAGTGTCCTGGAATATGGCCACACATAATAGTGAAACCACATCTGTCAGATACTACTTCCTGGAGGGCCAAAAATAAAAAGATGAGGGATAAATGCAGCCACAACTACCGGAGGAGGCCGCTCAAAAGTGATAAGAGGTGCTGCAATCTGGTGCAGAATAAATAGATACAATACATGGACTCCCCTTTGCTACAGAATGAGAACTGCACACAGTGTATTAGATGTTGTCTAACTAGAAATCCTAATAGTGGAATTAGTAACTCTATTCTTCTGCTGCTAATCCATCTTCTAATACATCCAGCAATCTAGTTTGCTTTTCCTGCAGCTTTAATGAACTACTTGCCTATGTTTAAATATTGCAATATAATCACATATAAATTTCTGAGCAATACGGGTTGTTGCCAAAGCTTGCAGACTTGCGTTGCCCCGCTGCATCTAGGGCCGCAGTTGCTGGCAAGGAGAGCCGAATGTGCTCCTTGCGCTGGTGGAGATGAGCGTAATAGGCGCTGATCCCTACGACCCTGCACGACTTAGGCAGGGAGTGTCGAACATTTTATATCTCTTTTCACAATTCTTGATAAGTGTAAAGTGCACATATTCCAAAATCTTTGAATCTTCATACACAACCAACAAATGTGGACCTTTTCTAAACAACTTCTGCAGCACAAGTCAGAATGTATACTGAAATCTATTTTATTTAGTACTGTCGTCACCCTGTACCATTTATTCATTACTTTAAAATGGCACTCCATCTATGTAGCGCGAGGTGAAGGCGTGCCAACTTAATGTCACTGACAATTGCGCAACACACAAATGTGCGCTGGGGTAAAAGCGCGCACAGCCAATCGCGTGCCAGGACATGACATGCAAGTACAGTAATAAACTGCTATAGGGAGTAACATTAAGAAGCTCTCTCAGTAACTGCTTGTGCCTTTCCAGGATGGTTAGAGGAACAAACAGCTCGCCAGTCAGAGTACATGCCTAGCAGTCAGAGTTCTAAAAACATACATTGCTGTTGTGTAAGAAATTCTATGTGAGATGAGGTGTCACGCGTGTGTGCTGCCACCAGGACACGTGAGCAGACACCACGTGTATTTAAGAAGACACAACAAAAATTATTGTTCTCACACTGATCTCCATTGTCTGTATAATTGGGGGCCTTACCTGTATAATCAGGGTCCTTATAGGATCTCGGGTCATCTATTGCCTGAGACATCGGTCCCACCACAAGTTGAAAGAGAAGCTCTCAACATTGGGAAATGACGCCAGAAAGGAGGAAGGATCCAGTAAGGACCCTGAATATACAGGTAAGGACCCCGATTATACAGACAATAGAGATCAGTGTGAGGACAATACATTTTGTTGTGTCTTCTTCTGCTGCCAATGTCAGGGCAGTTACTGTTCCCTTATTACTGGCATGTCAGGGCACGCTATTAGCCGTGCGTGCTTCTACACCAGCACACATTTGTCTGCTGCACGATTGTCGGCAGCCTGACGTCGGCGCACTTCAGCACACACGCTGAAGTCGCGTGCCACCCTTTAAAATACGTTTCTCTCAGTGAACTGCACTTTATACTTTTTTCTATTAATAAACAAGCATCACCCAAGGTTTTTCTTCCCACTTATCCTCATGGTCCCTTTCCCAACTAAGCATTCCAGGAGATTTTTTTTTACTTCTTATCTCATCTAGAATCTTACCTCAGTGAGAAATAGAGATAGAGACATTCCCTATCCAACCTAATAAGCATAAACCTTCTCTTTCCTTGTCGCTAAACGCTGACTTTATCACTAGTTGTTGTAATGTACCAAAGTGTAACCAATTGGAGCTAGGAACCTTTTTAATCCTTTACATCGTCAAATGATTTAATCTGCCCATCTATCCATAGGTCCCCAATCGTATTCAGGTTCCAGTCCCTCCATTTTACCTTGGGCTCAATCTTATTTATCTCATAGAGAAATTGAAGCAGAGTTACCGAGGAAGGAAAAGGAAGTAACTCCCACTTTTGGTTAATACCATACCTTCGCATGAAACTTTTATCTCATTATACACATCTTTCAAATTATTTGACAAATATTTAAAAACATTTTTATAATAGCTTGTCGGAAAGCCATCCGGGCCCGGTGCTTTATTAAGATTAAGATTTAAGGAAATAATAGATATTTCAACTTCATTTAATGTGATATCCCTTTCCAATTGCTCCCGTTGAACACTACTTTTTTTGGAAATATTTGCTTTCTTCAGACCAATGAGGTCTCTAGAGGGTTTACAGAAACCAAATTTCTCATCTATATTATAAAGCGAGCTATAAAAATCCCTAAAGGTTTCACCTATATCGCTAGGATTCTATTCTGGCCTACATTTCGATTCCACAATTTTTTGTATCTTTTTATTATTATTTTTTATGTTAGTTAAATTCACTAATAACCCGTTAACTTGACTGGCCATATGATAATGTTTCTGCTGATACTGCCATTGTTTCCTATCTATTTGAATCTGAATGATTTTTGATTTGTGCTTGTATTTTAGATATTTTAATCATAGATGCCTGCTCTGGCAAGATTTTATTTCTTCTCTCTAACAGATTTAGATCTAAATATAATTTTCTTAACGGAGTCCCGCTTTCTTTAGCTTTCTGTATGTATCTGGCCTTCAAAAGACCTCTCTTATACGCTTATACGCTTTCTGAACCCTTGTTAACACTAAAGAATTCCACAATTTCTCTTTGAATTTCTTCTCTATCCTTTACAGACGGGAAGAGATTACTGTCAATTATCTTATTATTGTTGATCTCCCTTGTAGAACTACCATTTAAATATATCTTGATATGGCCATGATCCGACCAAACTATGGGCCAATTTCAGATTTTGTCATATTACTTAATGTATTCTGGTCTAAAAGAAAATAGTCCAATCTAGTATACGGTAGGTTTTTTGATGATACGAAATAAAAGTATAATCTAGATCTTCAGGATGTGTTAATCTCCATGCATCATATAGATTTAATTTTTCTAATGCACATAAGTAAATCCCTGCAAATTACCAGTTGGCCTATTTTGATTTTATTTACGTGCTTTAACATTTTTGCCAAAAACTGGTTTTGTTTAGAATTAGGAGCATATAAATTTACCAATGTATATTTTACTTTATTATTTTGCCTGACCCAAATTATGTATCTACCATTGAGGTCAGGTTCTATATGCTTATAATCTCATTCCTCTTGTGGGGAACTTCTCTACACCTTTTACAAGTAAAAATGTACAATCACACAAAACAATACATTTATACATATATATACAATATGCTACTCCCAAAAGCAATACTGTCATGTACCCAGATAGTAGACTCGACCTGGTGAGAGCAAAAAAAGGTCTGTCTCTAAGGAGCAAACTTCCCACCCCCCAATTATCCTCTTAATATAATATGCTTGACATCTATCTTAAACCTTCACCCCGACCCTCTTTTCACCTTTAAATCTTTAAATTAGATTATATCTCTATTGTCATCTCTGTTCTTTCAATTTTGAGGCTGGAGAGAAGTTCTTGATTCAGAGAACTCTAAATGGCTAAAAACCATTAGGCACCCTATTGCTTTAAATCCTGATAACGGGAAAGAGATAGAGGTCTTTATCGTGAATCACTCTTAATTGTTCACCTCTTTATCCACTGTATGTTAACCTTGCTAGTAAACATACTCATCTCACTATAATCCATAGTAATATGTGCAGTGCCCGCATACTACATCTACGTTTCCCTAATTTTGTTTTAGATCACATCACTATAGTGTTAATTATCGGAAACAACCTCCCGTTTCAAATTGTAAAAAAATGTGCCTCTTTTTTTTTTTGACTGCGTCTAAATCACTTCAACAATCTGTGGATATACCATACAAATACTTCACCGCTTCAACTAGTTTATTACCAAGTGATATCTAAGACTCCTACTTTATATTAGACTACCTCATCATTCGCTTGTAAGGCCATAATAGGTGTGCACTTCAAGCTTTATGTGAAAAAAATAATTACACCTCTGAGTATCTTTTATCCTATAACTCTCTTGCACCTGCACAACCTCTACTCTAAGCCTACATTCAAAATTACAGTATCTTATAGGGACTATCAATCTTCAACTCAAATTTTAACATTTTTCAAATAGCTTCTCTCCCTCCAAAGGGGTATTTATATTTATTCTCTGATCCTCTCTTAGTATCAACAGTTTTACTGGGAACCCCATTTATAAGATTTTTTTTTCTCTCAAAAGAGTTTTAGTGACTCTCCTGAATTCCCTTCTTTTCACTAGAATCTCACTTGAGAGATCTTGAAAAACAAGAATATGTTCATAGGGGGAATCAAATGCCTTATTTTCTCTACTCATAGAGTGGATGGTTCCAGGGCCCAGCCGGGGCTGAAGAGGAGGAGGCTGGAGACATCGCGGGGAGGTAAGTTAAATGTATATTTATATGTTTATATTTTTATTTTATTTTATTTTGTGTGTATATGTTGTAGTAATGTAATGTGTTTATTTTAACAGGGCCGCGTCACAGAAGAAAAGAAGTAAGACGGGGACATGCTGGAAAGGTGAATAGAATATTTAGAATGTGTATAATGTTTATTTATTTTATGTTAATGTGTTGTACTAATTTTTTTTTTCGTTTTACCCCTAGGTTGGTGATCTGAAGGGACATCTCAAAGGTAAGGGATCTTAATTATTTTATTATTGCTTAGAATTAGGGTTTTTGTATGTAGTTAGGATGTATTGTATATTAGATAGATAGGGGAATGTATTTTATATAGTTAGAATTTATTGTATATTAAATAGATTGTATGTTAGATAGATAGGGGGTATTGTATTTTATTTGTATTGTATTGTATGTAATGTATTGTATTGTATGTATTGTAATGTATTGTATGAAATGTATTGTATTGTAAGTATTGTAATGTATTGTATGTAATGTATTGTATGTATTGTAATGTATTGTATGTATTGTAATGTATTGTATTGCTTATATCTTTCCTTTTCAGGTGTGTATTTTTTTATTTTCTGTAAGGTAGGTTTTTTATTTTTTGTGACTTAGGTTTTTATTTTCTGCAAGGTAGTTTTTTTTATTTTTTGTGACAGGTTTTTTTATTTTCTGTAAGGTAGTTTATTTTTTATTTTTTGTAATTAGAGTGGTGGGGGGTTTATTAGGGGGTAGATAGTGTAGGTAGGTAGTGTAAGTGTTAATATATTAGTGTAGAGTGGGGTTAGTTTAGATTCAATGGTTTATTGGGGGTTATAGTATAGTGTTTGTAGTTATTGTCATGATGGTCCTTGAGGATCGTCATGGCACGTATGTGGTTAATGTTAAGGTTTTAACAGCCCCATAAGGGTCATAATATACCCTTATGGGACTGATGGGCTTAAATAGAGGCTTATGGGGGTCTGTATTGACCCCCATGAGTTATGGGGTTAATTATTGGCCTTATGGGGGTCTGTATTGACCCCCATGAGTTATGGGGTTAATTATTGGCCTTATGGGGGTCTGAATTAACCCCCATGACTTATGGGGTTACTTATTGGCCTTATAGGGGTCTGTATTGACCCCATGAATTATAGGGTTAATTATTGGCCCCCATGAGTTATGGGGTTAATTATTGGCCTTATGGGGGTCTGTATTGACCCCCATGAGTTATGGGGTTAATTATTCGCCTTCTGGGGCTCTGTATTGACCCCCATGAGTTATGGGGTTAATTATTGGCCTTATGGGGGTCTGTATTGACACCCAGGAGTTATGAGTTAATTAAGTGCTTATAGGGGTCTGTATTGACTCCCATGAGTTATAGGGTTAATTATTGGTGTTAATGGGGTCTGTATTGACCCCCATGAGTTATGGGGTTAATAAAGTGCTTATAGGGGTCTGTATTGACCCCCATGAGTTAAGGGGTTACTTATTGGCCTTATGGGGGTCTGTATTGACCCCCATGAGTTATGGGGATAATTATTGGCCTTATGGGGTCTGTATTGACCCCCATGAGTTATGGGTTTAATTAAGTGCTTATGGGCATCTGTATTGACCCCCATGAATTATAGGGATAATAATTGGCCATATGGGGGTCTGTATTGACCCCCATTAGTTATGGGGTTAATTAAGTGCTTTTGGGGTCGGTATTGACCCCCATGAGTTATAGGGTTAATTATTGGCATTATGGGGGGTCTGTATTGACCCCCATGAGTTATGGGGTTAATTATTGGCCTTATGGGGGTCTGTATTGACCCCCATGAGTTATGGGCTTATTAAGTGCTTATGGGGGTCTGTATTGACCCCCATTAGTTATGGGGTCAATTATTCACCTTATGGGAGTCTGTGATGACCCCCATGAGTTATGGGGCAATTATTGGCCTTATTGGGGTCTGTATTGACCCCCATGAGTTATGGGGTTAATTATTGGCCTTATCCGGGTCTGTATTGACCCCCATGAGTTATGGGGTTAATTATTCACCTTATGGGGCTCTGTATTGACCCCCATGAGTTATGGGGTTAATTATTGGCCTTATGGCGGTCTGTATTGACACCCAGGAGTTATGGGGTTAATTAAGTGCTTATATGGGTCTGTATTGACTCCCATGAGTTATAGGGTTAATTATTGGTGTTAATGGGGTCTGTATTGACCCCCAAGAGTTATGGGGTTAATTAAGTGCTTATAGGTGTCTTTATTGACCCCCATGAGTTATGGGGTTACTTATTGGCCTTATGGGGGTCTGTATTGACCACCATGAGTTATGGGGATAATTATTGGCCTTATGGGGGTCTGTATTGACCCCCATGAGTTATGGATTTAATTAAGTGCCTTTGGGCATCTGTATTGACCCACATGAATTATAGGGTTAATTATTGGCCTTATGGGGGTCTGTATTGACCCACATGAGTTATGGGGTTAATAATTGGCCTTATGGGGGTCTGTATTGACCCCCATGAGTTATGAGGTTAATTAAGTGCTTATGGGGGTCTGTATTGACCCCCATGAGTTATCGGGTTAATTATTGGCATTATGGGGGGTCTGTATTGACCCCCATGAGTTATGGGGTTAATTATTGGCCTTATGGGGGTCTGTATTGAACCCCATTAGTTATGGGGTTAATTATTCACCTTTGGGAGTCTGTGATGACCCCCATGAGTTATGGGGTTAATTATTGGCCTTATTGGGGTCTGTATTGACCCCCATGAGTTATGGGGTTAATTATTGGCCTTATCCGGGTCTGTATTGACCGCCATGAGTTATAAGGTTAATTATTCGCCTTATGGGCTCTGTATTGACCCCCATGAGTTATGGGGTTAATTATTGGCCTTATGGGGGTCTGTATTGACACCCAGGAGTTATGGGGTTTATTAAGTGCTTATATGGGTCTGTATTGACTCCCATGAGTTATAGGGTTAATTATTGGTGTTAATGGGGTCTGTATTGACCCCCAAGAGTTATGGGGTTAATTAAGTGCTTATAGGTCTCTGTATTGACCCCCATGAGTTAAGGGGTTACTTATTGGCCTTATGGGGGTCTGTATTGACCCCCATGAGTTATGGGGTTAATAAATGGCCTTATGGGGGTCTGTATTGACCCCCATTAGTTATATGGTTAATTATTGGCATTATGGGGGGTCTGTATTGACCCCCATGAGTTATGGGGTTAATTATTGGCCTTATGGGGGTCTGTATTGACCCCCATGAGTTATGGGGTTAATTAAGTGTTTATTTGGGTCTGTATTGACCCCCATTAGTTATGGGGTTAATTATTAGCCTTATGGGGGGTCTGTCTGACCCCCATGAGTTATCGGGTTAATTAAGTGCTTATGGGGGTCTGTATTGACCCCCATTAGTTGTGGGGTTAATTATTCACCTTATGGGGGTCTGTGATGACCCCCATGAGTTATGGGGTTAATTATTGGCCTAATTTAAGTCTGTATTGACCCCCATGAATTATGAGGTTAATTATTGGCCTTATCCGGGTCTGTATTGACCCCCATGAGTTATGGGGTTAATAATTGGCCTTATGGGGGTCTGTATTGACCCCCATTAGTTATATGGTTAATTATTGGCATTATGGGGGGGTCTGTATTGACCCCCATGAGTTATGGGGTTAATTATTGGCCTTATGGGGGTCTGTATTGACCCCCATGAGTTATGGGGTTAATTAAGTGTTTATTTGGGTCTGTATTGACCCCCATTAGTTATGGGGTTAATTATTGGCCTTATGGGGGGTCTGTCTGACCCCCATGAGTTATCGGGTTAATTAAGTGCTTATGGGGGTCTGTATTGACCCCCATTAGTTGTGGGGTTAATTATTCACCTTATGGGGGTCTCTGATGACCCCCATGAGTTATGGGGTTAATTATTGGCCTTATTTAAGTCTGTATTGACCCCCATGAATTATGGGGTTAATTATTGGCCTTATCCGGGTCTGTATTGACCCCCATGAGTTATAAGGTTAATTATTCGCCTTATGGGGCTCTGTATTGACCCCCATGAGTTATGGAGTTAATTATTGGCCTTATGGGGGTCTGTATTGACACCCAGGAGTTATGGAGTTAATTATTGGCCTTATGGGGGTCTGTATTGACACCCAGGAGTTATGGGGTTAATTATTGGTGTTAATGGGGTCTGTATTGACCCCCAAGAGTTATGGGGTTAATTAAGTGCTTACAGGTGTCTGTATTGACCCCCATGAGTTAAGGGGTTACTTATTGGCCTTATGGGGGTCTGTATTGACCCCCATGAGTTATGGGGTTAATTATTGGCCTTATGGGGGTCTGTATTGACCCCCATGAGTTATGGGGTAATAATTGGCCTTATGGGGGTCTGTATTGACCCCCATTAGTTATATGGTTAATTATTGGCATTATGGGGGGTCTGTATTGACCCCCATGAGTTATGGGGTTAATTATTGGCCTTATGGGAGTCTGTATTGACCCCCATGAGTTATGGGGTAATTAAGTGCTTATTGGGGTCTGTATTGGCCCCCATTAGTTATGGGGTTAATTATTCACCTTATGGGGGTCTGTATTGGCCCCCATTAGTTATGGGGTTAATTATTGGCCTTATGGGGTCTGTATTGACCCCCATGAGTTATGGGGTTAATTATTGGCCTTATTGGGGTATGTATTGACCCCCATGAGTTATGGGGTTATTTATTGGCCTTATGGGGCTCTGTATTGACCCCCATGAGTTATGGGGTTAATTAAGTGCTTATGGGGGTCTGTATTGACCCCCATGAGTTATAGAGTAAATTATTGGCCTTATGGGGGGTCTGTATTGACCCCCATGAGTTATGGGGTTACTTATTGGCCTTATGGGGTTCTGTATTGACCCCCATGAGTTATGGGTTAATTAAGTGCTTATGAGGGTCTGTATTGACCCTCATGAGTTATGCGGTTAATTATTCACCTTATGGGGGTCTGTATTGACCCCCATAAGTTATGGTGTTAACTATTGGCCTTATGGAGGTCTGTATTGACCCCCATGAGTTATGGGGTTAATTAAGTGCTTTTGGGGGTCTGTATTGACCCCCATGAGTTATAGGGTTAATTATTGGCCTTATGGGGGTCGTATTGACCCCCCTGAAATATGGGGTTAATTAAGTGCTTATGGGGTCTGTATTGACCCCCATAAGTTATGGTGTTAACTATTGGCCTTATGGTGGTCTGTATTGACCCCCATGAGTTATGGGGTTAATTAAGTGCTTTTGGGGGTCTGTATTGACCCCCATGAGTTATAGGGTTAATTATTGGCTTATGGGGGTCTGTATTGACCCCCATGAGTTATGGGGTTACTTATTGGCCTTATGGGGTTCTGTATTGACCCCCATGAGTTATGGGGTTAATTAAGTGCTTATGGGGGTCTATATTGACACCCATGAGTTATGGGGTTAATTTTAGTTGCCTGGGGTTAATATTTTTTAGTGCGAGTCCTTTCATGCGGGAAAGGAAAAAATGTAAATGCAGCAGGGTTACGATCGGTAGTTAGTGTGGGGGGGCTGCGTCGGTGCCTATGGACTCCTGCAGCAAGGGGTTAATGTGGGGACACTTCAGGGGTCCCGACGGGGACCCCCGCATAGAGGGGGATTAATTTTGGGTGCCGGAGGGGTAGTTGAAGTATTCCCCTGGCAGGGCTTATGTGTGGGACTGCCGCGGAGGTCCCGTTAAGGACCCCTGCACTAATTGATGAGGTGTGGGAGCCTGTGAGATCATCTTGCAGGCTGTTACTCCTCATGTACATTTTCGCAGTGTTGATACGGACAGCCCTGCTGCGTAGCTCACACGTTGCTCGCAGCAGGGCTAATTTAATAGCGTCATAACGTTGAGAAATTTTGCAGTACGTAGGATTTAAGTAAAAGCCTCTTTTTTTCGAGGCTGGAATTTAATAAGGCTGTTGGTTACCACTTCTGCAGGAAGTCCATTCTATGTATCAACTACTGCTGCAGGTTTCAACTACTGCAGGTGTTTTCTTTCTCTCTATATCTTTCTATCACTCTCAATCTCTCTGCAGCAGACAGATTGAACAGCACAGCCAAACTTTGATTAGATTTAACGTTAAAATCCACACCTGAATGCTGTGTTTCTATAGGCTAGGAGGGGTTGCTGACATAGGGCTTCATTCAATTGTTATTTGTCCAATTGAATAGTGCTCTATATAAGCACAGAGCATATTTTTTTTACAGAAGTGTTTAGTTAGTGAAGACCTTGCTTTTGGATAGAAGTTCACTAACTAAAAACTTCTGTAAAAAAATATGCTCTGTGCTTACAGTGTATATAAAAAGTCTACACACCCCTGTTAAACTGTCAGGTTTCTGTGCTGTAAAAAAATGAGACAAAGATAAATCATTTCAGAACTTTTTCCATCTTTAATGTGACCTATAAACTGAACAACTCAATTGAAAAAAAAAACTGAAATCGTTTAGGTGGAGGGAAGAAAAAAAAAAGAAAAATTATGTGGTTGCATAAGTCTGCACACCCTCTTATAACTGGGCATGTAGGTGTGTTCAGAGTTAAGCAATCACATTCCAAATCGTGTTAAATAGGAGTCAGCATACACCTGCCATCATTTAAAGTGCCTCTAATTAACCCCAAATAAAGTTCAGCTGCTCTAGTTGGTCTTTCCTGACATTTTCTTAGTCGCATCCCACAGCAAAAGCCATGGTCCATAGAGAGCTTCCAAAGCATCAGAGGGATCTCATTGTTAAAAGGTATCAGTCAGGAGAAGGGTACAAAAGAATTTCCAAGGCATTAGATATACCATGGAACAAAGGGAAGACAGTCATCATCAAGTGGAGAAAATATGGCACAACAGTGACATTACCAAGAACTGGAGCTCCGTCCATAATTGATGAAAAGACGAGAAGAAAATTGGTCTGGGAGGCTACCAAGAGGCCTACAGCAACATTAAAGGAGCTGCAGGAATATCTGGCAAGTACTGGCTGTGTGGTACATGTGACAACAATCTCCCGTATTCTTCATATGTATGGGGTAGAGTGGCAAGACGAAAGCCTTTTCTTATAAAGAAAAACATCCAAGCCAGGCTACATTTTGCAAAAACACATCTGAAGTCTCCCAAAAGCATGTGGGAAAAGGTGTTATGGTCTGATGAAACCAAGGTTGAACTTTTTGGCCATAATTCCAAAAGATATGTTTGGCGCAGAAAACAACACTGCACATCACCAAAAGAACACCATACCCACAGTGAAGCATGGTGGTGGCAGAATCATGCTTTGGGTCTGTTTTTCTTCAGCTGGAACTGGGGCCTTAGTTAAGATAGAGGGAATCATGAACAGTTCCAAATACCAGTCAATATTGGCACAAAACCTTCCGGCTTCTGCTAGAAAGCTGAACATGAAGAGGAACCTCATCTTTCAGCATGACAACTACCCAAAGCATACATCCAAATCAACAAAGGAATGGCTTCACCAGAAGAAGATTAAAGTTTTGGAATGGCCCAGCCAGAGCCCAGACCTGAATCAGATTGAAAATTTGTGGGGTGATCTGAAGAGGGCTGTGCACAGGAGATGCCCTCGCAATCTGACAGATTTGGAGTGTTTTTGCAAAGAAGAGTGGGCAAATCTTGCCAAGTCAAAATGTGCCATGCTGATAGACTCATACCCAAAAAGACTGAGTGCTGTAATAAATCAAAAGGTCCTTCAACAAAGTATTAGTTTAAGGGTGTGCATGATTATGCAACCATATTATTTTATTTTTATATTTTTTCTTCCCTCTACCAAAAAGATTTCAGTTTGTTTTTCAATTGAGTTGTACAGTTTATAGGTCACATTAAAGGTGGAAAAAGTTCTGAAATGATTTATCTTTGACTCATTTTTTTACAGCACAGAAACCTGACATTTTAACAGGGGTGTGTAGACTTTTTATATCCACTGTATATAGAGCCCTATTCAAATGGCAAATCTCAATTGAATGAGGCCCATAGGCAGCTCCGGGGGTGTGGTAATCAGGATTTCATTTAGCTGCAAATAAATCTGTAAGTAGCTTGTCATATTTTTCTATTAATCAGTGGCTGTTACATCAGAAACATTTAAAAATCAGGGGAACCTCTATATACCTTTAAAGGATTAGACCCAAACAGCCTCATTAAATTGCTAAGTTTTAAAAATCGTAGCTCGAAGCATGGCTCGCATTACTTCGAGCAATTAAATTGGCCTTTCAAACCTCCCCACAGACAGATTTGCGGGATAAGCCACTGGACGGCTGAAAAATGCCTACAGGACGTGAACGTGGAACTTCGCAGACCGCAATTCCTTTAATCTGTTAAACCCACTACTTGTTCAATTCAGCTATTAAATTGCAACCAAGTCACCCGCAAGCAAGCACATAACACGCAAATAGAGCCCAAAGCCCAATGTGTGCTGTAGAGGACTCTCATGGGGCGTAAAGACCAATATGTAGCACTTGTAATGCAAATAAAAACACACTACTGTACTTTTATTAACACGGAAAGTGATGTTAGGTCTTAGAATTAATAACACAACATTCTCAAGCTGGCAAATTGTCCCTGGAAAATACTTTATTTCATGTTTATATTTTGTGTTTCAATCAATCCCTGCAATGTGTTAATACATATACTGTAACTCGCATTTAATAGAATATCATCATATTTACAGCTTTATCAATATTGCTTTACATCTTGAATGTGGGTCCAATCGCAAACTGCCCGTAGGACTTTGAAAACTATATTCCCCTTTTTCAGTGAGGTAACGCTGACGGTCTCTTTCTCCATTGGCTCGGTCTAAAGCTGTAACTACTGTCTACACTAATTGATCGTCTGCACGGCCGCAAATCCAATGACAGATAATTTACGTTTTTTGCCTTTCCATCCCGTCACTCGCAGCAGGTTCCTAATTAATAGCAGCATAAGTAGGCAGAATTTCATGCTCGCAGCAGTTGCGGGTTTATTGTTGCACTTACGGGCTTGCAATTTAATGAGTCTGTAAGTAACTGATTACAATAGTATCACATAGTTACTATTACTCAATAATTATAAGTTTTCAAGTCCTTGTATTCCCTGTGTAGCAAATAGGTAATTAAGGTATTTAGAAGTTACTCACTCTTTTATTTTCTTCAGGCCTTTGTATAACAGATAATATACGCTGTACTCTATATTCTGTGATCCATACCTATAATGAAGTGCCATTCATAGGGCCTTCTTAAATTAGAAGACCGTAGTTGCACCGGTACACCCACAAAGCCTGCAGGCATTGAAATTCACAGAAGTTACACCGATTACATTAAACCATGCCGCGACCAACGGACCTGAGACGCAAACCCGTAAACCATTCTTGCACACGTTGCATGTGCGGCTGTGAACATGATCAATTAGTCAACCCTGTAGTTACAGTTTTAGACAGAGCCAATGGTAAAAGAGATCATCATCATTACGCCACTGAAAAATGGAGGTTAGATTTCAAAGCCTTACGGGTTTCAATTACGAGTTACAATCGGACCCACATTCCAGAAATAATGCAATATTAATAAAGCCATAAATATGATATTCTAGTCCATGTGAGTTCCATTATATGTATTAACACATTGATTGCCGTGATCGACAAAACACAGAAATTAAGCAGAAATAAAAGTATTTTGTATTGCAGATTTGCGAGCTTGAGAATGTTGTGCTTTTAATTTTAATACCTAACATCACTTTCCCTTTAATTTTAAGTACAGTAGTGTGTTGATATTTGCATTTACAGTGCTAGGGATAGGACTTTACCCTCTTGCAGAGCCTCTCTAGTACTGTAGGCTTTTTGGCTCCATTTGCAGGTTACCGGTTTGAACGCCAGTGAATTTGTAGCTATTTAATAAACTGCAAATGTAACATTTACAGGCTTCACAGATCAAAGGCTTTGCGGCAACAGAATTCAGATTTCTACAGCCTGTAGAGTTTTTCGCATGTAGGTCGTTTGCGGGTAGCTGTACGAGGCCAATTTAATAGCCGCAAGTCTAGCAGGCTCCGTTACGGGCTACAGGTTTACCAGTTGGGGGAATTGAATAGGGCTGTTAGTATCTATAATAGCAAACATACTATGTCTCTATGTCACAAAAAGCCTGACTGCCCAGTGCAGATGTGAACTGGTGTTGGCAGCCCCTCTCCAACCAGAAGTGGTGACAGGATGTGACCTCTCTAAAGGCAGAGTATGTACATGCCTCCACACCTTCTTTAAGTAGTTTATCGCTAAGATTTAGGACTAAATACTCATCAGGAATATTCAATAAGATTATAAGGATGTAATATGCATCACAAGAATGATTATTTATCTAGCAAATTATAATGGATGGCAGAGGATTTAATATAATGTTAAATTAATGTCAGTTTCATTGGGGCATAATAGCTCTGTCTCTAATATATAATCATTTTGTCATAAGTAACCCTTTATTGTCCTATGTAACTCCTACCTTACCATTTCACAGTAAGATTTGTTTTTTTTTTACTGGGGATATTTAAACTAAATAAAAACCACCAATTTATTCTATTCTTTCTTTTATTTTTTATGTAGTTCCTAAAATATGTATTAATATTACTATGAATTATCTGAGCTCTGAGCATGCTAGTGCTATAGTTGATTGACTTTGGGGTACAAAAATAAATGTAAAGCAAAACAAGTTGTTGTATCCTATCATCACTTTTACATAGTACTCTTCATGTTTGTGTGATTCCTTTAATGTAGTCATCATAAGCCTCTTCCTACTTATTGTCCAGGCCATCTATGGACTGTTTATGAATAATAGGAGCCTAATATCCAAATCAAATCAAACAAATTATAATGTTTAATCAATTAATAATGATTCAGTACGGATTTCATCATTAATAATCTTATCTTCACCAGATCACATCTAAAGTTTTATCATTACGTTTCAGATTGGGGGCATGTTAGGTAAAAAGTCTTAAAAGTTTAACTGAATTAAGTTACAAATATCAAGCAAAGCCTGCCATACCCCGGGGATTACAAATCAATCCATTTTTCTCTTTTACCTTCCATATTGACAGTTATAAAGAGAGATGGGAACAATCTCTCATATGGTGTTCCGAATATCTGTTGGCGATTTTGTCAGACTATGAGAATGATGTGCTGAAGAAACTTGACAATGAGGTAAATTAACTCAATTCAAAAATGTAAACAGTACCAAAAATTGGAAGAATTTAAGGAGACATACTCTAAAATTAAGGCTGATTTAGACAAAAAAGAGACTAAAGGGGCTAAATCAAGGCTGGAGCAAAATCAAGTACCTCCATCAGAGTACTGAATGTAAGTGGTTTAACCAAGTTTGAATATATTAATACTGAAAAAGTGGCACCAGTCTGTTATTGTCGTGGATTTTGGGACTTCTTGAATAGCCTCAAGCATTCACCCAATGTATTTACAAACAATTCAGCTTTTTATCAAACTACAGTGCCCTATTAAATAACTAATATTAATTCATTGATCTTTGATATTTTGTCTCAGTTACACAAATGCGACCCTGTAAGGCAATCAACAGCGTAATTTAAATGAAAGCATTAAATCAAAAATAGAGCTCCACTGATGTTGTTTTTTGCTAAATTCTCTGGACCAAGGATCTGAACATCGTAGGATGTCAAGATGTTATATTTTCTGTCATGGGGCAGATCTTTAGACTCAATTGAACTTCACATAATCTCGTGTCTGTGTTATTAAATAAAACTAATGTCAACAATGTTGATTAATTTTAGTGCAAGCTAATTGTAATTAGCTCATCAATCATCATATTGGGATCTTCGGAAACATCCAGCCTCTTTACCTATTTTACTTTATTGTAAATGGTGTTATCCTTAACTCTCTCTTGTCTCTTCAAAGAAAATTGAGAAAAAGCACAAAGATTGTCAAACATGAAACTCACAAAATGTGTATGAAGTACTAAAAAGATTATAAGCTCTTTGGAGAATGGAGATCCACTCTGCTGCTCCAAAACTATATTTTGTTGTGTAGTGCATTTCATTATATTTCTGAACACCTTTTAATTGTCCCTAATGTATTCACCCTGCCTCACTGTACCCTTGTAAATAGTTCAATGGAAAACAATGGTGCCTGATAAATAAAGTGATTCAGGGATGCTGTATTAGTTTAATTTGTGTATTTTAATGATAACTTTTCACTTTCGTCATAGTAAAGAGAAAGAAAGGAAAAAGACTCTTTTTAGCACTATTATTATTATTATTATTATTATTATTATTATTATTATCTTTATTTGTAATGCACCAACATATTCCACAATGCAAAGAGTGGAGAGTCTAGAATCTAGTGTGTGTGGAGCATTTGCTGAAACACCTTACAAGATGGAAAACTTACAATCTAATGAAAGGAAGGTCTCGTCCGGGACCATTAATAATTCATTGCTAAAAGTTAACCCTTAGCATATTATTAAAAATAATAATACAATCAAACTGTTTAAAAGTCACATTAAAATGCAATATAAATCTGGTTCAGGGGGGAGAGAAAAATGTACATATGGTATGTGTTTAGTGATAAAATGATTAGTCCCATAGACAGTAACTGATGTCAATAGTAGCAAATTGTTACTGTTCTTCAATTATATGTTTTCAAGTCCTAGTATTCCCTTTGTAGCAAATAGGTAATTAAGGTAATTAAAAAGTTGTTACTCACATTTTTATTTTCTTCAAGCACTTAAAAATCAGAAACTATACTCTGTACTCTATTATGGGCTCCATACCCATAATACAGTGCCATTCCTAATATCTACAATATAAATGTTACTATATCTGTGTCATAAATAGCCTTCCTGTCTGTGCAGATGTGAACTGGTGTCGGCATCGCCCCGGAACCAGAAGTGACCTCACTCGCCTAACAAATGTTTCTCATCTGCTTCTTCAGAGGAGGAGTCTGCACATGCCTCCACACCTACTTTAAGTAGTTTACAGGAAAAGTTTAGAAAAATAATCACCTGGAATATTCAATGTAGTCGTAAAGAATTTCATATGCATCATAAGAGTGCTTATCTATCAAGTAAATTATAAAAGATGGCAGAGGATTAAAAATATTGTTAAATTAATGTTAGTTTCATTGGGACATCAACTCTATTTCTAATATATAATCACGTCGCTATTGTCAGAAGTAACCCCTTCCTTACCATTTCACAGTAAGATTCATTTTTATATTGTGGCATATTAATTAAATAAAGCCCCAATTGTTTCCTATTTTTTTTATTTTTTCATACAGTTCTTCAAATATGTATTTATAAAGCTGTGAGTGATCTGATTATAGTTTGAGTGCTATAGTTGATTGACACTGGGGGTATATTCACTAAGACCAAAATAAATGTAAAGCAGAATAATTTGTTCTATCATATCATCACTTTTCCATAAAACCCCTTCTTGTTTGTGTAATTCCTTCAATTTAGTCATTATTAGCCCCTTCTTACTTATTGTAAAGATCATCTATGTACTGTTTATCAATGCATTATAAGAGCATAATATCTAAATTAAATTTGAAAAACATATTATATTTAATCATTAATAGTGATTCTGTGTGGATTTCATAATCAACAATTCTATCATCACTTATAGTCCAGATCACATATAAGTTTTACAATTATGGTTCAGATTTGGAACATGTTTATTAAGTCAGAATAAAAGGAAAAAACAAATTCTTATATCTACTTGATATCATATTTTCCATATACTGTAGATATACTGGAAGATAGACTATTATCACATGCAATTCAACTACATGTCTACAATTTCTGAAGATAAATTATAATAATAATCTTATAAAAAATATAAACATTAAATATTTTTTTTAGTTATAGATCTAAGATATTTATATTTGATCCACTCTTATTCTATATCGGGGGTGTACAGTGCAATATAAATTATCTGAAACTAAAGGTAGATTGAAATCAGTGGCTGATCTAAAGAATGGAGGGCCCAAACGCAAAAAATATATATATATTTTGGGCGTCCCATGGGGGTTTGCTGGGCCCCCACCTAGTATCAATTCATTTAGCGCCCCTCTTCATGACCCCTTCCCATAGCAGCTGCCCTTCCCAAGTTCTGTTCACATAACAGCACCCCTCCCCAAAACCCTTTCCAATTGTAGCTCCCTCCACCAAGACCCATTTCCATAGCTGCTCCGCTTCCCTTACTTCCTGCTTGTGAAAAGCTCCTCTGCCTGCAGCACAGCTCCAGCATGTGAGCACCCCACTTTCCCGGTGACAATCTCTATGGGGGGGCTGATGCAGCCTAGGGGGCCTAGACGGGCCATGGTGATGGGCCCCTACACTACACCACAGTAATATATAGCATCCATCCATACATATCACCCAGTCAGCAGCCACCCCCTCTCAGCATCCATCCCCACAAAGCATCCAACCTCTCTCAGCATGCATCTCACATAGCATCCATCCCTGTCTCCTTCCCCATCACAGCACTCATCCCACCCCCTTACTTTGTTGTCACTTTTCAGCCCATGCTCTTTAACCCTCTTCCCTGATGCACATCCCTGGGTGCTGAACTGCTCCACACTGCCACCTCTTGCAGCTTCAGTAAAAATGATCTTTTTTTTAAACAGGCATGCATCTAATTCTGGCTAGGGCGTGTGCAGTCAAGGTGGCCGAGGGTAAGCTCAGTGGGGTCCGGGAGGGACGTGTTAGGTGGGGACCTACATTACAGAAAAAAATAAACGCAAACAAAATTGCACAGCATTGAGACCCCTCCCAGAGGACTTCACCTCTTGCACCACTGGTAGCTCCGTCCCTGAATTTAATAGTAAATTAGTAAGCGTAGATATAAATAAATAAATGTTGATTGAGATAACATACCTAGGTTTAGGACACCTCTCCATCTCATACTTTACAAACACTGCCTCTGACCTGGAACTACTGTCCTCTGCTTGACTCAAGCCTGCAATTACAGGGCTGAAGGCTAGAACCGTAAACCATGAACCCGTATGTAGCATATCAGGGACTGATCATGATCAATTTAGCAATCCAGTAAATTACAATTTAGACAGAGCCAATAGTAAATGAGACCATCATCATGACATCAGTAAAACATAGAGTTTAAACTATAATTTAATAGTGTTTAGAAGTCCAATATGCGATCAGACTCAGAATACAGAAATGTAGAAACTAATAAAAATCAATAAATAAACTGGTCTAGTCAATGTGGATGGCTTGATGTGTATTAAATACTTGATTCCTGGTATCAATATCACCCGGAAATAAAACGTAAAAAAAAAAAAATATTGCATATTTGCAAGCTTGAGACTGTTGTGCAATTATTTATAATGCCTTTCATTGCTTTCCCAATATTTTAAAATACAGTAGTATGTTTTTGTTTGCTTTTACAGTGTTATGAACAGGTGTTTAACCCACTTGCCAGTCCTATCTAGTACTTGTAGAAATTTTTACACATTTGCCATTTACAGGTTTGAAAGCAATTGCGGGCTTGTGGAATTGCTGCAATTGAATCTCAATTTGCAATTTTAACGATTGTAACATTTATTGACTCGAAACATCAAAGGAGGAGATAGGACGGAGTTACAGTTTTGACAATCGTAGGGATTTTTAGCCTGTAACTCGCACATTGATTGTGGATAGCTTGAAGATGCCAATTGAATATCAGTAACTTTTACTGCCTCCATTACAGGCTCTGAATGGAGGCCTTAGACTGTTACATTAATTCAATCTGTATAATTGTGATCTGTTTGTTCAATTTACTAGACTTTTCTGTTTGTTTAAGGAATAGTCATTCTATATCTGTCTGGTTAACCATGCCCTAACCCCATCTGCCTTCTCCTCCCACCATACTACCCCCTCTGTATTCCTTTGATAACCCTTTTTGCTCACTCTCTAACTTCCTTTTACTTTTATACCTAAATAACTATAAGTCAGTTTTTTTTGTTTTGTTTATACTTTCATACCTAGGTTCAGGATACATCGCTCCATATCTTACCTTACAAACACTGCCTCTGACCTGGAACTATTTTTCCCCCCGCCTATAATTCTTGCCATTCTAAATTCTTCCTGACACAAGATACCACTTCCCTCCCACTCACATATGCTCTCTCTTTGTTGCAGCTATATAGCAGTCTAATTTCCTGACATTCCCATTTGCAGGTTATATTATATGGAAACTAGGGACAGATAGCATATTGCATACTAGAGCCATTCACCTTAAATGACTCTGTTAGACCCCTTCCTTCTCCTATTTAATGAAAAAAAATCTTTCTAACTTTGCATTCCTTCCCACCTAAGCAAGCTTTTACTTCCTTCCTGACCTTCCTTGCTATTCCTTATTTGCTCTTCCCCAGGTTTCTGCCTCTTCCATTTCCTTTATATTGTAAGTAACTCTAAGACAGCACATCTAACTCTACACCAATGTGCTATATATTGGAAAAAATATGTCCATAAAAGAAAGTGTCATAGACACACATTTCTGTGGTAGAGCTTTAAGGGCTATACAGTACAAGCAAGTTAATTCTTGGTCCATTTTCAAAATCAATTAAAAATAAAACCTGCACTAGACACAGTAAAAAAAAGCCAATTAGATACTATAAAGTTAAGTATCTGTGCTACTCCTACTAAGACATCAAATGTAACACTATTATACATACATGGAATACATACATTATATACACATTAACTACATACATTATATATACATTAGCGACTTGCCCGTCAAAAAAGGATGGTCAATAAAATTTTAAAGCTCGGAATGCTGTTGTGTTATGTAGAAAGAAGTACAACAATTATAATAACTATTTTTTATTTTTTTAACAGTCAACGTATATTTCAACAATGGGTAAACCATAATTTTTTAGCCAAATTAACCTGTTTAATAGTCATGTATGCAGGAATAATGTAACAATGGTTGAAGTTTGTATGAATAAATTATTGTAAACCATTACATAATGCTTTGCAACATGCAACTTATATTTGAAACATTAGTGAACCATTTTTTTTAACAATAGTAACATTTTTCAATCTGAGGTATGGATAAGTAGCATTACATTAGGTCAACTTTATATCAATCAGTATATTAAACAACTACATAATGCTTTGTAAAATGCTACTTTTATTTAAAGTACTGTTAAACCACATAGTTATTGAATCCAGAGGAAGGCAAACAGTAAAAAAAAACATTAAAACTTAGCCAATTGTATCAAACTATGGAAAACAATTCCTTCCTTACCCTATTAACTGGCGATCGGATTACTCCCTGCATAAATACTCTGGCCCTCATTCTATTATCGGCCGTAAAACGGCCGCAAAGCTGCGATTCCTTGCGGGGGTCCCGTTACCTTGCAATTCAATTATACGGCGCCGCAAGGCTATCCCCTTACGGCCGGCAGTATATCTTGCAACCGGCCGTAAGCTCAGAAATCTTTAAATGCAAAAATAAATTCAAGACGGCACTGTAAAGCTCTGTAAATGCTAGGGATCATAACGGGGGACATGAGGATTAATAGCAACCCCCTCTCAAGCTTGCACATCAGCCCAAATCCGAGATTACATTAACTGTTTATTTTCTGGCCGCAGCGTGGGCTGGTCTGAGGTGCTCCAAGCCCTCTGGACTTTTTACATGGATATGTGACATAAATTTAAAAAAAAAATATTTACGGATTTGAGTGTAGGGGAATGTTGTGCTATTAATGCTAACACCTACAATCACTTTATATTCTCCTCAGAGTGCAGGATGGCTTTATTATGGCTTTAAAATGTGCTTAATTGTGTGCCTGCTGGACCTTTTTGCTGCAAGTAAGCTGCGGCTCGGTTTTAGCCTTGCAGAGAGGGTTCCCGGAGCAATTGAATAGCAACCAGGATTTTCTTGCGGCCGAATCTCTTGCGGCCGTTTAAGATCAAAGGCTTTCCTCAGGCACGTGCGGCCGCAAGGAATAGCAAGGCGCCGGCCGCAAGCCTGCCCGGCCCCGCATCTCCTACGGTCGATAATAGAATGAGGCCCTCTGTATTTAATTATACATTTAATTTTTACAACAAATGATCATCCTCCTAGTAACATGAACCCTTAATTACATACAAAGAAACAACTTTTGAGACCTTGGAAAAAACTTTTTAATATTACAACATGAAGTTAATTTATTAAAATTGAAACAGCAACAGTAATAAAATTCAATGTAACTGTTTTGTTGGGCCAATCCTGACAAAAGGCCACTTCCAAAACATTCCAATACTTTTTGTTTTTGCATGTCCAAGTGGTTCCCTTAAAAAGATACCAATAGACTTTTAATTTTGTCTATGGGATATAGTATGTTTATTCTTGTTCTTTTTTTTCAGTTTTTGTTGTTATTGCTGTAGTTTTGTAAAATTGTACATAGATTTTCCTATGTGAAATAGTGGTCCTCTAAAAAGAACCAGAGTGACATAAAATTTTGTTGTTGAAATAAAACCACTGTTCTCTATGTTTACAAAACCTCATAGTACACAATGTTTTAGTAAAAATGCATCCATCGTTTAATAGATCACCCTGACTTGGGTTGTCTTGAATTGAAACTTTAATATCATCTGGTTTTGTGTACCTTGAAAAAGCAACATAGAGTTGTCCATGTGCAAAAACAGGTTCCTGTAAAAAAATACCCACAGACTTAAAAGTTTGTCCTTGGGATTTATTTGTGGTCATGGCAAATGCCATGATAACTGGAAATTGTCTCCTTTGAAGGACAAAAGGCAAACCACTCTCACTTGGAGCCAAATCAATTATTGGTCTAAAAACTTGTTCACCTTTATTTAATATTATGATTATAGTTCATTTATAATACGACAACATATTCCGTAGCGCTGTACATAAATTAAGTTCAGACAAAGATAAATAAAAAATATCATATAGCAAAAGCAAGGAGGGCCCTGTCTTTGAGCTAGGAATCCAATGTCCATTGGGTACCATTCATAATTTCTGCATGTATGAAATGATTATTTAAATCCTTCACAATTAATCTGGTTCCATTACAAAGTCCTTTTTGGGGATTCATATTTTTCAATAGCATGACAATTGCCCCTTTTTTCAATTGCAAAACATGTGGTTGCATTCCAGATGGTGTTAAAGAATTGATCAATTCTATACTAAAGTTAGAATCTTTATCATCAGCCAGAACTGAATCTGCACTGTAATAATTATTTTGTGGTGCGTTGATGAATTTTAAAATGGTGTTATTTAGATTCAAGGCATCTATATTTTTAGATGTCAATATCACTTTGTTTGCAATGTCTGAGTAATCTTCGTTATTGATGGTACAGTATTGAGAAAGATTGCAGATATGAGTGATTCCTTGCAAATCATTTGTGATGGAATTTCGACAGTATCATCCGGTAAATTATTTATTTGTGGATGTTTTCCTTCTCCAATTTGAATGAGCCAATCATTGAATTCATTTTGGCCTTCAGATCTTATAAATAATTCTAATTTCAGGTGTGTACATATTTTCCACAGTTTACTTGTTGTGATACATGTTTCAATGATGTCAGTCCTATTTCCATGTGGCACAACAGGCAATGTTTGCCTAAAATCTCCTCCTAACAACATCCCCTTTCCACCAAATGGCAAATTATTATCCATCACTTCTTTTAATAATCTTTCAATACATTGCAAGGAATGGCATGACATCATTGTTTCCTCATCAATGATAATGAATTTACTTTTTTTTTAATGTTTTGCTTGTAAAGAATTCTGTCGAATATCCGACACTGATGTTTCTAAAATGGGAACAGGCAGTTTAAATCCACTATGCACAGTTCTGCCACCTTCTAACAAAGTTGCGGCAATTCCAGTTGTTGCAAATGGCAGTGCTATTTGACCCTGTGCTCAAATGTAACTCATCAAACAATTGTACAGATACGTTTTTATGATCCACCAGGGCCATCTAGATAGAAAGAAATAACAGTCTTTGACCATTTCATCATCTGTAGCATTTGTGATGGTATTAAATGCTTGCAATTGTAATGTATTTAAAGTTGCAAGTTTTTCTGGTGTTTTTTGTTTTTGAAGCTCAGTGTCATCGTCATCAAAGCTGATGTCATCTATAAATTCTGGATCAGGCAAATTAAAACTTGCACAATTTATTCCATGAGCAAGAAATATTTTTTGAATTTCCATTAATGCTTTTAAGAGGGAATGGCCTCATTGTAACGTTTCAAGAAGTCTTCACACATATTTCATTTAAATGTTTCTCACAAAGCAAATGCATCAGGTACATTGTAAAATATGCAAATGAAAGCAAATTGTTCTCTCATTTGCTTTGGCATTTGACATAGTGCTGCTTCTTCCAGAACCTCTCCCATTCTGTATCATCTGCTATGAAGTTTTGATGTCTTTCAGTTAATAGGAAATTATCATAAACTATGTCATTCACTATGCGAAAATGTTCATAACTTTGTGCACTGGTAGGATGTAAAAGAAGTAATCTTAATCTGAAACATTCAATGTCTCTTGGGCTGACGGTATAAATTAGTGGGATAATTTTATGAGTATCTCCTTTTTGTTGTCGCCATTGCACTTTTACAAATACATAGTGATATGGAATCTCAATGTATAAAAATTGTCTGGCCTCAGTGTCCTGGCAGTTTAATTAAAACCAAGCAGTAAGTGTTGTTTCTCGATGTTCACTTTGGGCTATCACAGTTCTTTCATTGGCTGCAGTAAAGCAAAGAAACTGACTTTGTGGCAAATGGCCGGCTAATCGATACACAGCATGTGTCCGATCATGCATCTCAAATTTCAGAGCCGCCACATGGCTTCTGGAGCACTGACATAGGAAGCCTCTAAATAATTACAAAGTTCGTCATGTAAAATTGGATTTTCCTTTTCGTTTTGTGCACCTTGCACAACAACAGTTGCTGCATCATATCCTTTTTATATATATTTATACACATATTTGATGGATATAATAGAAGTGCAAGCTTCCACATTTATGTGTGCATAGCATTTCATCTGCAAACGTGGATTGTATGGAACTACATAGATATTATCGACCTTTTGGCCACGGATAATAGCTGTTTGTCCTTCTCTTCTTTTATACAAAGGGTATCCATCACAATTATCATAAGTTCACATTTGAAATTGTTTTCAGAACTCTTTTGTGCATTTTTTATTTTCCATACATGGTGAATTTGGATTGATATCTCCACATGGCCCATGAATCATTCTGTGTGTTACATTGTCATAAAGTTTTGAATATTTTTCTGGATGTGGCAATTCAGCAGTAATTACAGAATCCACTCTCTCTGCAGTATTCAATTTATCTTTTTCCTGCAGGATTAAAAGTATGTGTGCTTGTGGCAGACCTCTTTTTTGAAATGCAATGATATAAACAAAAGCCACACATTTTCCAAATAACTGTGCTTTAGTTATATCATGTATTAATGAATTGAGTTTTATTTTGAATACTCTTGCCACTAAATCTGGTCGGTCAGAAGTATTTTGTCCAAGATTCAAATTTTCCTTGCTCGCTGGCCATTGTGGATTACATGTGAATGTAATGAATAACAGACTTATTAAATTGCGATTTGGCCAATTGATTAGAGCTCTATATAAGCACAGAGCATATTATTTTACAGAAGTTTTTAGTTAGTGAACTTCTATTTAAAAGCAAGTTCTTCACCAACTAAACACTTCTGTAAATACATATACTATGTGCTTATATCAATCCACAATATTGTTCTATGTGAAGCTTTTTTTGTTGAAATTTGATCAAATTTAGATTATTTGCTTCGACTTGTAGATAGGAATCAATAATCCATTGTTGTGTGAGTTTGCCGCCACATAAAAATAGGATTAAAATGATCCTGATAGGCAGTTTAACCACTTTAAATTCCAGTATAGACATATTGCCTCTAACACGAACTTTACTATTGGGATAACTTTGCAATTTTTTTTTGTTTCCTCTCCTGGCTCACCATTTGGAAAGAAAATGGGATATGTCATTGGATCCAAATTACAACTTAATATATTTATGTTTATAAAAGGTTGGTCTTCATTGCATGGGTATATTCGAATATCCCGCTGAAAAGGTGGTTCACCATCTTCATTTTTAAAGACCATGGCAACCTCATTTACTGTTGGTAAATTATACCGTCTTTGATCAGTATTGTTAATATATTTACTCTTGGCATTGGCAATTTATGTATTTGAGCATGTTGCTGTTGTTCTTTTTAAACCTGTGCTTATTGTTTTTATGCTTAACTGTATAGGTTGTTGGCCATAATTTTATCCAGCTGTTCAAAGACTATGCACAAACACTGTTTATTTTTTGTAAGTGTCATCCATTGTTCAACAGCTTCCATTGTATCTAAGATATAGAACTGTGCAAATTTCCCTTGCTGTCCTTCTTGTCGGTGTAAATGTGAGGTGCGGTGGTAAATTTGTCCTTGATCTCTATAACATTATGGACCATGTCCTGGGATATTTTCTGTTAATGTAGCACCCATAGAAGCAAATGAAAATGGACTGTTATAAGACCTGATGTTTTTTTTTAAATTGTTATAATTTGGAAATGTTGGATCACTCATTATACTTTGTAAGTAATCTGGAAATGTGTGTCTTTGTGGAAGTCTTACCTTTCCTTTCTGACAGCAACTAATGAAGTCTCCGTCAGTTGGTCTTTCCTTGAGAAAATGATAGGCCCCACAAAACTGACAAACCACATTGAGTAATCCACAATAATGAGTGTCTACTGTTAGTGCTCTAATGAAAGCAGTATCCTGAGCTTCTTCAACATAGATATCACTACAACTTTCTATATCTACATTGCTGTTATGTGTATGAACATTGGTATCATGATGCAATATTGGATCATTAGGCAATGTTTCACAGACATGTTTCTGTTTACTTTTTCTTTTCTATAAAGCTCCAGCACATTCACTTTGCACTTTCTTACTCATTTTTCTTTTATTTAAAAGTCTCTGTCGGTCTTCTTCTCTTAAGCGTTGGGAAGTCTCGGGGGACTATGGACCTCTCCACCTTTCCTTCCTTTCCCTTGCCGCTCTTCTTTTGCGTTCAATCCAGTCTTCTCCGTTGTCCGCCATTGTAATCTGTAATTGTAAATACAGGTGTAAGATATAATGTTTTTTTGTATTGTACATATTGTTTTTACCTGCTCTCAATTCAAAAATAAAATAGCATTAATGAAAAAAATGAAATGATTTGAAAAGCATTTGTAATTTGTACATGAAATAAATTAATCCATTATGGTTTTTTTATTGGCATACATTAAAAAGGAAAGCACTGCACATATATATTTTGATAAATATATATATTTTTTGTAATAATTAATTATGAAGTCATTAATAAATGAATATACTTTAATGAATTAATCAATAACTGTCATCAATGGTAAACCTAAAGAGGTTATTATGTTTTCCTAAAGAAGGGTAACACAAAGAGCTATGAGCAAAGTATAGATTGGGCTTAAAATAATGTGCAATTTTGTTATTTTATTAATTAAGAAATCAATCAACTTATGAGGTTACATTTGCGTTCTTTAAAAGTTAATTAGGTAAGCATATATGTATGCATAAGTAATGTTATTTTTTTTAATTATTAATGAATATTTAAATACTAAGGGCCTCCTACATTTTGCAATTTGGGCAATTGAATAGGGCATTATATAAGCACATATCATATTTTTTTTACAAAAGATTTTAGTGGGAGAAGACCTTGCTTTTGGATAGATGTTCAGTAATGAAAAACTTCTGTAAAAAAATATGCTATGTGCTTACATAGACCCCTGCTCAATTGGGCAAATCGCAATTCAATGAGGCCCTAAATTAATATAGGTTCATTAATTAATCATTAACTGTCATCAATGCCAAACCACAAGGGAATCATGAAATCATATACCTGTGAAATTGATCTGATTGCAGATAAAATCATGCAGAACTGAATCTCTGTCTTCAGTCAGGTGCAGAGATTAGGAATCTGTAAAATGACATGAAAATTATTTTTGAATGTTTGTATTCAATTCATTTGTGACTCATTGGAAGTCTGATATTTAAGTGGCATACATGCAAAACATAAATGCATAATCATCAATATATTCATAAATAAAAGCAGTATAAAAAATGTAGCATGTGTCAGAAACTGCTTTAAATATTTAAGTGCTTTGAAGGTCCTATCACTGTCAGGCAATTATAAGCACAACCAGATATGTAAGTGCTTTGTAAAATGTACATTTTTTTTTATCCATTATAAATGTTTTTAATTAATTATTCTAAAAGCAATGTACATGAATGAGCAGTAAGGCAGATATATAAGGGCAGGTTAAACATTTTTATTATTTTTATTGCAGTGTAAAAAAATGTTTTCCTAATGCTTATTAATTATTAATCAATTAATATAATAATATACGTTAATTAATCAATAACTATCATCAATCCAAAATAAAAATACGTAATTGTTTTTTCTTTCATAAGAACATAATTAAATTTAAATTTAAATATATATATATATATATATATATATATATATATATATATATATATATATACCTGTAAAGGTGATCTTTATGATGTTCAAAGGCTGAAAACGTCACGCTCTGTGTTCATACAGCTGCAGAGATGATGAAACTGTCAAATTAAATTGGAATCATTTTTAATGTTTGTATTCATCCCTATTAGGCAATCAGCAGCAACACGGATTTGTCAGTGGATTGTAAAATATACATATTGTTTGTGGTAATTTTTTTTTTGTTTGTATTTTTACTAAATAATAGTTAATAAAGTAATGTAGGTTAATGATCAGTAAAACAGATATATAAGTGCAATCTGAAATCTATATATTTTTTCTGGCATTGTAAAATACACATTTTTGGGGGTAATGATTACTGATTACTAATTAATAAATTAATGTACATTAATAATCAATGAATAAATGTATTATAAAGTGCTAAGCATTAATATATTCATAAACTAAAAGCATTGTAAAATATGGAATATTTGTTATTCATAATGATTACTAATTAGTAATTATTACAATAATGTACATAAAAAAATAATTAATCAATAACTAAATATATTAGAAAGAGGTAAGCATTAATATACTAATAAAGTAAAGGCAGTTTAAAATAATAAAACATTTTTTATAATGATTACTAATTCATAATTAATAAATTAATGTACGTTACTAATTAATTAATCAATTAATAAATATATTAGAAAGCGCTCAGCATGACAGTATTCATAAACTAAAGGCAGTGTAAATTATATGTTTTTTGCTCAATTTTTTAACTAATAATATATACTTTTTTTTTAAATAATTAATTGATTAATTATTTTTTTAATGATAAGTAATATAAATTAATATACTTTATCTATTTGTAATTAATATTCATCAATCAGTATCCTGAAGAGCTAACAATCTCTTTGCATTTTCCGGCAGCAGAAAATGTCCACTCAGACTGTCATCCAAGGAGAAAGTGCCAGCACTGTGGCAAGTGTGCAATATATATAGGCTGCGTGAGCGAGACAAAACCATTGGTTTAGGCGGGAAAGCCTCCATTTCAGAATCTTTCAGCCTTATTAAATTGCTATTCGGCCAATTGAATAGGGCTCTGTGTAAGCATAGAGCATATTTATTTTACAGAAGTTTTTAGTTAGTGAAGACCTTGCTTTTGGATAGAAGTTCACTAACTAAAAACTTCTGTAAAAGAAAATGCTCTGCGCTTATATGGAGCCCTATTTAATTGGCCAAATCGCAATTTAATAAGGCTGTTAATGTGTACATTTGTAAGTTAGTGTTGTAAAATGGCGGCATTAGTCTATGTATTACGCATTTATTAGTATCTTGTGTACCTCGTACGGTGCTGGCTAAGTTTTGTGTAGTTCAGGGTTGGGTAGCCTCGTTTTCATTTTTTTCGGGCCCCATTTTTTTTCTTGCTTAGCTAATTTTCAAGTGCCGAAAATGCTTAAATTCGACTTAAATTTGCGTTCCATCTCACTCCCGGACGTCCTGGCTGTTCCTCCGTTTTTTTGTGTTTTTCTTGTTTTTTGCTTTGCACGGTTTGTGCGTTAACTTTGTATTTTTCCTATCTCGTTTTTTTTTTTCGAAGTCCTGCGTCTTGTAATTTTTTTTTCTAAGTCCCGCGTTCTTCAACTGGCGATCCCACATTTTCTAAGTGTTTGGAGGCTAAGTTCCACGTGTTTCAATGTGTGATCGGCTCGCCTCGCAAGGGTCACAGGAGCGCTTTTGGTGCTCAAAGTTGATCATTGCCTCCACGGCTTGCCTCGCTTCATGAGGCTCGCAGGCAATGAGCGCCTTCGGTGCTCATCGCCTAAGTGCTGAGAGTTTTAGTGTCAATGGCTTGCCTAGAAGGTACCATTGGAAATTAATACAATTTAAAAGTGTATTAATAATAGATAGTGTCTGGGATTGAGGTATGCTGTATATATATGTATAATACTCAGTTAAGACATACTATTATTAGAAATTTGGATATAGCATAGGGGATACTATTGTTATCTGATACTATATTGGATCTAATTTTATTGTCAATGGTTATTATAATATTCAGAGCTTATATTTATGGAGATTGAGAGTGATTGTCATGTATTATTATCCATGAGAGACACAATATTGGCACTTAGCACTAGAGATGTCGCGAATAGTTTGCTGGCGGACTGTTCCCGGCGAACATAGCATGTTCGCATTCGCGACGAATTAAAAAACACAAAATTGTATTTTGTTAAATCTAAGTTCATTTGCCTGACAGCTAGTCTGTGCGTGTCTCAGGCTCACAACTGATACTGAGCCCAGTGCAACCAATCCAATCTGGTGGTGTACCAGCAGTGTACATTTAAAAACCAAAACTTGTATTTTGTCTAATCTAAGTTCATTTGCCTTCCCACTAGCCAGTGTGTGTATCAGGCTCACAACTTATACTGTGCCCAGTGCAACCAATCCAATCTGGTGGTGTACCAGCAGTTTACTTTTAAAAACCAAAACTTTTATTTTGTCTAATCTAAGTTCATTTGCCTGCCTACAAGCCATGTGTGTCAGGCTCACAACTGATACTGTGCCCAGTGCAACCAATACAATCAGGTGGTGTACCAGCAGTATACCTTTAAAAAACCCAAAATTGTATTTTGTTAAATCTAAGTTAATTTGCCTGACAGCTAGTCTGTGCGTGTCTCAGGCTCACAACTGATACTGTGCCCAGTGCAACCAATCCAATCTGGTGGTGTACCAGCAGTGTACATTTAAAAACCAAAACTTGTATTTTGTCTAATCTATGTTCATTTGCCTGCCTACTAGCGTGTGTGTATCAGGCTCACGACTTATACTGTGCCCAGTGCAATCAATCCAATCTGGTGGTGTACCAGCAGTTTACTTTTAAAAACCAAAACTTTTATTTTGTCTAATCTAAGTTCATTTGCCTGCCTACTAGCCAGTGTGTGTGTCAGGCTCACAACTGATACTGTGCCCAGTGCAACCAATCCAATCAGGTGGTGTACCAGCAGTCTACTTTTAAAAACCAAGACTTTTATTTTGTCTAATCTAAGTTCATTTGCCTGACAGCTAGTCTGTGCATGTCTCAGGCTCACAACTGATACTTGCCCAGTGCAACCAATCCAATCAGGTGGTGTACCAGCAGCCTACTTTTAAAAACCAAGACTTTTATTTTGTCTAATCTAAGTTCATTTGCCTGACTACTAGCCAGTGTGTGTGTCAGGCTCACAACTTATACTGTGCCCAGTGCAATCAATCCAATCTGGTCGTGTACCAGCAGTCTACCTTTAAAAAACCCAACATTGTATTTTGTTAAATCTAAGTTCATTTGCCTGACCGCTAGTCTGTGTGTGTCCCAGGCTCACAACTGATACTGTGCTCAGTGCAATCAATCCAATCTGGTGGTGTACCAGCAGTCTACTTTTAAAAACCAAAACTTTTATTTTGTCTAATCTAAGTTCATTTGCCTGCCTACTAGCCAGTGTGTGTGTCAGGCTCACAACTTATACTGTGCCCAGTGCAACCAATCCAATCAGGTGGTGTACCAGCAGTCTACCTTTAAAAAAACAAAAATTGTATTTTGTTAAATTGAAGTTCATTTGCCTGACTGCTAGTCTGTGTGTGTCTCAGGTTTACAACTGATACTGTGCCCAGTGCAACCAATCCAATCAGGTGGTGTACCAGCAGTGTATATTTAAAAAACCCAAAATTGTATTTTGTTAAATCTAAGTTCATTTGCCTGACCGCTAGTCTGTGTGTGTCTCTCAGGCTCACAACTTATACTGTGCCCAGTGCAACCAATCCAATCTGGTGGTGTACCAGCAGTCTACATTTTAAAAAAAGCAACACTTTTTTCTAATTTCATTTGCCTGCCTGCCAGCGTGTGTGTCTTAGGCTCACAGCATATACTGTGCCCACTTGCCCAGTCAGTGCCACCACTCATATCTGGTGTTACAGTCAGTAGTCCACATTTAAACAAAGAATAACATTTTTACTGTAATACATTGAATAGCAGTTACTTGTCTGCAAGCGTGTGTGTCAGGCCTACAGAGTCTACTCTGCCAACTTCTGCAAGTGCACAGTGCCACTCATATCTGTTGTCACAGTAGCTTGCACACATAGTACCACTAATCGTAAAAAAAATGACAGGCAGAGGCAGGCCAATCCGCAGGAGCCGTCGTCGTGGTGGTGCTGTGATTCCCTTTGGCCCTACAATAATGCCCAGTGTTCAGAGGCCAGTAACCCAGAACTCAAAAACTTCTGAGGACATAGTTGACTGGCTAACACAGGACACCCAATCTTCTACAGCTTCCGCTCGGACCATTGACGCACCATCCTCCTCCAGCTTAGCTTCGGGCAACTCTCAAGTTACCACTCGCCCGCCTGCCGCCACCACCAACACTTGTACCACAGCCGCTTCAATTGATCAGTCAGAAGAGTTATTTACACATCAGTTTGAAGAAATGAGTGATGCGCAACCATTATTGCCAGAGGATGTAGATAACAGGGATATGTCTCAGTCAGGCAGCATTACACACATGTACGTACTGTGTGATGATGATGACGATGCGTCCGTGGATGTCACGTGGGTGCCCGCTAGAAGAGAAGAAGAACAGGGGGAAAGTTCAGATGGGGAGACAGAGAGGAGGAGGAGACGAGTAGGAAGCAGAGGGAGGTCATCGCAAGGAGCTAGTGGCACAGTCAGACAGCATGCATCGGCACCCGGGGTCAGCCAGACAGCACGCCAATCAACGCATGCTGTTGCCACCACCAGAACACCGTTACTGCAGAGCTCAGCAGTGTGGCACTTTTTTTGTGTGTCTGCCTGTGACAACAGCAATGCCATTTGCAACCTGTGCCAAAAGAAACTGAGTCGTGGGAAGTACAACACGCACATAGGTACAACTGCTTTGCGAAGGCACATGATGTCACATCACAAACGCCAATGGGATCAACACCTGAGTACAAGCAGCACACAAACTCAAAGCCGCCATCCTCCTCCTGGTCCAGCATCTTCATCCACGTCAACCACTGCTGTCCTCCTTGCCCCCTCTCAACCATCCGCCACTCCGTCTCTCGTCTCTAGCTATTCCTGCTCATCTCCCCACAGTCAGGTGTCTGTCAAGGGCATGTTTGAGCGTAAGAAGCCAATGTCACAAAGTCACCTCCTTGCCCGGCATCTGACAGCTGGCTTGTCTGAACTCTTAGCCCGCCAGCTTTCACCATAAGCTGGTGGAGTCTGAGGCGTTCAAAAAATGTTTAGCTATTGGGACACCGCAGTGGAAGGTACCCGGCCGACATTTCTTTTCACAAAAGGCAATCCCCAACCTGTACTCGATTGTGCAAAAGGAAGTAATGGCATCTCTGGCACACAGTGTTGGGGCAAGGGTCCATCTGACCACTGACACCTGGTCTTCAAAGCATGGTCAGGGCAGGTATATCACCTACACTGCGCATTGGGTAAACCTGCTGACGGCTGCCAAGCATGGAATGCGTGGCTCTGCAGAGGAGTTGGTAACACCGCCACGACTTGCACACAGGCCTGCTGCCACCTCCTCTACTCCTCCTACTCCATCCTCTTCCATAACCTCCTCAGCTGAGTCCTCTTCTGCTGCTGCTATGTCTTGCTCCACATCAACGGCACCCCCTCAGCTCCCCAGATACTATTCCACATCCCGGATACGGCAGTGTCACGCCGTCTTGGGGTTGACTTCCCTAAAAGCAGAGAGTCGCACCAGCACTCCTGTCCGCCATGAACGCACAGGTGGATCAGTGGCTGACTCCACACCAACTGGAGATCGGCAAAGTGGTTTGTGACAACGGAAGAAATTTGTTGCCGGCATTGAATTTGGGCAAGTTGACACATGTGCAGTGTCACAACCTACTATGATGATGGCATCTAGAGTATCCTAGTACTCTTATTCCCAGTAGGTTTAGACCTAAGTTTGGGCTGACTCTAGACCTATGGACAGTCTTTGTCGGTACAAAGGCATAAGTCCCAGCTTATTGGTAGCGTGCCTGGGAAATCTGGAAGGGAGTCAGAACGATCTCCTCTACCAGCATATGCCCCTGGGTCAATAATGCATCTGCACACAAGGTCTTGATGAAAATTATGAACCATGTTTTTTTTAGAACAGCATATTTAACCACATCACACAAGAATAGGGGAAGTGGCTACCGTTAGCCAGCCCCAAATGACCTCTGGCCAATCATGAAGGGGAACTATGTGTGAACCAATATTCCCTTTACCAGGTCCGCCCACTAGGCGAGGCCAACTAATTAATTTGGGCTCTGAATCTCCAGGGCAAAGCATGCCTTGGCTCTCCTGTGCCCATGCTATGAAGGCTGAGAAGCCTCAGGGCATCCCATTGTTTCTGGGTGCCTGCCTGTCTGCTCTCCAGCTGTGAGCTCCCCATTGTGTAGTACTCTGCTGGACACTTAGCTAATGGGATTAACAGGCCTTTGGGAACAAAGGAGGCTTGGCTGTATTCACGGCTTCCCCTCTACAATATAATAACATACTAATATAATAACTAATACTAATATAATAACATACATTCATATTTACAAATATAACACCCAATGTTTCACCCACATACAACCAACATATTCCATTAGATCCCTCACAGGATACCCATTACAATGAGCCTAAACATGGAATTGATGGGAATATGCTAAGGGGGAAACTTATAATACTTTATCCCCTAGACCACAAAATAACAATATAACCTTATAACAGTATAACAGGGGGTTTGGGAGCCCCAAACCCCCAGGTATCATCTCTTGTGTCAACAGTCTATGACAGACATCTGTCCAAGTCCCAGATGACTGCCAAGTGAGCCATGACATGCAGTGCATGGCACATGTGTGTAATCTGATCGTACAACGCTTTGTGCACAAGTACCCAGGCTTACAGGACGTCCTAAAGCAGGCCAGAAAGGTGTGTGGCCATTTCAGGCATTCCTACACGGCCATGGCGCACTTTTCAGATATCCAGTGGCGAAACAACAGCCCCACACTATGGAATTCAACACTCCTAATGTTTGACCGCCTGCTCCAACAAGAGAAAGCGTGAGTATTTGTATGACCGGGGTGCTAGGACAGCCTCTGCGGAGCTGGGATTTTTTTTGCCACATTACTGGACGCTCATGCGCAATGCCTGTAGGCTCATGCGTCCTTTTGAGGAGGTGACAAACCTCGTCAGTCGCACAGAAGGCACCATCAGCAACATCATACCATTTGTTTTCTTCCTGGAGCGTGCCCTGCGAAGAGTGTTGGATCGGGCCGTAGATGAGCGTGATGAAGAAGTGGAAGAGTTGTGGTCACCATCACCACCAGAAACAGCTTTATCAGCATCGCTTGCTGGACCTGCGGCAACGCTGGAGGAGGATTGTGAGGAAGAAGAGTCAGAGGAGGAATGTGGCTTTGAGGGGGAGAAGGAAGACCAATCACAACAGGCATCCCAGGGTGCTCGTTGTCACCTATCTGGTACCCCGGGTGTTGTACGTGGCTGGGGGGAAGAACATACCTTCAGTGAGATCACTGAGGACGAGGAACGGGACATGGGTAGCTCGGCATCCAACCTTGTGCAAATGGGGTCTTTCATGCTGTCGTGCCTGTCGCGGGACCCTCGTATAAAAAGGAGAACGACTAGTACTGGGTGTCCATGCTACTAGACCCCCAGTATAAGCAGAAATTACCTGAATTGTTACCGAATTACCGCAGGGCAGAAAGGATGCAGCAGTTCCAAATTGAATTAAAAAGTATGCTTTACACTGCGTATAAGGTTGATGTCACAGCACAACGGGAATCTAACAGGGGAAGAGGTGAAAGTAATCCTCCTCCTCCCACGACCACGCCGGCAAGGACAGGACGTTTAAAAGACGTGTTGTTGATGGAGGACATGCAGAGCTTTTTCAGTCCTACGCATCGCCACAGCCCTTCGGGATCCACCCTCAGAGAACGACTCGACCGACAGGTGGCAGACTACCTTGCTTTAACTGCAGATATCGACACACTGAGGAGCGATGAACCCCTTGACTACTGGGTGTGCAGGCTTGACCTGTGGCCCGAGCTATCCCAATTTGCCATAGAACTTCTGGCCTGCCCGCTTCTAGTGTCCTGTCAGAAAGGACCTTCAGTGCAGAAGGAGGTATTGTCACTGAAAAGAGAAGTCGGCTAGGTCAAAACAGTCTAGATTACCTCACCTTTATAAAGATGAATGAGGTATGGATCCTGAACGGACTGACACTGGGCGATACATTAGACTAAAAAAGGGCTGATGAGATGAGCTGCCTTGAGCTAAAAATGGTCCACACGCTGCAGTATTTTATCTTTGAATGCCGCATGACTTGCGTGACTTATCCGCCACCAACTAGGGTTCAAGACGCAATGTTTTAGGGCAGTTTCTGCCTGGGAAACAAACGTAAATTTTTCTGGTCGCTGCAACAGCAGCGGCTGCAACAATACCTAATTTTTGATAAGTGCACACATCCCGGGGAGTCAGCGCTCGTCGGCATGTATCAGCTCTCTAATTCCGACAATTATCAAAGTAACAGATGGAGCGATCAAAGGAACCAGTCTATAACTGATTAAATTAGCAATTCGCAGTTTCACTGTACCGGCTGTGTGTATTTAAACGTAAATTGCTTAATCTTTGAGGCAGGATCAACCAGGTAGCCTGACGAGGGGGCGCCCCCCCAGCCCTGTGACAGTAGGAGGACCGACCAAGCATCTTTTTCCATCTCCCGGTTCCAAAAATCCAGGCCTTATACACGCCCCCTGATAGGTGCTGTAACAGGTATTAAACTGATAAGAGTAGTACTTACAAACACGCCACTCCTATCTGGTGGCAACTTTGATTGCACGTGCCATGCCCCAAAATTGAAGTGATACGACCAACCGAGCATCTTTTTCCATCTCCCGGTTCCAAAAATCCAGGCCTTATACACGCCCCCTGATAGGTGCTGTAACAGGTATTAAACTGATAAGAGTAGTACTTATAAACATGCCACTCCTATCTGGTGGCACCTTTGATTGCACATGCCGTGCCCCAAAATTGAAGTGGGAGGACCAACCAAGCATCTTTTTCCATCTCCCAGTTCCAAAAATCCAGGCCTTATACACGCCCCCTGATAAGTGACGTAACAGGTATTAAACTGATAGGAGTGGCGTGTTTGTAAGTACTACTCTTATCTGGTGGCACCTTAGATTGCACGCGCCTTGCCCCAAAATTGAAGTGATACGACCAAACAAGTATTTTTTCCATCTCCCGGTTCCAAAAATCCAGGCCTTATACACGCCCCCTGATAGGTGCTGTAACAGCTATTAAACTGATGAGAGTAGTACTTATAAACATGCCACTCCTATTTGGTGGCACCTTTGATTGCACACGCCGTGCCCCAAAATTGAAGTGGGAGGACCAACCAAGCATCTTTTTCCATCTCCCAGTTCCAAAAATCTAGGCCTTATACACGCCCCCTGATAAGTGATGTAACAGGTATTAAACTGATAAGAGTAATACTTACAAACACGCCACTCCTATCTGGTGGCAACTTTGATTGCACGTACCGTGCCCCAAAATTGAAGTGATACGACCAACGAAGCATCTTTTTCCATCTCCCGGTTCCAAAAATCCAGGCCTTATACATGCCCCCTGATAAGTGACGTAACGGGTATTAAACTGATAAGAGTAGTACTTACAAACACGGCACTCCTATCTGGTGGCACCTGAGATTGAACGCGCCGTGCCTCAAATTTGAATTGGGAGGACCAACCAAGCATCTTTTCCATCTCCCGGTTCCAAAAATCCAGGCTTTATACACGTCCCCTGATAGGTGACGTAGCAGGTATTAAACTGATAAGAGTAGTACTACTTAACACACCTTATAATAATGCAGAGAGAGGCAACGCAGTGAGAGGAGTCTGAAGAAGAGGAGTCAGAGGAGGAAGGTGGCTTTGAGGAGGTGGAAGACCAAACACAGCAGGCGTCCCAGGGGGCTTTTTGTCACCTTTCGGGGACCCTTGGTGTTGTACGTGGCTGGGTGGAGGAAGAGATCTTCCATGACATCAGTGAGGACAAGGAACGGGACATGGCTAGCTTGGTATCCAACCTTGTGCAAATGGGGAGTTTGCGGTTGTGCAAATGGACTGTTTGCGGTTGTTTGCGGTGCGTTAAACGGGGAGTTTGGTCTATCACTGTGAAGCGGGCCTAACCCTTACACTACCTGATCGATACAACATCATACCTTATGTTTTAAAGCACGTTATTCCAAACAATTTAGGAATAGAGATGTCGCGAATAGTTCGCCGGCGGACTGTTCCCGGTGAACATAGCATGTTCGCGTTCGCGGTGAACTGCGAACATATGCGATATTCGACCCGCCCCCAATACTTTATCATTGAGCAAACTTTGACCCTGCATGTCACAGTCAGCAGACACATTCCAGCCAACCAGACCCTTTAACCTCATGGACAGCAGCCATTTTGGAATCAAAACTAACTTGCAGTCTTACTGAGAGGAGGCTGAGTGTAGGTGATACTGCATCAATAGGGAAAACCATAGCTAGGCAAGTTTATTCAGTGTCCAGTGCAGTGCTGAAGGACTCTTGTGCCTTATTATTATTATTAATATTACTACTGTATAATGTGTAGATGTACCAGCTGGGCATGCTCTTGTGCATTACTATTATTATTATTATTATTATTATTATTATTATTATTATTATTATTATTATTATATAATATGTAGATGTACCAGCTGGGCATGCTCTTGTGCATTATTATTATTATTATTAGTAAAATACTACTACTAATAATAATAATAATAATAATAATAATAATGCACAAGAGCATGCCCAGCCAGTACATCTACACATTATATAGTAATAATAATAATAATTATAATAATGCACAAGAGCATGCCCAGCCGGTACAGCTACACATTATATAGTAATAATAATAATAATAATAATAATGTAGAAGAGCATGCCCAGCCGGTACATCTACACATTATATAGTAATAATAATAATAATAATAATGCACAAGAGCATGCCCAGCCGGTACATATACACATTATATACTAATAATAATAATAATAATAATAATAATAATAATAATGCACAAGAGCATGCCCAGCCGGTACATCTACACATTATATAGTAGTAATAATAATAATAATAATAATAAAGCACAAGACCTCCCCTGTGTCTCCTCCCCACTCCCCCCCATGTGTCTCTCTCCCCCCCCTCTCCCCTGTGTCTCCCCCCCACTCCCTCCAATGTGTCTCTCTCCCCCCCTCTCCCCTGTGTCTCTCCCACCCTTCCCTGTGTCTCTACCCCCTCTTCCTTCTCCAGTGTTTCTTTCCCCCCTCTCCTGTGTCTTTTCCCCCTTCCCTCTTCCCTGTGTCACTCTCCCCTCCCCTGTGTCTCTACCCCCTCTCCCTTCCTGTGTTTCTTTCCCCCCTCCCATGTGTCTTTCCCCCCTTCCCTCTCCCCTGTGTCTCTCCCCCCTCCTCTGTGTCTCTTCCCCTTCTCCCCTGTGTCTCACCCCCTCTCCCCTGTGTCTCTACCCCCTCTCCCTTCCCCTGTGTTTCTTCCCCCCTCCTCTGTGTCTTTACCCCCTTTCCTCTCCCCGGTGTCTCCTCACCACTCCCCTCCCATTAGTCTCTTCCCCCCTCTCCCCTGTGTCTCTACCCCCCACTCTCTCCTGTGTCTCTCCCCCCTCCCATGTGTCTCTTCCCCTCCCCTCTCCCCTACCCTGTTTCTCTTCCGCCCTCTGTCCTGTGTCTTCATCCCCCTCTCCACTGTGTCTTCCTCCCCCTCTCCCCTCTCCTGTGTCTTCCTCTCCCTCTCCCCTGTGTTTCCTCCCCCTCTCCCCTCCCCTGTTAGCTTCTATACGCATACATACATACGATAAGAAATCTGGGGGGGGGGGGGGGGGGGGGGGGTTACCCCTTACCCCCCCCCCCCCCCAGTTCCAACACCCATGTGTACTGTATAATATTGTATTGCATTATGTTATATTATATCACTAGTGATTTGCCTGGCACAAATGACGGGGCAATAAATTTTGAAGCCATGGCAATGCTGTTTGCCACACAATGTGAGGCTTTTTGTACTCTGAGGACCTTCGGCGCTCATTGTGAGCCTCTTCCCTCGTGTCCTTCATGTTTCGTGCTTTGCAACGATCAATCTTCGGCGCTCATCGCAAAGACAGATATATAAGTACAGTGTTAAATATATAATTTTTTTTGTGCAGTGTAAATTAAAAAATGTATTCAGGTCTCAGAGCATAATAAAGTGATTTAGATTTGTAACTGCTTTGAGAGTGCTATCGCTGGCAGCCAATGAGCAGTAATCCAGATATATAACTGCAGAGTAAAAAGTAAAACATTTTAGTGTAGTGTAAAGTCTACATTTTTATTTTCCATTACTAATTAATACTTATTAAATGAATGCACGATAATAACTATTGTGAATGAACAAATGTATTAGGAAGTGTGAAGCGTTAATGTATGTAAAGTAACGGCAGTGTAAAATATACTATTAAGCGTATTTTTTATAGATATTTTTTTTAATAATAATGAATTAATTAATTACTAAAATACTTTACCTATTTGTAATTAATATATCCAGTGATCAATATCCTGAAGAGCTAACAATCAGTTTTGATTTTCCTGCAGCTTACAGTGTACATTTGGACTGTTGGTGACCTGAGGTGTAAGTGTCAGCAATGTGCGCAGTGCACGAGGGGAAGCCGCTTGTATAGTCGTGTAACGCGCCATTTTAGATTTGTAATGTTATTAGTTGCAAGTTAGTATTGTAAAATGGCGGCGATTGTGTATGTGTTACGCGGCTCGCCAGCAGTTTCCATTATTTCTAATAGTGTATTTTGTACCTCGTCTGTTCCTAGGTAAAAGTCGTACATGGCTGGCGAAATTTTGTGCGGTTTGGGGTCGTGTAGCCTCGTTTTCATTTTTTCCGGACGCCATTTTTATTGTCGCTTAGCCGATTTACAAGTGCCAACTGGGGAAGACGTTGCAGATATCACATATATAGTTGTGAGCAGGTGGGTTGTTGCTAACGCTGCGGGCTTGCGAAACCAGGGCCAGAGTTGCTGGCAAGGAGCGCCGAAGGCTCCCACGTCGGCTGCAATGAGCCGCAGGCGGGACTTACACCATCAAATGTACGGAATTACCATACAAAAATACGGGACGTCGAAAAAAAAACATTACGAGCTCACAAAAATACGACCTTAACGCCCGAACCGCGCGCACATTAAAAACACAATAGATACACACAACAAACACATAAAAAGCTTACCCACAGCAAGGCGGGCACCGAGGACCTCTGCAAGTGAAGTAACACCTCCATTTACGTCCAAATTCATGAGTTTAGACACCCGAAAATCACCTAAGTGAGAGAAAAAATGGCCGTTGAAAAAAAGAAAACGAGGCTACAGGACCCTAAACACGCGAAACACATACGGATTTTCCTAAAAAGCCGTACGAGGTAAAGATACACTATTAACAAGGACGCTAAATCATCCACACCCGCGTACCACATACACATTCCCCGCCATTTTACAACACTAACTTACACAATGCAGAAGTACCCAGCAACCCTAACGGCTTCCCCTCGCGCACGCAGCCTATTTACACTACACACTGCGCACATTGCTGACACTTACACAGCAGCTCCACAGCACTGAAAACCTACATTGTATGCTGCAGGAACATGAAAACAGATTGTCAGCTCTTCAGCACAATGCTTCCTGCATATATTACTTACAAATAGGTAAAGTATATTCATTTAGTAATTATTTCATTAGCATACAAAAATACATATACACAAAAAAAACATTATCACATTAAACATAAAAGCCATTCACTGCGCGCCTCACAACGAGCGCCAAAGCTGCTCATAGCACACAAAGCATTGCAATAAGCGCAAAAAACACATCACCGCCGACCAAAGAATAACAGCAAAAGTGCCTATCAGAAAAAAATACAACCAACAGCCTCGCAATGAGCGCCGAAGGATCTCCGACCACCAACAAAATGAATGTCTCGTCCAAACACCATTACCTGCCATACAATCTTATTGCCGCCATTTTTTTACGGGCAAGTCGCTAGTAAATATATAAAGATCAAGATAATAAAAGTATCAGGAAATGTAACACAAAGATGCACGCGCGTCTGAATAATACGACAAATACGGATTTTTGTCATAAATCATATGATCGCAGTATTGGGTCATAATAAACCCTAAACACTGGAATCTGTTACATACAATTTACTGATGATGTCATTAATGGGCTTCAAGGGGGGGGGATCTCTTTTCATACTTTTTGAGCGGTGCAAATCCAACATACGCAGAGTGGAAACGCCACATCTGTGGGACACACACAACAGGGTTTACTTTGGGAGAAAAAACAAACAAATATGAAATATTTAATAATCATATTTTGATGATACCAACAGATAAGGAAACGAAACTGAGGTTATTATATCTAATAGTAGCAAGCCTATGAGTACTGGGAGTAATAATACTGCAGCAGGAGGTCAGGACTAATGTCACCTATAGACCCCCAGAAAGATAAAGGTCAGTACTAATGTCCCTCTATAGACCCCCAGTCAGATAAAGGTCAGTACTAATGTCCCTCTATAGACCCCCAGTCAGATAAAGGTCATTACTAATGTCCCTCTATAGACACCCAGTCAGATTAAGGTCAGTACTAATGTCACCTATAGACCCCCAGTCATATAAAGGTCATTACTAATGTCCCTCTATAGACACCCAGTCAGATAAAGGTCAGTACTAATGTCCCTCTATAGACCCCCAGTCATATAAATGTCAGTACTAGTGTCACTCTATAGACCCCCAGTCATATAAAGGTCAGTACTAATGTCACTCTATAGACCCCCAGTCAGATAAAGTTTTGAAATGTTTCTTGGATAGCATTGGGGCTAAAGGAGGTTTGGCCATCAGGTAGTCTAAAGATACTGTATATTATGTCCTCTCTTGGGGGGTAAAGACACTAATAATTCCTCCAATAATAATAGCCCATTGGGTTATCTGTTAAAAAGAGTGGTGCAGAGACTGTGGGGGCTGTTAGCCTCCTTGTCCCCGTGTGGCCATTTAGAATCCCTGCTGCTGCATGTTTCAGCTTTATTAAGGTGTAATTGTACAGCGTTTGACTTAAGTAGCTGCCTGTGCTGGGTCAGTTTGGCTTAATTGCTGGGCCCTTTTCCTGCCAAGATGGCGACCGTCAGTCCATGGGCCTCTATGTCCCCTTCACTACCTTTGTCCCCGCTTGTGTGCTTATTTGGGATGGCCCCCCTTTATATCTCCGGCCCGCGGCCTTGTAAGGGTCGCCCCCTCAATCTCTGAGTGTGGATATGCAGGGATGGGGCGTTGAATCAGGCCTACCTTCTTCTCTGCTCGCTGCAAGATCAACAATACCTAATTTTTCAGGCATGTGTACATGCCTAATTTTTCTGGCCTCTGGTGCTGCACTATGGCTTCAACAACCAAACCCCCCAAAAAAGGCACATAACAGGCATTAAACTGATAGGAGTAGTACTACTTAACACACCACTCATATGTGGTGTAACAGTAGTGTACATTTAAAACAAAAAAAAAATTGTACTGTAATAGATTGCATAGCAGTTAGTTGTCTGCAAGCGTGTGTGTCAGACCTACAGCGTCTACTCTATCAACTTTTGCAAGTGCACAGTGCCACTCATATCTGTTGTCACAGTAGCTTGCACGCATAGTACCGATCTGTCAAAACCTGTAATGATGAATGAGGTCTAGAGTAGCCTGGTTCCCTTATCCTCTACAGGTTGAGACCTAATGTTTGGGTGACTCCAGACCAACACATGAGTACAAGCAGCACACAAACTCATAGCCGCCATCCTCCTCCTGGAGCAGCATCATAAGCCACATCAACCACTGCTGTCCTCCTTGCCCCCTCTCAACCATCCGCCACTCCGTCTCTCGCCTTGAGCAGTTCCTGCTCATCTGCCCATAGTCAGGTGCCTGTAAAGGACATGTTTGAGCGTAAGAAGCTAATGTCACAAAGTGCCCCAAAATTGAAGTGATACGACCAACAAAGCATCTTTTTCCATCTCCTGGTTCTAAAAATCCAGGCCTTATACACGCCCCCTGATAGGTGACGTAACAAGTATTAAACTGATAAGAGTAGTACTTACAAACACGTCACTCCTATCTGGTGGCACCTTTGACTGCACATGCCGTGCCCCAAAATTGAAGTGATACGACCAACAAAGCATCTTTTTCCATCTCCTGGTTCTAAAAATTCAGGCCTTATACACGCCCCCTGATATATGCTGTAACAGGTTTTAAACTGATAAGAGTAGTACTACTTAACACACCTTATAATAATGCAGAGAGAGGCAATGCAGTGAGAGGAGTCTAAAGAAGAGGAGTCAGAGGAGGAAGGTGGCTTTGAGGAGGTGGAAGACCAAACACAGCAGGCGTCCCAGGGGGCTTGTTGTCACCTTTCAGGGACCCTTGGTGTTGTACGTGGCTGGGTGGAGGAAGAGACCTTCAATGACATCAGTGAGGACAAGGAACGGGACATGGCTAGCTTGGTATCCAACCTTGTGCAAATGGGGAGTTTGCGCTTGTGCAAATGGACTGTTTGTGGTTGTTTGCGGTGCGTTAAACGGGGAGTTTGGTCTGTCACTGTAAAGCGGGCCTAACCCTTACACTACCTGATCGATACAACATCATACCTGATGTTTTAAAGCACGTTATTCCAAACAATTTAGGAATGTTAGGTAATTTATGCCCTTTATGGCTTAAAACCAGACTCTGCATCAACTATGTAATATTCCATGGGAGTTTTGCCATGGATCCCCCTCCGGCATGCCACAGTCCATGTGTTAGTCCCGTTGAAACAACTTTCCCATCACTATTGTGGCCAGAAAGAGTCCCTGTGGGTTTTAAAATTCGCCTTCCCATTGAAGTCTATGGCAGTTCGCCGATGTTCGCCGGTTCGCGAACATTTGCGGCGGTTCGCGTTCCGAAAATGTTAGGTTCGCGACATCACTATTTAGGAATGTTAGATAATGTATGCCCTTTATGGTTTAAAACCAGACTCTGCATCAACTATGTAATTTTCCGTGGGAGTTTTGCCATGGATCCCCCTCCGGCATGCCACAGTTCAGGTGTTAGTCCCCTTAAAACAACTTTTCCATCACTATTGTGGCCAGAAAGAGTCCCTGTGGGTTTTAAAATCCACCTGCCTATTGAAGTCTATGGCGGTTCGCCGGATTCGCTGGTTCGTGAATATTTGCGGCAATTTGTGTTGGCGGTTCGCGAAGCGAAAATTTGATGTTCGCGACATCACTACTTAGCACTTTATTGTTTGGGTATATTATACATATAGTATAGTTTAGTTTGCTTATCAGTTTAAGGGGGTACATGGGGGATCCCCAGTTCTACCACCAGTACAGCGGTAGTTTTTTAGTTAGTCTGGTGAAAGTATAGAAGGAGTAAGTGGTAGGCTACTCTACCAGCATATAAGATTAGGTCACTTTTTTCAATATTAAAATTACTTATATCACAAAAAAATACTAATTTAAATACTGGTGTTCAGTATATGTATTTTATGTAGGCCAATTGATTTAATATCTATAATGATTATCATCTATAGCATTGTGGAGTACAGACCAATATTGTGAACAATATTGAAGAATGAATTAGTCATCAACCAGTGGGAATTGATTATTTTTTTATATTTTAATCGTCGTTGTTAAATATGTAAATAAAAAACTGGTAATACTGTACTATGCCACAAAATATCCAGAAGCGATACCTCTATGCACAGCAACCTCTGAAAATATAGCTAAAGCCAAGGAAATTTTGACTGACAAAGGGGCACCCTGTGTGTCTAAGTTGATGAAAGAAATGTGCAAGCTCCTACAGGTGAAAACACTGAGAACCTCGGTTTACCACCCCCAGACAGATGGATTTGTCGAGTGTTTTAACAGAACCTTGAAGAACATGCTCAGAATAGTTGTAGCTCAAAACGGGAAAGATTGGGACCTACTTCTACCCTATTTGCTCTTTGCAGTCAGAGAATTAGTGCAAGCCTTCACAGGGTTTTCCCCGTTCCAACTCCTCTATGGTTGCCATCCATGAGGAATACTGGACATACTGCAAGAAGACTGGGAAGAACAAACCGTGCCCGGTGAGAATATCATAGAGTATGTGAGGAAAATGAGGGAAAGAATCTGGTACTAGATCACATGGAAAAAGCCCCACAACATCGGCGTACATATTACAACCGTACATCACAGGTGAGGAAGTTCCAACAGAGAGATAGAGCACTAGTTCTAGTACCCACAGCCGAAAGCAAACTACTGGCCAGATGGCAAGGCCACTATGAAATTATTGAGGCCATAGGAGACATGGATTATAAAGTGAGGCCAACAGAGCGATGAAAGACAGAGCAAATATACCAAGTAAACCTTCTAAAGCCTTGGAGAGCAGATAGTAGAGGTGAATATTGCTTGTCTGGACAAAGAGTTGGATGAAGTAAGAGGAACTATTCCCAGCACAGAGGCAATGCAAGCAGAAGCATTTGTGTCACAGGACCTTTCCCCTGAACAGAAGGAGTAAACTTACAAAGTGGTAAACCAAAACAAGGATGTCTTCTCTGCAAAATCAGGTTGCACCACCTCTATTTATCACGACATCATCACTAAGCCAAGGATCAGGGTAAGGATGAAACCCTATCACATACCCGAGGCTAAAAGAGAAGAAATCAGAGCAGAAGTGAAAAAGATGTTAGATCTTGGGGTTATTGAAGAATCCCAAAGTGAATGATCCCAAAGCCTGACGGCACCATCAGATTCTACAGCGACTTCCGCAAATTAAACTCTGTATCAGAGTGTGACGCATATCCCATACCTAGAGTGGATGAGTTGATGGACTTGATAAAAGGATATTGGCAAATTCCCTTGATAAGCAGCAAAAGACAAAACTGCCTTTTCGACCCCTGATGGGCTCTTCCACTACAAAGTATTACTGTTTTACTGTTTGGACTCCATGGAGCTCCAGCCACCTTCCAGAGACTGATGGACAGGTAATTATGTGAACATTTGGAATATGCTGTATACCACAGATCGGGAGACACATCTTGCAAAGGTAGAGTCTGTATAAGAAACCCTAAGACGGGCAAACCTTACAGTGAACCCTGTGAATTGTGCCATTGGTCTTAGTGAAGCCAAATATCTGGGTTACACTGTTGGATGAGGGATGGTCAAGCTACAGCTCAACAAAGTGAAAGCAATCCAGACCTCGCCTTGCCCACTGAGAAAGAAGCAAGTGAGGGCCTTTCTACGAATCGTGGGCTATTACAGGAGGTTTATCCCACAATTCTCCACGAGAGCTACCCCACTGACAGAGCTCACTAAGAACAAGGCACCTGACATAGTCAAGTGGAAAAAGGCTACTGAGGAAGCTTTCAAAGACCTAAAGACTACATTGTGTCAAGGTCCATTTTTAATTGCCCCTGATATCAAAAAAGGAATTTATCCTTCAAACGGATGCTTCAGGGGTAGGATTGGGAGCCGTGTTATCACAGGAGGTGAATGGTGAAGAACATCCCGTCCTGTTCCTTTGCTGCAAGTTGATTCCACGGGAACAGAAATATTCTGTAGTAGAGCAAGTATACCTCGACATAAAATGGGCCATTGAAGCCCTCCGTTATTACCTATTGGGAAGAAGGTTCACTTTACAGTGGATGCACCAGAGCAAGGAGAAAAACAGTTGGGTAATGAGATGGTTCCTGTTAATCTAACCCTTCCACTTTCATGTTCTTCATAGAGCTGGCAGCCTCCATGGCAATGATGATGCCTTATCCCGCGTACACTGCTTCAGGGCGTTGGAGGGGGATCTGTAACAGAGTCATAGATGGAGTATACGTTGGAGACAGACTGAGCAGAGCCCTGTGTCCACTAGGGCATGACAAGGTTAACACAATAGGCTAATCAAGCCCAGCTGGGTTCCACCTTTAAAGGTCTGATTAGCACCCAGCAGAGAGAACTCAGTCTGAGCTGGACAGAGGGCTCCAAAGTCAGCTTTGGAAATCCCCTGCAACAAGGGAGACTTCAAATCCAGCAAGTTTCAAAGACTTTATTTTGTTTGGACATTGTTTTGGACAGTGAGGGAACTGCCGCAAAGAGTTAGTCAGTGCTTTAATTGAAGCTAGGCTTTTGTTTTGCACCGTTTATGTTATTGTGTTGTAAGAAAATAAATACAACTTCTGATATTATAAAAAAGTATTCCATTGTGGTGCTGGATACAAGGGCATGAACCCAGAGTGTGACATCAGAGATATCACAATATATATATATTTGTGGCCACATTTGTGTGTCCCAGCTCAACTTACCAGAATGCAGTGTAATAACTGTTTTTCTCGGAACTCTGAGCTGAAAGCAGGTTTTTTTACTTGCTTTAGACATTCAGATGTGAACACAGATGTACTTTTTATTTACTATATAAATATACATGTATACATTTACATATACATCGACACACACATATATACAGTCTCACAAAAATGAGTAACCCCTCACATTTTTGTAAATATTTTATTATATCTTTTCATGTGACCAAACTATAGAAATTACAATCTGCTAGAATGTAATGTAGTAAGTGTACAGCCTGTATAACAGTGTAAATTTGCTGTCCCCTCAAAATTACTCCACACACAGACATTAATGTCTAAACCATTCGCAACAAAAGGGAGTACACCCATAAGTGGAAATGTCCAAACTGGGCCTAAAGTGTCAATATTTTGTGTACAATATTATTTTCCAGCACTGCCTTAACCCTCATAGGCAGAGCTTCCCAGATTGCCACTGGAGTCATCTTCCACTCCTCCATAATGACATCATGGAGATGGTGGATGGTAGAGACCTTGCACTCCTCCACCATCCATTTGATAATGCCCCACAGATGGTCAATAGGGTTTAGGTCTGGGTCCATGCTTGGCCAGTCCATCACCTTTACCTTCAGCTTCTTAAGCAAGGCAGTGGTTGTCTTCGAGGTGTGTTTGGGGTTGTTATCTTGTTGGAATACTGCACTGCAGCCCAGTCTCCAAAGGCAGGAGATAAACCCTATTGAGTATCTGTGGCACATCCTCAAACAAAAGGTGGGAGAGTGTAAGATCTCTAACATCCACCAGAGTGGAAGAGGACTCCAGTGGAAACCTGTGAAGCACTGGTGAACTGAATGAGGGTTAAGGCAGTGCTGGAAAATAATGGTGGCCACACAAAATATTGACACTTTGGGCCCAATTTGGACATTTCCACTTAGTGGTGTACTCACTTTTGTTGCCAATGGTTTAGACATTAATGTCTGTGTGTTGAGTTATTTTGAGGGGACAGCAAATGTACACTGTTATATAGGCTGTACACTTACTACTTTACATTGTAGCAGAGGGTCATTTCTTCAGTGTTGTCACATTAAAAGATATAATAAAATATTTACAAAAATGTGGGGGGTATATTCACTTTTGTGAGATACTATGTATATACTGTATATATCACATATTATAATTGTCTAACTACGATTCGTCGTCACGCTGCGTTGCGTAGTGCGTACGACTTAGCGATGAGCGAGCCTCACGCAGCGAGGCGATCCGTTAAATCGTAGCACTTTGGCAATGATCGCCCAATATCGGATTTCCCGCCTAAACCAACGCATTTGATGAAATATAAGTCGCAAGTTACAAAAATAAAAATTTTATAAAAAAAAAATGGTATTTCATTTAAGAAAAAAAAAAGGTACAAATGTAGCGTCATGTTGTGTGGCAAACAAATTTACTGTTAAACCGTAGTACTTTAGCGGGCTTAGCGATGAGCGCCGCAGGCGATCATCGCCCGGCGAGCGCCGCAGAAAAAATGCCGGACAAACAAAATGAAAACGAGGCTACAGCCCTATAACCACGGAAAACACGTACCGATAATCCGCTAAGACGCATACCATACATTATCCGCCATTTTAGGATAATGCAGAAGTACACAGCTACGTTAACGGTTTCGGATTGCGCATGCACACTATTACACTGCACACGTTCATCACGCTTACACAGCACCTCCACAACCACTAATGTTGCTGCAACATCAACACAGATTGCCAGCTCTTCAACACAATGCATAAAAATACGTATATTCATTTATTAATTTGAATTCTATATTTCAGTAGTACACAGAAAACAACATTAGCTACCTTACAATTCCATGTGTATATTAATAACTAAACAACTTTTAAAACATACACATCTGATTGCCGTCATTTTTTGATGGGCAATACGCTATTATATATATATATATATATATATATATATATATATATATACACCTATATAAATACGTCCTTACCTGCCCGATGCTACACTCCACTTTCTCGGGTGAGGACGGCCACGGCAGGCCAGAGGGCCGAGACGAGCAACAGGGGGCCACAAAGTCCAAGGAGGTCACATGGGTCTTCAGAGGGCAACAGGGGCCCACAAGGACAGAGGGGGACCACAAGGAGCAGAGTATGGCTGTCGGGACCACAGGGGTCTGCAATTACTGAGGGGGGGCACATGGGACCAAGGAAGGCTACAGGAGGCCACAGGGGGGCACAAGTGGCTGATGTAGGTCACAGCGGTCCGCTGGGGCCATAGGGGCCTGCAAGGACCGAGGCCATAAGAGGCAGAGGGAGGCCATAGCGGGCCGTGGGGGTCACAGGGCATGCAGGGGCCAAGGGACAGCTGCAGGGGCCATGGGAGATCCGCTGGGGCACAGGGGGTCACTCCAAGCCAGCACATCTGCACAGCTGATGGAGCCCCCAAGGAGGTGACTCTCATGCAATCCTCCCCACACACCCCCTTCCTACGCCAGTGATGGAAGGATTAAATTAACATTTTCTTGTTACATAGCACATTGTAAATTTTTGTAGTATTATATTTATGATTTATTATAGATTAATAATGAGTATTGCAGTACATTGTGATAACTTTTGCATTCAACAAACGCCTTATTTACTGTATATTGATGAGCTTTCAAGTCTGAAGCAAAACTGACATCAGAGGGAACCCTCAGCTTGATTATCATGAGGTAAATACATATAGGGGGAACATAACATTGGCCCCCATTTAATTCCAAGCCCATAATTGCCTTCACACTGTCCGTATATCTGCGGGTTAGAAATTTGCAACAGTTACAGATGTATTTCATTGCTCAAGCCCGCAAATACAAAAGGCTAAAACCGTAGACCATGGATGTAGCATTTCAGGGCATTATCATGATCAATTAAGCAAGCCTATAAGTTACAATTTAGACAGAGCCAATAAAAAATTAGACTGTCATCATGACGTCAGTAAAACATGGAGTTTAAACTACAATCAATTAGTGTTTAGAAGTCTGATCTGCAATCAAACTCGCAATCCAGAAATGTAGAAATCCATAATAATTAATAAATCATCTGTTCTAGTACATGTGGGTAGCCTGTTGTATTAACTTCTTGATTTCTGGAATCAATTTAACGTAAATACATTTTTTTTTTAAATTGAAGCTTTGCAAGCTTGTTTTGAAGTACAGTAGTGTATTTATTTGCTTTCGAAGTGTTATATATTTTATATATTTTTTGCTACATTTATTATTTACGGGTTTGATTTACCTCCAGTTGAGACACCCTCTGTTCATATGGGGTCGGCATTGTTGTCTTGGATACTGAAATGGAAGAATAAAACTGTATTTGAGTTGGTTTCCCTACACAATAGACAGCTATGTGTTTCCATATCCTTGACATGATGGTCACCTGTGATTGCGTGTGGTGCTTGTGTTACACAGATGAACCACCACCAGCTTAATGAGCGTTGTGGATCATGGCTCATATGAATATGTGTACTGCAGGTGCGGTGTGCCATCTGCATGTGCATCAGCCACCTGCTCTGCAGTAGTTGCTGTGCAGTGTGTGAGACTGACCAATCTGGGACCTCTTCCCAGGAATGGTTGTTAATATGCAGCTGAGACATGGTCCAGTTTAGGACAGTATATGACATGCATATGCAGTTATACCGAGGGTGTATACACACATAGTGTGCACACCGAGACATGTACTCTGTTTTGAAAGTCAAATCAATCTTGATCTAATAGCAAAATGTACTTGAATCAGTTTTGACTGCAGGTATTGGCCAGACACTTAATTGATATAAATTACGAAAAGGATATGTTTTCTACCAGGATTTACATGGTTATTGATGCCCATTATATCTTCAGTCATAACCATAAGGCTTACAGTGTTATTGTATGTGTGTGGGCAGAGGAGTAGGAGCCAGAATGATTCTAGGGCAATACAGTTCATTGTATACACCAGCTAGAGTAAAAGCTTATTTATACATACAAACAGCATGATATCTGCGGGGTATTTGTCCACCCCAGTTCGTACACCAATGTGTGTGGTGTCATATGATACTCACTCTGCATGGTTTTTGGCACACCCGTGTCCACCTGTCCTGGGAGGCCCACTGCTAGCGCTGGCTCAATCCACTCCTTGAGGGTCTGCTCCTATCTACAATAAGATAAGCTGGCTGGCGGGCCACCACCAAATGCACAGCAACTCTTGCCTCCTCTGCCATCTTCCTCTTCACCTTCAGCCGGCTGTCATCATATCTGTGTTTTACCAACCTTCCCTATTTGCAACCCCTAATGCCGCAACAGCTGAAGCAATCTGGCTCCAGGCCCCTGCTTTCTGGCTAGCCCTCACAGCTCTCCCACCATGTATGATCTGATAGCGGGCATGGATTTCCCTGAGGAAGACGTCCATCTCCTCTAGGCTATAATTGGGGGCTCTGTACTTTGCCATAGCCTCTTGCTCTCCCAACTGGGCCTGGGTTACTGTCTCCCTGTCCTCTCCCTGGGGCCGGTCCCTCATCCCCATTACCTCCCCCCCTGGGATCAGGCCCTTGACCCTCTGCCCCTACACCTTGTTTGCCTACATCTGGGGGCACATCCCTCTCACCCTCCTTCTCTCCTCCACCTGACCTTACTGACCTGGTTCTCCCTCTCTCCATACCTCTACCGCTCCTCACTCTCTTCCTCTCCTCACTCTACTCCTCTCCTCACTCTCCCCCTCCAGTGTTCACCTCTCTCTACTTCTCTCCTCTCTCTCCTCACTTTCATCTTCCCCTCCTCTACCCCCCTATGATTTATTAAATGAAAATAAGGATAAATAAATATGATATATCCGTGGATGTATATGTGATAAAACATGATTGTGAGTTTTATGTGTAGTATAGTAACTGTATGGGGGGATATGGGTGGGTATAGATGTGCTGTGGCGTACCGCTATGTATATGCTATGTGCAAATATTAACCTATGTGTGTGAATTATGTGATATTGGTAATTTTGTGTGTTATATATTAAGGGTTAATATATATTACAGGTCGAAATATCAAAAAACTTACAAAGCTTTCTCTCTCTCTCCAATGCTCAAAAACCCACCAACGCCTAGACCTGTGTGATCACTTGCTCAGCACAGTCCATGATTTACGGTTTTGCAACCTTTAAAACCCCATCCTGTGGCGTTAATTGTGGTTCCCGTTTTGTATTGGTTGTTGGGCCTGCATCAACTCTGTGATTACGGGTTTGGATCATAATGGATGATCGCGGCTTGGCCAGCCCCTTCACAGCTTGCATGCGCAGAAAGGGTTTATGGGCTTGCGTCTACGGCCCATAACTCGCGGCATGGCTGAATGTAATAACTATGTAACTCTGGTGAATTTCAATTTTTAAAGAATTGTCTTTAAAAATATGCAGAGGCAGGGTGTGCAATCTTGAGTCACTAAATATCATATAGAAAATCCAGATATTAAAAAAGGGGGATAGATACCAAGTGCATAAATCTATACAAATGGTCTAAAAAGTGCTAAATCAATAAGTGCCAACAGTGCATAAAGTGTTAATATTAGATCATATGGAACCAAAAAAATATATTTTATTTGGTTCTGAAAAGGTGCTAAAGTAGATATGTGAAAATCACATATATAGTTGTGAGCATGCGAGCCAGCCAGAGCCATTGCTCACGCTAGCGGGCTCGCAAAGCAAATGCGGGTCCTCTCAAAGCACTTAGGGAATGAGGCAATGAGCGCCGCAGGCGTAGCGAGGTGAGCCGTTAAACCCACCTCGGAACCAACCTTAACATAACAAACACCCACACGCACTAAGAATCCGACTATAACGGCCGATTCGCGCGCAACTAAAAACAGTGAAAACACACCAAATACTCACACAAACTACATAAAAAGCTTACCCATAGCAAGGGGGGGGGGCACCCAGGACCTCTAAAAGTGAAGTTACACCTCCATTTAAGTCCGAATTCCTGAGTTCAGACACAGGAAAATCCCCTAAGCAAGAGAAAAAATAGCCGCCGCAAAAAATGAAAACGAGGCTCAAAGACCCAGGACCGCCCAGCCACCTACAACTTAACCAAAAAGGGATCCGAGATAAGCTCCGAAACCCGCATTAACCACAGGGGATCCGAGATAAGCTCCGAGCCCTGCATTAACCCCACATTAACCATCGCAGTGGGGGTTGCGATTGCACGCGATCGGGGACCCCCGCTGCAATCAAAATTCCAGCGTTACAGGTCCTTAAAGGACCGTAAAGGTCCTTAAAGGACCCATTGTAAAATAAAAAAATATACACTGACACCCTGTCAATCATGGGGGTCAATACAGACCCCCATAAAACCCTCATTAAGCATATCACTCATGGAGGTCACTATAGACCCCCATAAGCCCTTCATTAACCCTGTCACTCATGGGGGTCAATACAGACCCCCATAAACCCATCATTAACCCTGTCACTCATGGGGGTCAATTGAGACCCCCATAAGCCCTTCATTAAGCCTGTCACTCATGGGGGTCAATAGAGACCCCCATAAGCCCTTCATTAACCCTGTCACTCATGGGGGTCAATACAGACCCCCATAAGCCTCTATTTAACCCCATCAGTCCCATAAGGGTATATTAACACCATTATGGGCCTGTTACAACACTACATTAACCACATAAGTGCCATGATGGTCCTCAAGGACCATCATGACACTAAGTATAAACACTATACTGCACTATACCCCCCCAATAAAACATTAAATATCAACTAAACACCCTCTACACTAACCTATTAACATGTACACTACCTACCCCCTATTAACCCCCACCACTCTAATTACAGAAAATAAAAAAAACAATCACAAGGAGCAGATGCCTTCAGCCAACAATGGAATACACCCCCACAGGGTGATTGTTTGGAGCCTCTGAGCATTCTGATTGGTTGCACTGACAATAGCCAATCACAATGGAATACACCCTCACGTACTCATTGGTGAAGGATTTGCACATTCTCATTGGCTACTGTTAATATCAATCAATATTACAGCCAATGGGAAGGCGCAGATGTCTTCACCAATCAGTACGTGGGGGTATATTCCATTGTGATTGTCTGATGGCAATAAAGTCTTAGGATTGGTTCAAATAAAGATTGACAGGTGTGTTATCCAATCAGCATTGTATTTTGGGGTGTATACTTTTTTCATTGGTTCACAAATTGATAGACAGCCTTTTCAGCCAATCAGAAGCCGCCATTGCCAATTTTATTCTGGAACACTCCATAGGAAGGTCATTAGCGTCGGAGACATCCGCCAGGGCGGATGTGTGTTGCTTTTTATTTTTTTATTTTAATGCGCCGATGCTTCCGGAGAAGACGAGGAGGCCGGAGACATCGCGGAAAGGTAAGTATAATGTAGATTGTGTTTATTTAACTTTGGTTTATGTTTACTAATGTAATGTTTTTTTTTACAGGAGTATCGCTGGACAAGACGCAAAGATGGACAACGGAACATGGAGGACGTGACATGCTGGGACGTGACATGCTGGAACGGGACATGCTGGAAAGGTGAGTATAATATTTAGAATATTTAGAATGTTTAGAATGTTTAGTTATTTCATGTAAACGTGTTGTATTAATTTTTTAAATCTTTTTTACTGTAGGTTGCTGATCTGAAGAAACATCTCAAAGGTAAGTGGTCTTAATTATTTTATTGTAGCTTACAATTAGGGTAGCTATATATATAGATAGCATGTACTGTATATTAGATAGATAGGGGGATGTATTATTAGATAGTATTGTATATTAGATAGTGGGATGTATATTACATTATACAGTGGCATGTATATTAGATAGTGGCATGTATATTAGATAGTGGCATGTATATTATATAGGGGTGTATTGTATTTAATTGAATTGTATTGTATTTTATTTAATTGTATTTAATTGTGTTGTATTGTATTTTATTGTGTTGTATTGTATTTTATTGTGTTGTATTGGATTATATGTATGTATTATATGTATTTCATTTTCAGGTGTGTAATTTTTTAAAAAAAATTGTAGTGAGGGAGGTTGTAATGTATTTTGTTATTTTCTGTAATGTTCCTTTTTTTATTTTTTGCGACTTAGGTTTTTTTTTTGTTCTGTAATGTACATTTTTTATTTTTGGTGATTTTAGTTTTTATTATTTTATGTAATGTAGATTTCTGCTTTTTGAGTAATTTAGTTACTTGAGGCACACAGTACACTCACATTGTGTGACAAACAGCATTTCAACACTTTCTTTTATTGACCGTCATTTTTTGACGGGCAAGTCGCTAGTTAGTATATATCTAATACAGTGGTATAGGTCCCCTTATATCTGGGAAACATATAATGTCACCTATTACATATATCTTAAAGAATTCCCCAATATATGGTGTTATTTAGGTTGAACTAAAGTGACTAGTGCAATTGCATAGGATGATAGTTCATTGTTACCTCGTTACAATTAAATTGTATATTATAGGGCTTAGAGCTCCGTTTATTGTAAGCTCAGTCTTTTATACATTTATATCGAGGTTAAGAATATTAATCTTGGCTAAATAGAGCGACTGAAGAGTCTCCTATCTTTCGGTATTCACTTCTATGGTGAGATACTGTTTGGGAGCTCCTGCACAGCGTGCCACGAGGTTAAGACGCCTAGCTATGACGTCATCAGCCTGCGTGTACTCGCCTGCGTCTGACCCGCCGCACGTTTCTGGACTTTGTCAAATCAGTGCTCAATGCTATAGTGGGGTATATCTGTGTATGATTCTACTACCTTTCAGGTATAGTAAAATCTCGGACTGATATTTAATTACTTAATTAAAAATTAATGGAAAAAAGATTGGGTGTATCACTTATGCTACCTACTCAATCTGCCACAAGATAGAGGATATAAGTATTAATGTTGGTGTATGTAAATAATCCAACAACAGTGGATTATATGTATAAATACAGATAAAACTATGGGAAATATATATAATACTTGATCAATTAGTTAACCCAGATGGATCCACCCTCACCTTTTAATAAACAAATCCAGTACTTCATCAGAAAATATAGTACCTAAATGTCCAAATTTCAGGGTGGATTCAAAAGAAAGTCAGTACTTGTATAGTCCATAAAATATCTCCAGACTTGGATTTATTACTTTTCTCCTTATAGCCGTCAGCTCTTGCTCTGGAAATTCTCCTTTGTGGTGTTGTTCAGCTTCTCTTGTGGAACTCTGGTCACCTCAGAGTTAAGATAAAATTGGGGTGAAGAAAAAAGAACACTCACTTCCTAGTACAATTTATAAAGCATTTAATCTCATAAAAATAGTTTTACAGATGTTAACTCACATTTCATTACATCTACAATAAGAGGCATTACAGCACATATAAAAAAAAAAATCCACTTTGTTCTTGGAATCAGCAGGAACACTGTGTCCACATTCAGTATATCCACATGTAGTAGTGCCTTGCTTAATCACATATTATAATTGGCAAAGTGCGAGACATCGTCACGCTTTGCGTCGTGCGTACGACTTAGGCGATGGGCGATCGCGTAGCGAGGTGAGCAGTTGACATTAAAAGCCTCACAAAGCGACGCACGTAGTGGAGGCAATGAAACGCGCGGAACTTAGACAGAAAGGAGCACCAATGGGACTTAGTCTCCAAACACTTAGGAAGCACGGGTTTGCCTTACGCTGCAAACACTTGACAAATGCGGGACTTAGAAAAAAAAAATAGCAGATAGTAAAAATACGAAGTTAGCGGCCGAAAAACACAAAAAATAAAAAATACAAATACAAAAAAAAACACATCACACACAGCACGGGGGGACAGCCAGGACATCTGGGAGTGAGGTTGCACGTGAATTTAAGTAGAATTTGCTGAGTCTCGGCACGGGAAAATCGGCTAAGCGAGGGAAAAAATTGCTTACCAAAAAATTAAAATGAGGATACATGACCCTGAACCGCGCAAAACACCGCCAGCAGCGTACCACCTTCCCCCAGGAACGTACAAGGTACAAAATACACTATTACAAAGGACGGGAAATGCTTGGGAACCGCATAATACATAAACAAACAACGCCATTTTACAACACTAACTTCCAACTAACAACATTACGCATCTAAAGTAGTGCTTGCCCTTGCGACACAGCCTATTTCTAATGCACAGTTGGGACATTCATAAAACTATCTCCTCAGGCCAGCAACAGTCCAACTGGACATTATATGCTGGGGGAAAATAAAAAGTGACTGTTAGCTCTTCAGGCTATTGATTGTTAGATATATTAATTGGAAATATGTAAACTATATTAATGTATTATTCAATTAATTAATTAATTAATTAGTATTTAAAAAAATAAAGATACATATATTTGTCTTTGTGATGAGCACAAAATGTGCTCAGAGGAGACAAAGGACACGCCAGGAGAGGCTCGCAATGAGCGCTGAAGGTCCTCAGAGTACAAAAGCCTAACATTGTGTGGCAAACAGCATTGCCATGGCTTCACATTTTATTGCTCCGTCATTTTTGACGGGCAAGTCGCTAGTCACATATTATAATTGTCAAACTGCGATTTGTCGTCACACTTGCGAGCCTCGCGAAGCGAGGTGAGCCGTTGAGACATAGAAGCCTTCCGAGCTCAGATGACTTAGGCAGCGAGCGCCGAAGATGCTCATTGCCCTGCGAGCCTTGCAAAGCAAGGCGAGCATTTGAGGCTTGGAAACACACAGGACTTAGGCTGAAATGAGCGCAGAAGGCGCTCCTGCAAGCCTCGCGAATTGAGGCGATCAGTTGAGGCATGTATATACTTAGGCTGAAATGAGCGACGAAGGCGCTCCTGTAATCCTTGCAAAGCGAGGCTAGCAGTTGAGGCATTGAAGCACGCGGGACTTAGGCTGCAAACAGTTGAGGAACGCGGGACCTACTTAGGCTGCAAGCACTTGAGAAATGGGGGAGTTAGAAAAAAATCCGACCTCTGAATCTCGGGAGCAAACAATTACCGAACTCAGAAAAATATGAATGCAACGGCTGAACCGCTGAAATCGAAAAACACAAAAAACAACAACAAAAAAATAAAATTAATTAAACCACACTCACACACAACACAGGGGGAGAGCCAGGATGTCTGGGAGTGAGGTTGCAAGCAAATTTTAGCCGAATTTGCCGTGTTTCCTCACTCAAAAAAAATGGTGAAAGAAAAAAGTAAAAAAATCTGGAAACAGAATGAAAACAAGGCTCAGACCTCGGAAAAATACCGAACTCGAATAAATATATAGGACTAAGAAAATACATGACGGCAAAGACACTAACACTTACACGAACAACGCCAGGCACGCGGCTCTTTTAAAATGAATGCAACGGAAAGATTCAGCAGACACACAGAGGAGAAACATGCACGGAAGGGACAGGGGCGAGATGCTGGAAAGAGACACATGACATTCCCATGCACAAAACTTGCAGGTTAATGAACCCTGCAATGAGCGGCTCGTACAATAGACAGGAGGAAAGGTTTGCAATGAGCGCCAACGGCCACCGATGGTGATAATTGCAAAGCAGGAAAGTTGAAGTACATGAGGGGAGAGGCTCTCAATGAGCGCCGAAGGTGCTCAGAGGGCCAAAAGACTCACATTGTGGGGCAAACAGCATTGCCAGGCTACACATTTTATTGCTGTTATTTTTGACAGGCAACTTGCTAGTTGACGTTATATCCACCAGAGTCTACTAATGGCGTCACTTAGAGTGTCAGGGACCTCTAGGGCTTAGTTAAACCCCTTCTCCACTCAGGGTTTTTATTGACCCCAATAAGATCCGGTATGTGGGATAAGGTCACCAAAGTTCTATTGTTTAGCCATATATCATGCAGACTAAATAATTGAAAAGAATAATAATGATAGTCATAAAAATTTGAAAAATCCAGTGGATGCAGGCAGTATATTAAACAAATTAAATATCTAAAAGCAAGCCAAACACGTTTCACCTGTCCTCCCCAAGCTTCCTTTAATGGTATGGTTTACAGTGGCACTCAGTACTGCCACAAACAATCACATATATGTGAGAAAAGAGATTTCTTTACCTCTCCTGGGCTCTTAAATAGCTTTTTTATCCCCTCCTGCATGTTTTGGCGCAATCCTGACTGCATCCAGTTGGATCCTAGGCAACCAGGTAGTATACTACCGAAAGTCAGCCCTGCTTCTCCACGCTGACATTTACACTTGTGTCTTTGGTTGTCATAGTGTGCTGTTCTACTTGCCTACATAGAAATAACTGTTTTATAGGTCCAATCTATACCTTTTGATATCAAATTCAAATTTATCAATACTAAGTGGCTAAGGTACACAATTTTGAAGGCCAGAGACACAGGGATCCTGAATCATATAGAACTTGAATACTTAACTACAAGTCATCCGAAGGTAGCAATGTTCTACCACCTGCCAAAGATCCATAAAGATCTGGAGAATCCACCTGGCAGACCCATTGTGTCCGGGATTGGTTCCCTCACGGAGAGACTCGTACGTGTACCACTTCTTGAGGCCAATGGTGGGTGATCTAAAGTCTTTAATTTGTGAAACTCCTCATCTCTTGGAGATTATGTCTCAACAAAAATGGAATAATTAGTACTGCTGGATATAGTTGGATGTTTCAGCTCTCTCTTCAGCAATACCACAAGACTTGGGGATTGCTGTAGTCAGGACGTTTTTTGAGTCATATGAGAACGTGGAGAGGGAACAACAAGCTTTCATCTTGGATGCTATTACGTTCATACTGAGCGAGAACTATTTAATCTATCAAAATCAATATTATCTCAAATGGACTGCAACAGCTATTTGCACCCAGGTTCGCCAACCTCTATATGGGTTTATGGGATGAGCTATTCCTGTGAACCAATAACCCATTTAAGAATAATATAATTTGTTGGTGTCGCTTTATAGACAATATTATTATTATCTGGGATCTGATGATGAAAAAGACAAAAATAATTTTCTCCAGTACGTGAACTCTAATACTGTGAACTTAAGATTTACAATGAACACTGATCATGTAGCCATTCTGTTTCTGGATGTTGTTCTCATACTAGAACTGGAGATTTAATATTCTAAGCCTACAGATACCAATTCATACCTCCATGCCAAGAGTGGTCATAAAAAGAACTGGATCAACAATATACCATATGGACAATTCCAGAGAGTTCGATGGAATTGTACCAGATTACTTGACTACGAAGAAAAAAGCTGAAGTCCCAGCAAGAAATTTGAAGCCAAGGGGTATGAGGATAGAATTGTACAGGAAGCCTATCAGCGTGCAAAAGAGATGAGCAGGGAGGATCTACTCACAACTAAGAACAAGAACCATATTGGGAAGAAAACCAATATGGAGGGGTGCAGATTCCTGACTAAATATAATCAAGTAGCAGGAGAGATTACGAATATCCTCAGAAAACACTGTTGAAAACATATCCTCCAAGAAGATACCATTCTCCATGACATCCTTCCAGATAAACCGACTGTTACATTCAAAAAGAATCGTAACTTAAATCAGAGCTTGGCTCCTAGTGAATTGAAAAGCAAAACAGGGCCACAAAAAAAGGAGTTGGATGGGATCATTAAAATGATACTATAAGTGCAATATGAAGAACTGCACCATGTGTAAACATATTAAGAGCAGAAAAAGTCTGGGGGTTGACTTTAAGATCAAGCATTTTTCAACATGCAAAACAAATTATGTTATCTATGTAATAACATGCTCATGCAGAAAACAGTATACAGGCCGCACTATGAGTCCTCTCAAGAGGCGTTTTTATGAACACATGAATAATATTGAAAAAGGAGCAACGACTAATGTTTTTTCAGTGCATGTTGTTCAGGAACATAAGAAAGTAACAAAGGGAGTGGATTTACAAGGCATAGACCGTATTCCTCCTAAAAAAAGGAGAGGAAACCGTATTCTCAAGATGTTGTGAGACACTATGGATCCAGAAGTTACATACTTTGATACCTCACGGTCTTAATCGGATATTGATCTTGCTGCTCTCTTGGTAAGATATTATCATATTCTTGTTCTTCTTCTATTTCTACCCTTTACTTGGATGCAGATCACTTGGGGTAGTAAGTTACTCTTCCAATGTAATATCATGCTGATAATATATATTTTTTTTATTCAAAAAGAGAAAATAGATACTGGTGATGTTGTTTCAGGAGTTTGGTACATGAGAGTATATTTCTGTCATGGGAGGAGAGATACCAAGATATAAACCTTCCTTTTCTGCCCGAAGAGATGAATGTTATTGATATTGTTGTTATTATTCTTATTTTAATTTAATATTATGATATGAATAGTGATGTTATTTATTGTACAGGACATGTTTTCATTTTCTTTTATATTTTATATATTTTTTCAAAATTAATTGTATGATTAATATAAGGGATAGTACTACCATTGATGGCATTTGTATTTGATGACCAATAATGCTACCTTGGTATATGTGAGAATATACATATACTAGCGACTTGCCCATCAAAAATGACGGAGCAATACAATTTGAAGCCATGGCAGTGCTATTTGCCACACAATGTTAAGCTTTTTCTACTCTAAGGACCTTTGGCACTCATTGTGAACCTCACTCTGAGTGCCTTAGGCGCTCATTGCGATCCTCTCCTCACGTGTAATATGGCTCCTATCTATATTTTTTTAAATACTAATTAAGGAATTCATTGAATAATACATTATTATATTTTACCTTTTTTCTAATTAATATATGTAACAATCTCTTTTTATTTTCCTGCAGCATATAATGTGCAGTTGGACTGTTGCTGGCCTGAGGAGATAGTGTTAGGAATATCCCAACTGTGCATTAGAAATAGGCTGCGTGCGTGAAGGCAAACCGTTGGGTTATTTGGGTAAAGCGCTACTGTTTTTACGTAATGTTGTTAGTTGCAAGTTAGTGTTGTAACATGGCGTCGTTTGTCTATGTGCTACACGGTTCGCGAGCATTTCCCGTCCTTTGTAATAGTGTATTTTGTACCTCGTACGTTCCTGGGTGAAAGTGGTACGCGGCTGGCGGTGTTTTGCACGGGTCAGGGTCGTGTATCCTCATTTTCATTTTTTTGGGGCGACATTTTTTTTCTCGCTTAGCCACTTTTTTGGTGTCGAAACTCGGCAAAATCGATTTAAATTCACGTGTCACCTCACTCCCAGATGTCCTGGCTGTCCACCCGTGCTGTGTGTGATGTTTTTTTTTTGTATTTGTATTTTTGTGTGTGACGAAGTGCCCTTCGCCACTTTGTCTTGGAGAGGACTGTTTGCCAGCCTCCTGCCTTTTGACTATGGACCGGCATTTAAATACTTTATTTTCCTATGCAGAAAGACTTTGGTTCCATGACCATTGAACTGTATGTATGTGGTCTGAGCGCCATTCAGTAATAATGTGTGCTCAGACCTAAGCTATCTGCAGATATGTTCTGGGTTATAAAATGTTGTTATTATATCTGTAAAAATATTGTATTGTGTGGTATGCAGTCAAATATCTTTGGTCTCATACACTTGTTCAGGAGTTGCCCATCTGCCTCTTAATAGTATCTGCTAAACCACACAAGAGATAGCAGAACAAAAGGGTTTTAGCAGACAAGATGGCACCATGAACAATGGTGGTAGGGACTCTTGAATAATGAGATGACCTGGGGTTTCCCCATACTCCCAGCAGGGGAATAAGTGAGCTTAGAAATGTTACTCTCTCCACCGCCAGAGGTAGAATGAGCAGTTAGCCACGCCTAGTGGGCCGCTCATGGGGGAGGGGACTCCTGGCTCCCACACCTTAACCCTGTCTGATTGGCCAGAGGTAATTAGGGGTTGACCAAAGGTAGTCACTGCCCCTACTGTGTATGTGAAGTGTTTAAAAATGTGTTTTGTAATTAATAAAGAGAGAGTTCACTGCTTGACCCTCAACACAGAGCTTATGTCTCGTTCTTGGGGGGATTCATGGTATGCTGTTGCAGACTGACTGCCAGGAGTGTAAACATCTTGGGGTGCTTTTCCTGTTCAGCTGCTAGCAGCTATTCGTGAGGCTCCAGTTAAGCTACGGCGGTTGTGGAGTCTGTGGTGGTGGTGTCCGGTGCGGTGCTTGTAGGCCTCGACGCAAACTAGGACGCGTCCATCAAGGAGGTACCCGGTCGGGGTGCCAGTAGATCCGTTACATTGTGTTTTAAGCTTTGCGCGGTTCAGCCGTTACCTTCGTATTTTTCCTATCTCGTATTTTTTTTAAACTCCTGCTTCTCATATTTTTTTTTATATAAGTCCCGCGTCTCGTAACTTTTTTTTTCTAAGTCCCACGTTCGTCAAGTGCTTGCAGCCTAAGGCGATCTCGCATTTTGTAAGTGTTTGGAGCCTAAGTGCTGCGAGTTAATGGCTTGCATCGCTATGCTCATTGCCTAAGTCATACTCACTACACAAAGCGCGACGTCTCGTAGTTCGACAATTATAATATGTGATATATATATATATACTAGCGACTTGCCCGTCAAAAAATTATGGTCAATAAAATTGTAAGGCTGGGAATGCTGTTTGGCACACAATGTAAGGCTTTTAGTCCTCTGAGTACCTTTGGCGCTCATTGCTAACATAAACATTGCTAAACTAACCACCCTCTACACTAACCTACACTACCTACCTACCCGCTAATAAACCCTACCCACTCCACTAATTACACATAATAATAAAACCTAACTCACAAAAAATAATAAAAGCTAAGTCACATAAAATAAAAAAGCCTAATTTACCGAAAATAAAAAGTCTACATTACAGAAAATAAAAAACCTAAGTCACAAAAAATAAAAAAAAGGTACATTACCGAAGATAAGAAAAACCTACATTACAACCCCGCCCCCCCACTACAGAAAATAAAATAAAAATGACACACCTGAAAAGGAAATGCATACAGAATATATCCAATACATTACAATACAATATAAATAAAATAAAATGCAATACCCCCTATCTAAAATGTATTAAATACTATCTAAAATACACACATACCACACTATCTAAAATACATTAAATCCTATCTAACATACATACATATCCCAATATCTAAAATAAATTAAATCCTATCTAAAAACACAAATACCCCACTATCTAAAATACATTAAATCCTATCTACCATAAATACATACCCCACTATCTAAAATACAATAAAACCTATCTAAAAACATATCCCCCTATCTATCGAAAATACATTCCCCCTATTTAGTTACATAGTAGTTACATAGAAATTAAGGTTGAAAAAAGACTTTCAGTCCATCAAGTTCAACATGTTAAGATCTCCTCTGATCTGCAATATGCGGATTAGTTATTAATTAATTTGTTGTTAAATAATTATTAATAGTATAGTATTGGACGATGAATAAAGAGTTAGTCCATCAAGTTCAACCTTTTTAGATCTCTATTGATCTTTTTAATATGTGGAATATTTATTATTAATTGGTTATTGATCCAGAGGAAGGCAAACAGAAAATAAAAAAAACATTGAAACTTTGCCAATTGTCTCATAAGGGGAAAAAAAGCAAATATCTTTCCTGACCCCAGAAACTGGCGATCAAATTTCTCCCTGGATCAATATTCCTTTGCTAGTTATCTAGGATAGCCTTGAATGCCCTCTTTAATCAAAAAATTATCTAACAACTTTTTGAAGTTGTCTATCGAATTCGCTGTTACCACCTCCTTTAGTTGAGAATTCCACAGTTTAACCACCCTAACTGTGAAGAACCCTTTTCTTTGTTTAAGTTGAAATCTTTTTTCCTCTAACCTCAAAGGATTTCCTCTTGTCAGTTGAAGATCTCTTGCTACAAAAAGTTCACTTGACAAAGTCTTATATTGACACTGGATGTATTTAAAAAAGGTAATCATATCCTCTCGTAGACGCCTTTTTTCTAGCGAAAATAAGTTTAGTTTGGTTAACATACAATAAATCCTATCTCCATACACAAACCCTAAGTCTAACCTAAAATTAAATAATTAAGACCACTTACTTTTGCAGATGTCCCTTCAGATCACCAACCTATGGAAAAAAAAAACAAAAAAAATGAGTACAACACAGTACATACAATTAAGAAACTTTCTAAATATTGTAAATATTCTACTCACCTTTCCAGCATGTCCCCGTCCTTACTACAGTACTACAACACATACACACAAAATAAAGTAAAATAAACATAATATACATTCAACTTTCCTCAGTGTGAAGTCCCCGGCCTCCTCCTCTTCTGCCCTGGCTGGGCCCTGGAAGATTCTGCACTGTAAAAAAAAAAAAAAACTATCGCACTTGCAGAGCTCCCCGATGCTAATGAGCCTCCTAGAGCATTTTCGGAAAAAAATTGGCAATGGCGGCTTCTGATTGGCTGAAAAAGCTGTCAATCAAATTTCAGCCAATCAGAAAGCGCCAAGGTGTGTCAGAATGGGATACACACCCATATCCCATTCTGACTGGCTAATGCACATGTCAATGTTTTTTTTAAACCTATCAGATGGCTCTATTGCCTTTAGTCAATCACAATGGGATTATTCTTATTCTTATTTTAAATTAATATTATGATACTAGCGAATTGCCCGTCAAAAAATGACGGCAATGAAATTGTAAGTGAGCTAATGCTGTTTGGTGTATAATAATGAAATATATAATACATTAATAAATGAATATCTAATGCTGTTTGGTGTGTAATAATGAAATATATAATACATTAATAAATGAATATACTTTACCTATTTTGAAGCATTGTGTTGAAGAGCTGTCAATGTGTTTTGAGTTTGCTGCAGCATTAGTGGTGTGAAGCTGCTGTGTAAGGCCCTCATTCAATTGCAATTTGACCAATTGAATAGGGCTCTAAATAAGCATATAGCATAATTTTTTAAAAGAAGTTTTTAGTTAGTGAAAACCTTGCTTTTGGATAGATGCTTACTAACTAAAAACTTGTTTAAACAATATATGTTATGTGCTTATTTAGAGCCCTATTCAATTGGCCAAATTGCAATTGAATGAGGGCCTAAGTGTGCTGAATGTGTGCAGTGTAATACTGTGCGTGCGCGAGACCAAACCATTAGCGTAGTGGTGTACTTCCGCATTGGCGTAAAATGGCGGGTTATCTGTGGTATGCGTCTTTGCGGATTATACGTAGGTGCTTCGTGGTGTTTTTCGAGTTTCGTGTGGTGTTTTGCGAGTGTGTTGTGGTGTTTTACGTGTTGAGAGTGCTGAAGCCTCGTTTTCGTTTTGTTAGTCGGCCATTTTTTCTCTCGCTTAGCGATTTTATTAGTGTCTAAAGTGTTTTATTTGTATTTAAATGAAAGTGTAACTTGGTTTTTTGAGGTTCTGGATGGTTCCTCTTGCTGTAGGTAAGCTTTTTATGTGTGTGTTGTGTGTATTTAGTGTGTTTTAAAGGTTTGTATGTCGTCGTGTTGCGTCCGATGTTTGCAAGGTCGTAATATCTGTTAACGTGTGTCGTATGGTGTTTGCGTGTGTAGCCTTGTTTTCGTTTTTTTTGGTGGCCATTTTTTTCTCGCTTAGCACATTTTTTAGTGTCTAAACTCTTTTATTTTGAGTGAAATTAAGGTGTAAGTTGCATTTTTGAGGTCCTGGATGCTCCCTCTTGCTGTAGGTAAGCTTTTTATGTATGTGCTGTGTGTATGTATTGTGTTTTTAATTTTGTAATGTTCGCGAGTTGCGTCCGAGTTTTGCGAGGCCGTAATGTGTGTTAACGTGTGTCGTATGTTGTTTGCGTTGCTCGTAAAATTTAGCGAGTGTCGTAATTGGTGTGTCATGTAGTTTGCGTTGCGAGGTGAAGTTTTGCGTTGCGAGGTGAAGTTTGCGAGGGTTGCAGTTGCTGGCATGGAGCGCCTTCGGCGCTCCATGCCAGCAACTGAGGCCCTCGCTTCGCGAGGCCCACGGCTCGCTAGGCGAGCCCGCAAGCGTTAGCAACAACTCGTACGCTCACAACTATATATGTGATGAATAGTGATGTTATTTATTGTACAGGACATGTTTTCATTTTCCTTTATATTTTATATATTTTTTCAAAATTAATTGTATGATTAATATAAGGGATAGTACAACCATTGATGGCATTTGTATTTTATGACCAATAATGCTACCTTGGTTTATGTGAGAATATACATATACTAGCGACTTGCCCATCAAAGATGATGGAGCAATACAATTTGAAGGGTGATTGGCTGGAGGCATCTGTGCCTTCTGATTGGCTGCAGAGACAACAGCCAATCAGAAGGCGCTATTCCCTTCAGTCAATCACAATGAGATACACCCCCATGGAGGGATTGGCTGAAGGCATCTGCACCTTCTGATTGGCTGTTGTCGCTGTCAATCAGATTACAGCGGAATCAGAAGGGTCAGATATCTTCAGCCAATCCCCCCGTGTGGGTATATCCCATTGCAATTGGTTGAAAGGAATAGCACCTCCTGATTGGCTGTTGTCACTGTCAATTAGACTGCAGCCAATCAGAATGCGCAGATGCCTCCAGCCAATCACCCTGTGGGGGTGTATCCCACTGTGATTGGCTGAAGGCAATAAAGCCTTCTGATTGGTTTAAAAAAGTTTGACAGGTGCATTAGCCAATGGGATATGTGGGTGTTTCCCATTCTGATTGCCTTACAACTTGGCTCCTTCTGATTGGCTACAATTTGATTAACAGCGATTTCAGCCAATCAGAAGGCACCATAGCCAATTTTCTTCCCGGAAAAGTCTCTTTTTTTTTTTTTTTAGAGCACGGATTCTTCCAGGGCCCAGCCGGGGCAAAAGAAAAGGAGCACGGGGACATCGCGCAAAGGTAAGTTCAATGTATATTATTTTTATTTTATTTTATTTTGTGTGTGTATATGTTGTAGTAGTAATTTAATGTTTATTTTTAACAGGGGCCGCGCCGGAGAAGAAAATAAAAAGGATGGGGAGGACATGCTGGAAAGGTCAGTAGAATATTTCGAATATTTTGAATGTTTATTTATTGTATGTAAATGTGTTGTACAAATTTGTTTTGTTCTTTTTTTCCCTAGGTTGGTGATCTGAAGGGACATCTGCAAAGGTAAGTGGTCTTCTTTTTTTTTATTTTAGATTAGAATTAGGGTTTGTATATTTTGATAGATAGGGGAGTATGTGTGTATTTTAGATAGGATTTAATGTATTTTAGATAGGGGGTATTGTATTTTATATATTTTTTGTATTTTATTGTAATGTACTGTATACATTCTGTGTATTTCCGTTTCGGGTGTGTAGTTTTTTTTTTTTTTTTTCTGTAATGTACCTTTTTTATTTTTTATGACTTAGGTTTTATTATTTTTTGTGAGTTAGGTTTTATTATTTTCTGTAATTGGTGTGGTGAGGGGGTTTATTAGGATGTAGGTAGGTAGGTAGTGTAGGTGTTAATAAGTTAGTGTAGAGGAAGTTAGTTTAGATGTAATGGTTTATTGGGGGTATAGTGCAGTGTAGTGTTTGTACTTAGTGTCATTAGGGTGCTTGAGGACCGTCATGGCACTCATGTGGTTAATGTTAGGGTTGTAACTGCCCCATAAGGGTCTTTATATACCTTTATGGGACTGATGGGTTTAAATAGAGGCTTATGAGGGTCTGTACTGACCCCTATGAGTGAGAGTGTTAATTAAGGGCTTATGGGGGTCTGTATTGACCCCCATGAGCGACAGGGTTAATTAAGGGATTATGGGGGTCTGTATTGACCCCCATGAGTGACAGGGTTAATGAAGGGCTTATGGGGGTCTGTATTAACCCCTATTAGTGACAGGGTTAATTAATGAATTATGGGGGTCTGTCATGACCCCCATGAGTGACAGGGTTAATTAAAGGCTTATGGGGGTCTGTATTGACCCCTATGAGTGACAGGGTTAATAAAAGGGTTATGGGTGTCTTCATTGACCTTCATGAGTGACAGGGTTAATTAAGGGCTTATGGGGGTCTGTATTGACCCCCATGAGTGACATGGTTAATTAATGGATTATGGGGATCTGTATTGACCCCCATGAGTGACAGGGCTAATTAATGGATTATGGGGGTCTGTATTGACCCCCATGAGTGATAGGGTTAATTATTGGCTTATGGGCGTCTGTATTGACCCCATGAGTGACAGGTTAATAAAGGGCCTATTGGGATCTGTATTGACCCTCATGAGTGACAGAGTTAATGAAGGGCATATGGGGGTCTGTATTGACCCCCATGAGTGACAGGGTTATTTAATGGAGAGGAGGAGTAGAAGACAGACAAAGAGGAAGAAAGACACAGGGGAAGGACATGAGGTGAAAGAGTGGAGGATGGGAAGAGACACACAGCGGAAGGAGAGGAAGAGAGCCACAGGAGAAGGAGAGGAGGAGGGGAAGAGAGACACAGGGTAAGGAGAGGAAGAGAGACACAGGGTAAGGAGTGGAGGAGGGGAAGAGACACACGGGGTAAGGAAGGGAGAAGAGGAAGAGGTTGTGCGGGGTCGTATAGATGAGCACCTATGGCGCTCATCTCCAGCAGCTCAGTGAGCGCCTTCTGGAGCTCTCTTCCTAAGTTATATGGGGTAGTAGGGATAAACGCGTATGCCGTTCATCTCCACCAGCGCAAGGAGCGGCTTCAGTATGCGAGCCCGCAAGCTTTAACAACAACCCGTATTACTCACAACTATATATGTGATATATATATATCTATACATTGTATAAATATATATAAATATATATATATATATATATATATATATATATATATATATATATATATATAGTGTGTGTATATATACAGTTGCAAGCAAAAGTATGTCAACCCTTTGGAATGATATGGATTTCTGCACAAATTGGATACCACAGAGGAAGCCACTGCTGTCCAAACAAAACATTGCTGCACGTTTACAGTTTCCACAAGAGCACCTGGATGTTCCACAGCAGAACTGGCAAAATATTCTGTGGACAGATGAAACTAAAGTTGAGTTGTTTGGAAGAAACACACAACACTATGTGTGGAGAAAAAGAGGCACAGTACACCAACATCAAAACCTCATCCCAACTGTGAAGTACGGTGGTGGGGGCATCATGGTTTGGGGCTGCTTTGCTGCATCAGGGCCTGGACGGATTGCTATCATCGAAGGAAAAATGAATTCCCAAGTTTATGAAGACATTTTGCAGGAGAACTTAAGGCCATCTTTCCACCAGCTGAAGCTCAACAAAAGATGGGTGTTGCAACAGGACAATGACCCAAAGCATAGAAGTAAATCAACAACAGAATGGCTTAAACAGAAGAAAATATGCCTTCTGAAGTGGCCCAGTCAGAGTCCTGACCTCAACCCGATTGAGATGCTGTGGCATGACCTCAAGAAAGCGATTCACACCAGACATCCCAAGAATATTGCTGAACTGAAACAGTTCTGTAAAGAGGAATGGTCAAGAATTACTCCTGACCTTTGTGCACGTCTGATCTGCAACTACAGGAAACGTTTGGTTGAAGTTATTGCTGCCAAAGGAGGTTCAACCAGTTATTAAATCCAAGGGTTCACATACTTTTTCCACCTGCACTGTGAATGTTTACATGGTGTGTTCAATAACAACATGGTAACATTTAATTCTTTGTGTGTTATTAGTTTAAGCAGAGTGTGATTGACTATTGTTGTGACTTAGATGAAGATCAGATCACATTTTATGACCAATTTGTGCAGAAATCCATATCATTCCAAAGGGTTCACATACTTTTGCTTGCAACTGTATATATATATATATATATATATATATATATATATATATACATATATACATATATATATATATATATATATATATATATATATATAAATTTGGTTTGAAAGGACACTGGCCACAGACTGTCACATATAGAGATGTATATTTGAAATGGAGAGATCCAAGTCACTCATTTTTGTGTAATTGAGATATCTATCCAATCTATCTAGTCAATGTACCTTAGCCACTCAGTATTGATAAATTCTAAATTGATATCAAAAGGTATAGATTGGACCTATTCAATAGTTATTTCTATGTAGGCAAGTAGAACAGCACACTTTATAGCGTCCTGGTTGTTATGACAACCAAAGATACTAGTCTACTGATAGTGATTGTGAAGTGGAGAAGGGGTACAACTAAGCCTTAGAGGTGACTAACACTATAACAGCCGCATTAAATTCCAAGCCCGTAACGGCAACAGCACACCCGCAAAACCTGCAGGCTTGAAATACACTAGAGTTACAGAGCTATTGCATTCAACCAAGTTACGGGCCCTAGACACAAGCCAGTAAAACCTTTTCACATACACAAGCTGTTATGGGGCTGGCCAAGCCTCGATCGGCCGTTACGATCCAAACGGTAATCACGTAGTTTAATGCAGGCCCAACAGCCAATAGAAAGTGGGGAACCACAATTAACGTCGCAGGAAGGGGCTTTAAAGTGCGCAAAAACCTGTAAATCATTGACTGTGCTGTGGCTGAGCATGTGAACACACAGGTCTAGGTGTTGGTGGGTTTGTGAACATTAATTTGTAAACATTAATTTACAACACACATAATTACTGATATCACATAATTCACACACATATATCAATATGTACACATAGCAGCTATACATTGCGGTAGGCCACAGCACATCTACACCCACCCATACCCCCACCTACTCCCCCATGCAATTACTATACTACACATAATGCTCACATTCTTGTTTTACCACATACACGTATATATTATATTTATTTATCCTTAATTACATTTCATAAATCATGTGAGGGTAGAGGAGGGGGGAGGAAAGAGAGAAGAATGAGGTGAGTAGGAGAGTGAGGAGAGGAGGAAAATGAGGAGAGGGGGAGAGGATGAGAGTCAGGGAGGGGAGCAACAGGTGGAGGAGAGCAGGAGGGGGGAGGAATGTGCCCCCAGATGTAGGCAAACAAGGTGTAGGGGCAGAGGGGCAGGGGCCTGATCCCAAAGGGGGAGATAGTGGGGATGAGGGCCTGGCTCCAGGGAGAGGACATGGAGTCCATGAGTCCCAGGCACAATTGGGAGGCAAGAGGATGTGGCAAAGTACAGGGCCCCCAATTATAGCCCAGAGGAGATGGATGTCCTCCTCAGGGAAATCCGTGCCTGCTATCGGATCATACATGGTGGGAGAGGTGTGAGGCCTAGCCAGAAGGAAAAGGCCTGGAGTTACATAGTTTCAACTGTTGCAGCATTAGGGGTTGCAAAAAGGGACGTAAAGTTGGTAAAGCACAGACATGACGACAGCTGGCTGAAGGTGAAGAGGAAGATGGCAGAGGAGGCAAGAGCTGCATGTGCAACCGATGTTGGACCACCAGCCAACATCATTTACTGTAGATAGGAGCTGACCCTGAGGGATTAAATTGAGCCGGCGGCAGTAGTGGGTCTACCAGGACAGGTGGACACGGGTGTGGCAAGAATCATTCAAGGTGAGTATCATATCACACCACACACATTGGGATATGAACTGTGGGGTGGATGGGGTGGACAAATATACCACAGATATCATAAAGTTTGTATGTATCTATAATTATGTTTTTACGCTGGCTGGTGTATACACTGAGCTGCATCCCCCTAGATTTTTTCTGGCTCCTACACCCCTGCCCACATGCATAGATAGCTGACATACAATAGCAGTGTAAGCCCTATGGTTATGACTGAATATATAAGGGGCATCAGTTACCATGTGAATCCTGTTAGCAAACTTATCATTTTCATAATTTGTATCAATGAAATGTCTGGCCAATACCTGCATTTAAAACTGATTCTGAGTACGATTTCCTATTAGATCAAGATTGATTTGACATTCCAAAGAGACTTCATGTCTGGGTGTGCGAAATCCTCCTCTTGTTCACTCCTCACTGAATACTGATTGTTATAGATGTTGACATACTATTGGCTTGCTATAGAGTGTGTACATGTCTAGTTAAGTTTAAAATGTCAACAATTGATTTTCAATGGGAATTGACCTTGAGATTAGGTGTTGTTGTCAATCCGAATATTGTTATGATTATCTTGTTCTTGTCTTTGTAGGTGTTAATAGCCAAATCTCATGACCATGAAGGCATGTTCCTCATCTTCCAGCAGTACAATACAATCATGTGATTGAACACTCAACCCAGTTCCCAACAGGCATTCGATCAGTGTCATTCACCACTGCAGATGGATCTGAAATGCAATATATGAGGGCCCTCTCTTTGAGCTAGGAATCCAATGTCCATGGTGAATACCTAAAGTATTTAGGATAGAAACTCACAGACTTGCAATCTAAGGTATAGTGGGTGGTAAAAGAGGGAGAGAGAGGTGATAAGAGTGTTAGAGTGGAATGTGATACGCTTCTTTAAAGAGATGCATTTTAAGTGAGGTTTTAAATGTTTTGAGGCAAGAGGATAATCTGGTGGAGCGAGGCAAGGAGTTCCAGAGACTAGGGGCAGCACAAGAAAAGTCCTGGAGGCGGGAGTGAGAGAAGGTGACAAGAGTTGTAGAAAGAAGAAGGTCATTAGCAGAACGAAGAGGGCGGGTGGGGGAGTATTTGGAGATGAGAGCAGAGATTTAAGGGGGAGCGTTATTGTTTAGGGCTTTGTAAGTAAAATGTTATTCTTGAGGCTAAGGGAAGTCAGTGGAGTGATTGACAGAGAGGAGATGCCGACACTGAACGTTGTGTACGGAAGATGAGTCTAGCAGAGGCATTCATAATTGATTGAAGTGGAGATAGTCGGGTGATGGGTAGGCCATCAAGAAGCGAGTTGCAGTAGTCTAGTCGAGAGATAATGAGAGAGTGTATAAGGATTTTAGTTGTGTCTTGTGTAAGATAGTGACAAATTCTGGAGATGTTTTTTAGATGGAGAAGACAAGATTTAGTTAGTGATTGTATGTGAGGGATGAAAGACAGAGCGGGATCCAGTAGAACTCCAAGACAACGGGCTTGGGAGTAGGGGGTGATGATGTCGTTGTTGACAGTGAGAGAGATGTGAGGAATTGAAGCTGTGGGAGAGGGAGGAAAAATTAGGAGTTCAGTTTTAGCCATGTTGAGTTTGAGATGGTGGGTGGACATCCAAGAGGATACACTAGAGAGGCAGTTGGAGATGTGTGTTAGAAGAGAGGGGGGTAGATCTGGTGCGGAGAGGTAGATTTGGGTGTCATCGGCATAGAGATGATAATGAAGCCCAAAAGAGTTTAAGAGGGTACCAAGTGAGGAAGTGTAGATGTAGAAGAGGAGGAGGCCTAGGACTGATCCTTGAGGTACACCAACACCTTCTGCCCTTCTGCCTTGTGGCTGTGAAGGGGCTTGTGTACTTCAATGAAGCTGTAAGCTATACCATGTAGGACCAGTGTAGGTGGGCAGGTGATAGCAGAGAGGTCAGACGAATCACAGTCCACTAGAGAAGGAACTGAAAACCCACTCCAGTAACCTTGTAGAACAACACAGGCACCGACCTATCAATATGTGCTGCAGTCCATAGGGTCACAGAGAGTCAGATACGACTGAAGGACTGAACAACAAATTATAAAATGTTCCCCTGGTACTTGATCTATGTGATGTGGCGGTGTAATTTGGCCTCTATTTGTTTTCCCAATGTAGATGTGATGAGCAAGATGTATATGCAATCGTATATATATTCCACGGTCCACATTAGAGCCTCTTTGAGTGATAAAGGGTTAATATGGAATCAGTTTCATGTTTTTGTACTGCTACTTCATCCAGTAATGCGTCTTTAATTGCTTTCTGCATGTTGCAGCATGGCTTTTTATATTGGCATATGCATGACCATTCCAAAATATGATTGTGCAAGTAATTGTAATGCCTTTCCATGCTTTCCCCATATTTTAAAATTCACTAGTGTGTTTATATTGTCTTTTATAGTGTTGAGAAGTTGTCTGTAGACCCTTTGCCGGTCCTTTTGGGAGCCTGTAATATTTTTGCCTCCATTTGCGGATTACGGGTTTGAACGTCAGGGGGTCTTTGGGAACTCGCAGCAATTGAATAGCGATTTCCGACCGTAACAGTTTACGGGCTTGACAGATAAAAGGTTTTGCGGCAACAGAGTTCCGATTTCGACATCCCATGGGGTTTTCCTGCCTGTAAGCCACAGATCATTTGCGGGTAGCTGTAAGATGCCAATTTAATAGCCGTAAGTCTTGCAGGCGATACATTACGGGCTACAGTTTTACTCATTGGGGGAATTTAATAGGGCTGTAAGTGACGCCATTAGTAGGCTCTGGTGGATATAACTTCAATTGAGCAAGGCACTACTACATGTGGATATACTGAATGTGGACACAGGGTTCCTGATGATTTCAAGAACAAAGTGGATTTTTTTTTATTTGTGCTGAAATGCCTCTTATTGTAGAGTTGATGAAATGTGATTGAACATCTGTTAAAATATTTTTATGCGATCAAATGCTTTATAAATTGCACTAGTAAGTGATGTGCACTGTTCTTTTTTCTTCATTACAATTTTAATTAAAAAATAGTGACACCTTGTGGTAAGAGAAATTAATGCAATCTCTATTTATAAACAATTGTAGATTTATTTATTTGTATAAGATCAAAATAACTATAACATGGAAGATCACAAGAAAGAAAATTACATGAATATTGTTATCACTGTTCACTTTTTTCATTTAAAATATGACATTTGCTACTTATATTAAAATTGACTAATGTTTGCCTATACTTACTTAAAATGACGTCTAGTTTATAACCAGTAAGGTGTCTGTATTTTATTCTCTTTATTTTTTAAGTTGAGATAAATAAAAGTTATATTTTAATTTATCAACTGGCTCTTTACTCTCAATATGTGCAACTTTTTCCTTTTGGTTTATAATTATATAATAACCCTTTTTATATAAATATGTATTTACTATTGTAGTAAATTTTGCTTTATTAATACCAGACGTTTTGTCTTTGTTTTTAACAAGATTATAAGCCTGGAAGAAGTGGATTTATTATATATATATATATATATATATATATATATATATATATATATATATATACATATATATATATATATTAGGCATGTGACTTCATTCAGGATTCCATGCCTCTGTCAGAAGAAGCGCTAACAGGCAGAGAAGCTTGTGAGGCCGAGGGGTCAGGGGAGGTGATTTGACAGTAGGGCCCAGTTCCAGATCATCTATGGACTGTTTCTTTAATGTATAATAGGGGGATATTATCTAAATCAAATAAAACAAATTATTATGTTTAGTCATGTATTAATGGTTCAGTATGGATTTCATCATCAATAATCATATCTTCACCTATAGTCCAGACCACATATAAGTATTATCATTATGGTTCATTGGGGACATGTTCACTAAGTCAGAAAAAAAGTTAATAAATCTAATATTTGTATCTGTTGATATAGCATTTTGTATATAAATAAACTAAAAGATAAACAGAAAATTACCATGTATAATTCAATCACATGTGTATAAGATACCCTGTCTTGAAGATTAATGATAATAATAATCTTTAAAAAATATAAACATTAAATTAAATTATTCTAATTATATACCACATGATGTATTCCACAATATAATTATATACAATGTAAGGTAGTTTTAAATATTGACATAGCAAATTAGTAAGTGCAAATAGTGCTGATTTTACACATAACATATGTCTCAGATAAAATTCAGTCTAGGCTTAAGATGTGTAGAGTGAAGAAATAGTTTAGTTTTAATCTATTTTTGATAAAGATCCATTAAAGTGCCTTTCTTTTCCAAGTCATGGTCAGTTTTTAGCACATCAACATGTCTGATGAAAATATGGCTTATCTGCTGATAACGTGCACTGTTTAAACCAATGGATTGAACTATTTTATCACCTTTGTTTCCTCAGTCCTTTGTTTGGGGATAAGTAATGTGTTCCTGTTGATATGTAATGCTCTTTGATATGAATTCTTTATGATCATGCCTGAGTCGCCCCTGACTTTGAGACGTTCCCTAAGTTCTTGTGCTGTGATTCTAAAAGTTTTTTCATCAGAACAATTACGGTGGATTCTTAAGAATTCTCCAGTTGTTATTGCTTTTTGGTATATGATGGGTGTGAACCCTTGAAATGTAGAATATAGTTGGTCGCTGTAGTTGCTCTATAAAGGCCAGTTGTAATATTACCAGTGGTATCCTTACTGATTACGCTGTCTGAAAAAGGTTAACAAACTTTTCAATAATAATACTAGTGAGATGTGGGTTATAATCGTTACAATTCAGATTCCTGAAATTCATTCTTAGTCCAATCCTATAGGAATAAGACATCATCTGTCTACCTGAACCATAATATTGTGTGGGATTGGTTGTATTCCATGTTCTCACCATGTTCCATACCAAGGAAGAATTCAACTGCTTTGATGTTACCTTATGATCTATAGCTGTATAGAATGAATCCAACTCACAAGAGGTTAGCAGAGTGGTATTATTGAGGACAATGTCATTCAGTCTATTCAGTACATCCATAATGCCTCTATATTGCAGCTCCTCTCTGTCAATCACTCCAATGGCGTCCCATAGCCAGCCAGAATCAAATTTAAAATTGTGACCCTAACATATAAAGCTTTCAACAACAGTGCACCCCCTTATATCTCTGCTCTTGTTTCAAAATACTCTCCCAACCGCCCCCTTCGTTCTGCTAATGACCTTTTCTATCCTCCTCTCTTATCACCTCCTCTCACTCCTGCCTTCAATACTTTTCTTGTGCTGCCTCTACTATTTGAACTCCTTGCCCCACTCCATTAGTCTATCTTCCTGCCTCAAAACCTTTAGAAAATCACAAAAAAACACCTGTTTAAAAAATCTTATCGCCTTCCACTTAATATGGACAACTGCACACTCCACAACGTAATAACACCTACACCCACAATCTACAGTACAACACACAGACACCTCCACTTGACTAAACAAATTGCTTTCACACTGCCATTGTTTTGGGAGAACAAAAGTATTCCTCAGAGATATCTGTCCCTGGCCAAATTACCAATATACATATAGTATGCACACCTTAGACAAATAATACACCAACACAGTGTTCTGGTATAAAGCTTTCTCTCGCCTAATTTTATTACGTCAGTCGTCATTTATATAGTTTTTAATAATCAGATAAAAGTTACAACTAAGCAAAACATCAGGTTAAATTCAGCACTTCATTGGTTCTAAGGTGTCCGCTTTTAAGGGATCTTGGACAGATATTGGGTCAGGAGTTTAGGGAGTCTTCAGGTCTCATCCCACAAGGGATGAGTCTATCTTCCCATTGGTTCAGAAGTTGAGACAAAGGAAAGATGGTGCCCTCCTTCTAGTGTCCAAGGTGTGGTAGCTGTCGTCATCCTTGCTAGACCGGAAGTAGTGCCACCGGCATCTTGTATGCGGAAGTAGTGAATCCTCCATCTTAGAGTTCCCAATGATTCAGCATTATTAATAAAACTTTGGTTATACGATAATACTGCAAAGATAAGATATATAAGTAGGTGCACGAATACAGTTATGCATTTTGTACGGATCCCAATCCATAACACCATCTTGTAGTTGTCACCCTCTTGTATTGTAAGTTTGCAAGTTTTTAATCTTGCGTCAGTGAATTAGAAACCAGCTCCCTATACGCTTGATTTTAAGCTCAAAAACAGGGCCCTGCATTCTTTATAAGGTGCTCATTTTGTTTTTGCAATGTACCTTACCCCTGTACAGCACTAATAATAACAATAATAATCACATATTATAATTGTCAAACTGCCAGACGTTATCACGCTTTGCGCTGTTATGCACGACTTAGGCAATGAGCGCCAGAAGCGCTCATTGCCTGCGAGCCTAGTGTAGTGAGGCGAACAGTTGTGGAAGTAAAACTCGCAGCACTTAGGCGATGAGTGCCGAAGGCATAGCGAGGCGAGCAGTTGAAGAACTGAAAGATGCAGGACTTAGCCTCCAAGCAGTTAGGAAACGCGGGATTGCCTTAGGCTGCAAGCAGTTGTGGAACGCGGGACTTAGACAAAAAAAAAAAAATCTGAGGCGAGGAACTTAGAAAGAAAAAAAAAGAGGTCGGAGAAATATGAAGTTAAGAGCTGAACCTCGCTAATCGAAAAACACAAAAACACAGAAAATACAACAAAAAAAAAACACACACACAGCATGGGGGGACAGCCAGGACGTATGGGAGTGAGGTTGCACGCAAATTTAAGCCATATTTGTTGAGTTTCAACACTCGAAAATCCGCTAAGCGAGAAAAAAAATTACGGCTGAAAAAAATAAAAACAAAGCTGCACGACCACGAACCGCGCAAAACACCGCCAGCCATGTAACACTTACCCAAGAACGTACTAGGTACAAAATACACTATTAGGAAGGACGGAAAATGCTTGCGAGCCACGTAACACATAGACAATCGCCAACACTAACTTGCAACTAATAACATTACGAATCTAAAATGGCGCTTTACCCCACTAAACCAAAGGTTTGGCCATTGCGCACGCAGCCTATTTACACTGTACAATTGGCACTTTGCTGACACTTTCTCATCAGGGCAGCAACAGTCCGAATGTACATTGTATGCTGCAGGAAAATCAAAAGAGATTGTTAGCTCTTCAGGATAGAAATAGGTAAAGTATATAAATGTATTAAGTAATTAATTCATTAATTAATTAATAGTAAAAAAAAAAAATATATATATATATATATATATATATATATATATATATAAATATATATATATATAAAAAAAAAAACCGCTAAAAAGCATATTTTACACTGCCACTACTTTATTTTTTATTTTTTATTTTTTTATTTAAAGTTTAAATATACAAAACATCACAATGAATCACATAAAAGGTATACATTACAACATTAATTTCATCCATTCACCCTAGGTGTCAGAAGCGATAATAAATAGAGCAAAGTTCAGCTACATAAGATAACCCACAATCCAATAATAAAGGCAGGATTAGGTGTAAGCAAACTTTCCATGTAGACAGATGAAAAATATTACATGTTGAATTTATCTCACCTTTTTGGATCATAATTTGGGAGTTTCATTATTGTGGAGACTGCAGCACGTTATAGTTGCTCTTTGATCTTCGTTCAATCACCTAACTTCTTGCTGACAAACTTCATTCATTCTAGCCGAAGAAGGAGGAGGAGATAAGGGAAAATTAGGGAGGAATTGTGCCCGAGGGAGAAGATCTGGGAGGCAAGTGAGATTGCAACGCCGGGGTTTTAGTTGAGAATAGTATCCCAAATGGTCCATTTTAAAGGGTCTTGTTTTAACTGTATTTCGGTGTTAAAGTCTCTCTCTAACTCCCGATTTTTCCCTACCATGGTCAAGATTTCAGATAATTTGGGGAGAAGTGTTTTCTTCCAGTTTCTTGCAATTGCAGTTTTAACAACTATAAAAATTTGGGTCATAAACCCTATATTTTTAGTTGACGTTTTAGCAGGAAACAAGTTAAACAATGCTATCTGCGGATCAGCTTTGATGTTTATCTTTAGTATATTAGATACGTATTCAAAGCAGTCTTCCCAAAGTGAGAGAGATGTAGGGCAGTTCCACCATATGTGAAACATATCTGCTGGATTTCCACAGTTCCTCCAACATAGTTTGGTTTCTGGGTTAAAAGATATAGAGTATATTTTAACAGGAACCCAGTACCATCTATTTAAGATTTTAAATTGGATTTCTCTTTGGTTTACATTTTTCACAAACCTGTTTAAAGATTTTAAGGCTTGTTGCCATAAGTCTTTAGACACCCGTATATGCATGTCTTTTGCCCAAGTTTCCATCGGTTTAGTTATGTCCCGCTGAGTTTGAATATGGATAATTTCACTACACTTTGATATCAGATGTTTAAAATTTTGAGACTCTATCAAAGTGACCAAATAGTTTGAACTAATTGAGTTTTTGACTTTGATTCTTTGTTTCAGAACTTGTGTTAATTTATATAAAGTGAACCATGTTTTATTTAAAATGTTGTATTTCTTTTTTAGCGTGTCATAATCTAGTATTTTACCATTGTGTTTGTCTACAATATGGCCCAATAAATATATCCCTTTCTCTTTCCATTCTGGTTCCAGAAGGATATGATTTAGACATGTTATAGTTGTCAAAGGGGTAAGGTCATTGTAGCTCATAGTTTAAATTTCTTGTTCATTTTTATCCAATCCTTTACCATGTCGATCAAGACAGTTGCCTTAGGGTTGATATAGGGTATAGCTAATTTTGGAAAGTAGAAAAGGGCATTAAGATCAATGGAGGTAAGCATATCGCTCAGTGCCTGGTTTTCAAAATGACCCACTAGAGGTTGGGTCCACTTTATGTATTGCGCTAGTTTGATTGCTTCCTGGTAATGAGAGACCATTGGGTACGCTATACCTCCTTTATTAAATTTTCTACACATTATTTCCCGTTTCACTCTAATCTGGCCCTTTTTGTTAATATATCTGTCTATCAGCTTCTGGAATTTAGCCAGCCATTGGCTTGTAATTGGGAAAGGGAATGATCTTAGCACATAGTTGATTTTGGGTAGAAAAGACATTTTTACAGAAGCAATTCTGCCGGAGAATGAGATATGATTTCCCGGCCAGTTCTCAATAAGGTCCTTGGATGTTTTATATAAATTATTCAAGTTTGAGTCTAGCATACTTCTTAAGTCCAAACTGAACTTAATACCTAAGTGTGTGAATCCTTTTGTATGGGATAACTGATATTTGTCCAAGAGGAATTCATCGTCTTTTCCAGCCATATTAATACTCAAGGCTTCCGATTTTTCTATATTTAATTTGTAATTCGACACTTTGCTGTAGTTAGCGATTATTTCCATTAGAACCCTCATAGATTTATGTGGTTGCTCCATATAGACCACTACATCGTCGGCAAAGAGGGAGATTTTATATTAATTTTTGCCTATTTTAATCCCTTTAAAATTTGGAGAAGTCCGTATTGCTATAGCCAAGGGTTCTAAAATCAGGGCAAATAAAATTGGAGACAGCGGACACCCTTGACGGGTGCCGTTTGTTATCCTAAAGTAGTCTGACTGTACCCCCTTGCCCAATACAGATGCCGAAGGGGACTTGTATAAGGCCGCTATTGCCTTCGATGCAAAGGCTTCAAACCCATATCTGAGAAGGGTCTGCATCATGAAATCCCACCCTACCCTATCAAATGCTTTTTCCGCATCCATTGATAAGAATAGAGTGGGAGTGCCTTTGTTCTTCGCTAAGTTGATTAGATGAATCATTTTATGAGAGTTGTCTGAGCCCTGCCTCTCTGAGACAAAGCCTGTTTGATTAGACTTTATTAGTTTTTTGGAAATTTCTGTGAGTCTTAAGGCCAGAATTTTTGCATATATTTTGGTGTCTATGTTCATAAGCGAGATTGGTCTAAAATCTTTGCAGGTAGGTGCTTCCTTATTTTGTTTTGGGATAGTTATTATATTTGTTCTAAGCATCTCTGGGGGAAACTTTCCTATGTTTTTGATTTCGTTAAATGATGATACTATAATTGGCATTAAGCCTTCCATTAATTTTTTTATAGTAGGCTGTAGAGAAGCCGTCTGGGCCTGGTGCTGTATAATTTTTTAGGTTCTTGATAACTCGTCTAATTTCTACCTCTGTTATTGGGCTGTTTAGTGCCTCCTTATCTTCCTCTGATATAACTGGAAAATGGATTAGATCTAGAAATGACGTTATATCTTTTGAATTTGGAATTATAAAGTTATCTCCCGAGCTTAAATTATACAGAGATTGGTAAAATTTGGCAAATGAGTCTGTAATTTCTTTGGGCTTAAAGATTTTTTTACCCTGACATTCTAAATAGAGGATTTTTTGCTTTTGATGATATTGTTTTTTGATCTTATTAGCAAGGTTGTAAGCGCCACAAGCAGTTGTCTGAACGTTTTTGGTTTATTTTATTAATTTCCTTTCTTATTGAATTTATCTCTTGAATTAGAGTATTGTTTTTTTTTTTTTTTATTGACTTGTTCTAGTCCATACAGCTTTACATGTAATGATCTTAAAGATAATCCTCTCTGTTTTACCCAGATACTTTTAATCTTGATAAGAATGCCTCTTATGTATGCTTTCAGTGCATTCCAAATTGTTATGTTCGAGGATACTGAGCCCATATTAATTTCTAGAAATGATTTAATTTCCGCTCTAAGAGTGTTTAGTCTATCCTTGTCTTCCATGATTTTGTCATTCATTCTCCATGTCCTACCAAAGTAAGCAGTTCTTGTTTCCTGTAATTGGAGGGAGATTGGAGCATGGTCTGAGATGGTTATTAAACCAATTTTTGCTGATTTAGTTATATTTAACAGAGACTCGCTCACTAAAATATTGTCAATTCTTGAGTACATCTTATGCGAACCCGAATAGTATGTATAGTCTCGCTCAGTTGTGTTTAAAAGGCGCCATGTATCGTACAAGTGGTATCTCGCCAGCAATTTGGAAAAGTCTTGAGATGTTTTTTCTATGTGCTTATAGTTTTTAGGTAATTTTTTATAGTTTCTATCTATCTGGGGGTCCGGAGTCATATTGAAGTCTACTCCCACAATAAGACCTCCTAAAGCAATCTTGTCCAGTTTTTTTAGTACACCCTTGAGAAAGGAGTTTTGTTTATAGTTGGGGGCGTATACATTTACTATTGATAGTTGTTGACTATTTATCTTCCCTACCCAGATGATGTACCGCCCGTTATCGTCCGCGACCACTAATTCTTCTTTTAGTCTTAGATTTTTGTTGAACATCAGTACCACTCCTCCCGAGTTTTTTTTTTGGCATGCGTTTAATACATGTGGAAATTTATATTTAGCCAAATGTGGGATATAACTTTTATCCCAATGGGATTCTTGAATTAACACAATGTCTGGGTTGGTTTTGTTCAACATTCTAGTAATGGAAGCTCTTTTGGATGGAGAATTTAAACCCCTAACGTTGTAGCTCACTATTTTCAACCCCTTCGAGCCCCTCCCTTCTCGGAAACCTCCCTTGTCCCCATCTCCCCACACCTTTCGACTACAGTCATCCTTCCATACTTACTACATCCACACCAAAGACCTTGTGGGTCCATTGCTTTCATTCAGGCGTAACCCCTTAAAAATGGGATGAACTTCAGTCGCAACACCTTGGGCGTACACAGTGTTAAGATGTGTACAGTCCTCCATGGAGATTGTTCCCACGCATTTAAATCTTATTATGTCTAAGTACCCCTCATGATTTCTTTCTCCCCTTTCCTTTCATGCTTTGCTCCTTTTTTCCTTTATTTTCTCTTTCCTCTCCTTTCCCTTCTTCTTACCTTCCCTTTTTCTTCTCTTTTCTTCCCCCCTTCCTTTACATTTCCCTTCATTTTCCCTTCTTTCTTCCCTTTCCTTCTTTGCCTATTTATTCAGCTCATCCCTTAAAAACTTTAAAGAACTAGCTACCCAAAGATTCAATTATGACTCTATCCAGTGCAGATAACATTTTATAAGCAGTTTAAGATTTTAATATTTCTCCGCACCTTACTTGTTAAAATGGGATAGTTATTTGTTAATCGAATTTCCTCATTATGTCTATCTTTTACATTACATACTTAGCGTGTGTTCTTTTTGTAAGGTGCCGTGAATATCTTATACTAATTTATACGGTATTTTATTATATACGCTGCTTTACCTTCTCAAAAGGAAAAGTATAATAGTAAACACAATTAAGATCTAACAACATTTTAAAGTGCAATATTTTCAAAGTGCTGTGTTTGTGTTCAAAAGGAGGAGCTGTATAAATCTCTGTTGTCTTAAATACACCTGAGACTGAGACTATTCCTCCTTAAGATCCCTTATTTCCAACTTCATTATAAAGTGCATTAGTTGCTCAAATAGTGTGGAATTTATTTACCAAGAAAAGGTAGTAAGTTATTAAAAGGCATCTAGTATTACTCAACCCCTTGTTATTTAAGTGGAGTGGCTATATATTAATCAACTTTTCTCGTTATCTCTTTCTTTTACATAACAATCTTAAAGTGCATTCTTTTAATAAAGTGCTGTGCGTGTCTTATACTAGATTTTAACGTGTTTTAAACCCATATATACGCTACTTTCTTTTCATAGAAAACAAAGTAAAATAATTAACAAAGTTTTAAAGGGCAGTCCTTGCAAAGTGCTGTGCAGTGTTTAAAGTGAAGAGCTTTTCTTTCTCAAAGGAGAGAGTGAAATAGAAAACAATATTTTAAAGTGCAAACCTTTCAAAGTACTGTGCTTATGTTTAAAAGGAAGAACAGTATAGATCTCTGATGTCTTAAATGCACCTGAGACTAAGACTTATTCTTCCTTAAGTCCCTGTGTTTCATATTGCATTATAAAGTGCATTAGTTTCTCATATAGTCTAATGATTCTTATCCAAGGAGAGTCAATGCATTTTTTAAACACTTTTAAAATCTAACAATTTGTATGGTTTAAATCTAGGGTTTCCCCTATGACTTCTAAGCAACAGAAGCCACCACAGAGGAATAAGAAAGAGAGAAGAAGAGAAAACCAAATGAAAGAGGTAGTATAGAGACTCTTTCCTATTGTGGGAATCCACCAGCTGTCCACTAAAAAATAGGGATATCCATTCACCAGCCCCATTTGCTAAGAATATCTTCACCGTCTATAAGTGATGTAATTTTGTACCATCTATTGTCTCTAAATATTGAGAGACCTATAGGGAAAACCCATTTATATGGGATTTCTTTATCCCTCAATTTCTGTGTAATCGGGAGAAATAATTTTCTTTTACTTCTTGTAGAGGAGGAGATATCTGAGAATATTTAGATGTGCGAGTATGGGGGGTCAAAACCTGTTTTACCATAACTAGCTCTGATTATTTGATTTTTTAGTGGCAGATGGTGGATTTTTACCAATATGTCTCTGGGGGAATCTGCATCAATGTTTTTGGGCTTAGGAATCCTGTGAACCGCATCAAACTTAAATTTAATATCCACAGAGTCCGGTACTAGGTAAGCAAAAAGTTTAGTAAGGTATTGATCCAGTTCATCATTGGAGACTTTTTCGTCAATGCCTCGTATTTTCAGATTGTTCATTCTAGATCGATCTTCAAATGAGTGCACCTTATTTTCCCAAATTTTTATTTCAGCGTCCATTGTTTTGATAGTTTCTTTGGAGATGAGTTGTTCTTTTTTTATTAGTTCGCACATGCTTTCTAATTTTATTATTTTTGTTGTCTTGTGTTGTCTTGAAATTTAGTAAAATTTGGTTTTTAAATTCGTCAAGAAATTTATTTTGAAATGTCTCTAGAATTTTTTCCAGTTTGCCCACAGTCAAAATTTCATCTTCCAAATTTACCGTGTTTATATCCGGCAGAGTGTCACCCATGTTTCCTCCAATAGCCTCTATTGATTTGTCACTTATTGGGGAAGCTAATAGGGACACCTCGGTAGTTTTGGATGCCATTTTGGGCAAAAAAAATAATTTGGATTTCGGCGGTGATCTTATTTTGTCTTTATTTTTGTTGTTAGGAGGCATATTGTTCTTTATTTCAAGATTCCAATAATTTATATGGCTCAGGATAGATGGAATTATATAGGCTAGGGGAATTGCCAAGCCAGTATTTAAATAAATAGGCCTGATCAGAGCCTTTTAAATTGGTTGTTTTTTTTTGTTTTTTTTCCCTTTTATATTTTAGCCTTTACTTATATTCCAATTTGTAGATTTCTAAAGGGTAAATCAACTTAAGTTGTTTTTGGTTACTGAGGTCTGCCTTTGGTGGATTAAGGGACCCTTATCTTCTCTGTTTCCCCTTATTCCTTATTCCTTATGTCCTTGTGGGAATTACTACTAGTGTAGAGAAAAAACACAGGGGAGTAAAAAGAGAAAAAATAGTAATAATTCCACCCTATGTAGGCCAGATTTGTATAACTAAAATTCCAAGGCTGCTTAATTATATCTGGGAACACACCTTTCTTTCTTCCTTCTCTTTTTTCCCCTTTTTCTTCCTTTTGTCTTTACCCTTCCCCCTTAGGTCGAGAACCCCGTTATGGTTTATAGGGACATTATGACCATAGGAGTGATAGTCCAAGGCTTACTCAATTGTTTGCCCAAATAGGCATAAAGAGAGTCACTGCGGAACCTATACTCCGCTATACATAGTTTGTTCCCGGGCAACACATCAGTATTTCACTTTAAATATATAGAAGGGTGCTCTACTAGAGCCTTACCCGGCCTGAGGTGGTGGTGTCTGCTCCCAACTAGATCGACGGCAGGGGGTGGTCTGGGGTGTCAGATCTCTTGGCTTTCCTCTTTATTTTTCCTTATCTTTCTTTACCTTTTTTTTTTTAATATATATATATATATTTTTTTTCTCTCTTTACTTTAGGCCTTCTGACTTACATCCATCCGGCCGCCGTTGCACACTCTGAGTCCCCGTGGATTCCTCCGCTACAGCCACCTCATGTACATCCACTTCTTTCAAAGTTTTTGTGGTCTGTTCCAGATAGGAAATGCAGGAAAGTGGGCCCTGGACGTCCTTTACTCCCCAGGATTTCTCTTTTGCCCCTCTCTGGCTCCGTTTTCTCCGTCCAGCACTTATCCTTCATCTAGACCCATGTCTTAGAGCTTCAATGCGTGGGGGTCAGCGCAGGGCTGGATTGTGGATTTTAAGACCTCTCTGAGACCTCTCTGAGACTTCCAAGCGCTTTCACCCCCTGCGGCTTTTAACGGCTTTCGGCCACCCAGCCCAAAAAAGGTTTAGGGAGGTATGGAAAGGGGTTTTGGCAGTGTTCAGGAGTGTTCAGGAGTGTTCGGTAGCTTACTGCGTTATTCAGCGTTAATGACGCTCGAGCGTCCTATGGTGCTTCCACTCCGCCACTCCGCTACTCACCCCTGCCTGAACCATCGCAGGAATCTGCGCTATCGCCGCCCTGCGCTCAGCCTCGAGTCTGGTAGAAGATAGACGCCACGGAGAAAGTTTAGGTGCAGGGTCCGGGGGAAGGGAATCACCATAAGTGAGGTTGGGGGTTCAATTCCGGCATAGGGTAGATTGAGGTAGATTGAGGGGTTAGATACAGAAGTTATCCCGTTTTCAGCGTGGGTTTCTCCATCGGACTAGACGAGCCTCAGCTCACGTATGCACATCCGGTACCGCCCACATCCTTGGGACTTAACCCTGCCACTACTTTATCAATACATTAATGCTTTGCACTTAATACATTTGTTCATTCAGAATTAATTATTAACGTTCATTAATTTAGTATGTATTAATTAGTAATGGAAAATACACATTTATAATTTACACTACACTAAAAAAAAAATGTTTACAGTGCACTTTTACAGTGGGGGAAGTATTTGATCCCCTGCTGATTTTGAACTGACAAAAAAATGATCAGTCTATAATTTTAATGGCAGGTGTATTTTAAAAGTGAGAGACATAATAACAAAAAATATCCAAGAAAATGCATGTCAAAAAAGTTAAATTGATTTGCAGGTCAGTGAGGGAAATAAGTATTTGATCCCTTATCAATCAGCAAAAATTCTGGCTACCAGGTTTATACAGGTAACAAACTGAAATTAGGAGCACTCTCTTAAAGGGAGTGCTCCTAATCTCAGCTTTTTACCTGTATAAAAGACAGCTGTCCACAAAAGCAATCAATCAGATTCCAAACTCTCCACCATGGCCAAGACCAAAGAGCTGTCCAAAGATGTCAGGGACAAGATTGTAGACCTTCACAACACTGGAATGGGCTACAAGACCATCACCAAACAGCTTCTTGAGAAGGTGACAACAGTTGGTGCGATTATTTGCAAATGGAAGAAACACAAAATAACTGTCAGTTTCCCTTGGTCTGGTGCTCCATGCAAGATCTCACCTCGTGGAGTTTCAATGATCATGAGCACGGTGAGAAATCAGCCCAGAACTACATGGGAGGATCTTGTTAATGATCTCAAGGCAGCTGGAACCATAGTCACCAAGAAAACAATTGGTAACACACTACGCCGTGAAGAACTGAAATCCTGCAGCGCCCGCAAGGACCCCTGCTCAAGAAAGCACATGTACAGGACCGTCTAAAGTTTGCCAATGAACATCTGAATGATTCAGAGGAGAAATGGGTGAAAGGGTTGTGGTCAGATGAGACCAAAATTAAGCTCTTTGGCATCGACTCAACTCACTGTGTTTGGAGGAGCAGGAATGCTGCCTATACCCCCAAGAACACCATCCAAATTGTCAAGCATGGAGGTGGAAACATTATGCTTCAAGCATGGAGGTGGAAACATTATGCTTTGGGGGTGTTTTTCTGCTAAGGGGACAGGACAACTGCACTGCTGGGACGATGGACTGGGCCATGTACCGTCAAATCTTGGTTGAAAACCTCCTTCCCTCATCCAGGGCATTGAAAATGGGTCCTGGATGGGTATTCCAGCATGACAATGACCCAAAACACACAGCCAAGGAAACAAACGAGTGGCTCAAGAAGAAGCACATTAAGGTCCTGGAGAGGCCTAGCCAGTGTCCAGACCTTAATCCCATAGAAAATCTGTGGAGGGAGCTGAATGTTCGAGTTGCCAACCATCAGCCTCGAAACCTTAATGACTTGGAGAGGATCTACAAAGAGGAGTGGGACAAAATCCATCCTGTGATGTGTGCAAACCTGGCGGCCAACTACAAGAAACGTCTGACCTCTGTGATATCCAACAAGGGTTTTGCCACCAAGTGCTAAGTCGAAGGGGTCAAATACTTATTTCCCTCATTCACCTGCAAATCAATTTATAACTTTTTTGACATGCATTTTTCTTTTTCTTTTTAATTTTGTCTCTCACTGTTAAAATACACCTACCATTAAAATTATAGACTGATCGTTTCTTTGTCAGTGGAAAAACTTTCAAAATCAGCAGGGGATCAAATACCTCCCCCCCCCCCTGGATATATGGCGCCGAAGGTGCTCACAGGAGCAAAAGTACACAAGAGGAGAGGCTCACAATGAGCGCTGAAGGTCTATGGTTTCAAATTCTATTGCCCCGTCATTTTTGACGGGCAATTCGCTAGTAATAATATTAATAATAACATAAGATGCAAGAGAGGTCACTATGTTTCTTAATCTATAGTCAAAGTAATTTTTCGACTGCTCACAGAGACTAACATTGCCTGACACCTGACACAATGGGTCTACCAGGAAATCTTATAAAATCCTTATTAACTTTAGGTAAGAGATTAAAAGTGGGAAAATTTGAGGTGCTCAGCTGTTTTACATTCTGTGTTATTTATAAATTGATTTAATGTGGCTTCTTTTACAATATTATTAGAATGTTACATATATTCTTGGGTGGGATTGAATTTTAGTCTCCTAGAGAACTACTTATCATATAGTTGATGACAGGCTTCCTTGAAATATATTTCTATGGCCATAATGCAGTACTTCCCCCTTATCAAAGGACTTGATTATTACTAGTCAATTTTGTCACTTCTCTACTTGTTTTTCGTCCTTGGTCTGAGATGTTACTGGTATGTTTATCTTGAAGCATCAAGATATTGTTAATTACCAATTGAAGATAGACATCAGCTTGGGAACAAATCTCATTACCTAGAGTTTTGGAAGAAGGAGACTGGAAAAAGGGCAATTATGTTGAGACTAGCGACTTGCCCATCAAAAATGACGGGGCAAAAAAATTTGAAGCCATGGGAATGCTTTTTGACAAGTAATTGAAACCGTTTTGTCCTGTGAGGACCTTCGGCGCTCATTGCAAGGCTTGCGCTGAGGTGAACATCGTCTAAATCAAGTTAAAATTGTGTTCCACCTCACTCACAAACATACTGGCTGTTGCCCCATGCTGTCTGTGATGTTTTTGTAATTTTTTGGGGTGTATTTAGTGTGCTTTTCGGGTTTTTTGGTTGGCTGCTAATCTTGTCATTTTTTTTGTCTCATCTTTTTTTCTAAGTCTCGCGTCTCGTATTTTTTTCTAAGTCCCACGTAACGGCTCGCCTCGCTTCGCAAGGCTCACATCGGCTAAGTGCTATGGTTTAACAGCTCATCTCGCTTCACAAGGCTCGCAGCGTTGAGCTCCTTTGGCGCTCATCGGCAAAGTCCTACGTGCTAACGTCTCGCCTCGCTTCGCGAGGCTCACAATCGCTAAGCACCTGCGGCTCAGGGTCCAGGTAATGGACCCTGAGCTTCCGACTACTGAAAGCCTGCTCAGATTGCTCACTCTGCTGAAAAAGTTAGTGATTTAACAATGTTTGCATATTCCAAAATCAGTAGCAGTAGCCTGTAATAGTGGTAGGTTTTGGGACTTCCAAAATAGCCTCAAGCATTCAATAAATGTACTGACAAACATTTCAGGTTTTTACCATAGGATGCCAAGATGTTATTATGACTTTCGGTCATGGGACAAATCTTTAGATTCAGTAGAACTTTACATCTATCCTGACATTTATCCTGTCTCTGTCCTATTAAATAAAACTAATGTCAACAAAGCTAAATAATTGTGATGCAAGCCAATTTAAAAACTGCACATGAATCTTCTGATTTGAGTCCTTAGACCCATCCATCCTGTTTACATATCTTACTTTATTTTAAAGTGTATTACCATTAACTCTTGCTTGTCTCTTCAAAGTCAAGAGAGAAAAATCACTAAGATAAAATATTATACGTTCTTTGGTATATGCAGCTTTGAATTGTATTTAGTGTACTCACCCAGCCTTACTCTACTCTTGTAAACAGTGCTAAGGAAAGCATTTGTACTTTATAAATAAAATGATTCACAGATGCTGGGTTTGTATAATTTGTATTTAACTAAGAACAAACTAAGCAAGCCCTGAGCAGAAAATGTTTTTGCTTTTCTTGCTTGCAACCTAAGGATGGAGTTTGGAAAACTATGTGTTGATTTATTGATTGAGTCAGATAACCTTTCAGTATTTCAGCATCTGACATTGATTCTTTCCACTGTACATTCAGTGTATGTCACAAATACACTTGCAAGGCCTGCTTGCACTGCACTGTCTCTGTCTTTCATGCCTTGAATGCCAAGTATTCCTGGTAGCTTCTGTGCAGTAGCAGAGATTGCCAAAATTATTATTTTTTGTTTCTGAAGATGCCTTAATGCCCATGTATTTCACAGCTGCTAACAAGGTTAGTTTATTGCATGTTTATAAAATCATGTGAAGTTTTTTCCTAATATGCAGTAGTCCTTTAAACATTGTTGCTAGTGGTGACTGTGTCTCCCTCACTAGATAGACACCCAACAGTAACTGACCTTGTCTGACTCTGGCCTGATGAGGTCACACTTCATTAGAGGCATATCTAAGTTTCCTGGATTATGAGAGCATTTGATAGAGGAGAATTAATAGTGTATGAAAAAAAATGTTTGCATGAAAAAATACCAAAATAAACATTTAAACACTTATCTTGAAGTTAGCAAACTGTCTTGTAATTTCTGACAGTTAAAAATTAGGGTTAACATACCCTCCAAACTCAGGCTAACTTAGCATAAAATTCATAATATGTTTTGGCCGATCAGGAGAAACATTTGAATTAAACTCCAGGGTTCCTGTTTGTGCTGCAAAGCAGCCTGAAATATGTAGTGTGGTCCATGTTAGAAGCAACATGGAGGGTTATATCCCAGCAGTGATGTGGAGGCTGACATCACTCTCCAATTGACTGAGAAAGACATATCAGGTAAATAATGGGTTAAAATTGGTCCCCTAATGTTGCTTGCTGATTGGGGGAATCAGGTGCATGTGTAGACACCCTGGGGGTGTCAACATAATTATTAGAGGGATTTTTAGATTTAGTAATAAAATAAAATGTTTTTTGAAATGTGCTGCATATATGAAGGATGCTTTTTGCCTAAAGAATGCAAAAATGTTATAATACAGGAAACTTGGATATGTCTTTAAATAAGCACCCGGAGCCTATTGCAGTTCTTTGTAGTGTGGATTAGGATAGGCTCAGATAACTCTGGGTGATGTACTGTAGTTCATTAATAAACTGCCCTTACTGAAGTATGTTACAAACTACCAAAATTAGCAGCTGTTTGTAAAACAAACTGTTTTGATAACATCATACCGTCTTTATATCAACTACTCATAATTTCCACAACACAGGCTGAGATCCCGCTCCATGCTGATGATAGCCAGTAAGCTTGAAACAGCTGTACATGGATTGGATACTCAGCATGTGTTAATTCCAACCTTGGCTTTGCATTAAAGCTGTGTAATAAAGCATGCATAAGCTTAAAGGAAGCCATGTTTGATGATGGCTACGGAATGAAGAGCGAGGCATTTGTGGGCATATTTATGTGTCCCAGTTCAACTTCCCAGAATGCATTGTAATAACTGTTTTTCTCAGAACTCTGAGCTGGAAGCAGGTTTTTTTACTTGCTTTAAACATTCAGATGTAAACACAGATGTTCTTTTTATTTACTATATATATATATCAGGACTTTCATCATTGTGAGCATGAAGAGCTGTGCTCCTTTATCTATCAGTGGAAGGTATAGTCAAGAGGAGGGAGAAGTGAGGTCGATTTGTTAGATAAGTGAATTGAAATTAGCACCAACTTCCTTTGCTCCCTAGATATAAAAACAGTTCTCTAACACATACAGCTTTCACCAAAGTATCATGGATGGCTTCAAGGCCCAGCTTAGGTGTCAACCTTTTTTTTATATATGTGTTTTCTAATTAAGAACTAGCTTTATGGCCTTTTCGCTGTGTAATTATGTTCTTGGCCAGAATCAAAGTTTACAGACTTTGGGCCCAATTAAATTGTCCAAATTTTAGTTACTGAAGCCCGTAACATAGCCCTCAAAATTTACAGCTATTAAATAGGCCTCTTTTAGCTACCCACAATCAATCAGCGGTTTAAAGGCTGAAAAGTAACTGTGGTTGCCAAACTAAGACGCAGCAAAGCCTGGATGTGTCAAGCCCGCAGCAGTTACAATCTCTGAAATTGCAAATCGCTATTCAATTCTTACAATTCCTCAAGCCCGCAATTGCTTTTACACCTGTAAATGGGAAATGTAGCCAAAAATCCTACGAGTACCAGATAGGACTCGGAAGGGGATTAAACACATGTTCGTATCACTGTAAAAGCAAATATAAACACACAAATTTATTTTAAAACACACATAAAGTTGTGAAAGGTATTGGAATTAATTGCACAACAGTCTCAAGCTCGCAAATCTGCAGTCAAAAATTATTTATTTTATGTGTAATTTCCGTTTTATATTGATCCCTGCAATCCATGTGTTAATACATATCATTGAACTCACATGGACTAGAATAGTAGATATATTGATTTTTTAATATCGCAAGTTTTATGAATTACGAGTCCGTTCACAAATCGGACTTCAAAACTGTAACTTATTGTGGTTTAAATGCCATATTTTACTGACCTCATGATGACTATTTACATCGGTAGTTACAGGCTTGAGGATTTGATTGTGATCTTGCCCTGCAATGCTACATATGGAAGCATGGTTTATGGGTTTAGATTTCGGCCATGTAGTTGAGGGCTTTTGTAATTTAATCGCTCTGTAACGTGGCTTGGAATTTAATGTGGCCCATATTGTCACAGAGCTCAGCCAGCTGTACCAGATTGTTAGGAATCCCAATGGTTATGCTGCGACTCTGTAGCAGTTGAAGATGTCTTGACACCTGGGTATCTCTGGATCACTAAGCTGGCCATGTAAGAGGATACAGCTTTATGGCTGCTGCATACCAAATTTCCCCAAATAAAGCAATACGCAACACACTATATCATTTCCTACAGGACATAACCTTTTTATTTCAGTGGTTATTGTTATACTCCTCCAAACAATGATAACTAGTTAATCATTACCGAGAGGGATCACACCATCACATCTCTGAGATTCTCTCTAGCACACTCTGGTTCGCACTATCCCTACATACAGATGGGGGCATGTAGGCAGGATCTTTCTCTGAGCAGAGGTGCCAGGTAGTCTGAAGATAATTAAATCAGTCTCTCTACTGCTGTTGCCTGTGTGCTGGTGGACCAATGTCTCAAGGCTTCCCTCGGGCTAGCACTTACAGAGACGGTGATAGTAGGCAGACATGTACAGGGAGTGTAAAGTGCATATAACAGCGTGTTTTATTTTTTTTACGGAGGCCAGGGGATCGTGACACACATGTGTGATTTCATGAAACTTTCACACTTTAATTGACATCTGTAGCTCACAAACCATTTGACAGAGAACTCCCGACAGGTCTGGATTTAGGGATAATACTATGTGAACACAGAAGGAAATTAGTAACTCTAAATTCAGCTAAGTAATAACTGCCTTCACTGTATTCGTGGAGTGTTATCAGTTAATTCTCACCTGTTTGGAGTTCCTTGTGAACTTTTTTGGGAACCACTTCATTAGCAACATACTCAACACTGGTTACCTCAAGTGGCTGAGAAGAGTTATGATCTTAATTTTGCCCATAAGACATAATGCATAATAAATATGGGGATGCACATTTCAGCCATTTAAAATGCTTAGCAACCCCCCCCCCCCCCCACACACACACACACTGTTTGTCTCTATCCTGACATTGAAGTCAGTAGAACAACATTATAATACCTAGACAGCAATCTCTTTGCCTGTCCCGATTTTGAGCATTGGGGAGGTCCCTTTACATTAAATAGACATCCATCAGGACCTACCTGCCATGGAAAGTGTTATCACAATGTTTGCTAATATTATTATTATTGTAAAATGAAAGCACAAAAGTTAAAAAATAATCTTATGGAAAAAATAACGTAAATGGCTGAAGACAAAAGAAAAAATATTTTCTTGTAGTTATAGAAGATTTGTATGGTGCACATATAGAAATTCTTAATGGTGCTAGGGATTTTAAGTGAAAAAAACTGCTCGCTTTTACTTGCCTGAAGGAAAACTCAAGGAAAGCACTCAAGCTCTCCAAGTGTAGCTGAACAGCTCACTTCCACTGTTTAAGATAGCCTAAAGGGTGAAAATTGCTCTGTACATAACCTATCTTTAAAAAGGCATATAGACTGGTAATGTACAGTAGATATATACAGATAGGTTAAGCATTTTTGATGGTTAAGTTAAAATTCCTAACAGTTAATTAACTAATTTCTTGTCTTTTGTCCCATCAGGGCAAAAGAGAAACTTGTCACAATCAGATACAACAGCTGAGCATACACAGCTGACGATGAAGGGTAATGCTTAACCCAGTTCCTCTCTAGCTGTAGGTCTTTGCAACCTGGATAGACTGTTGAAAAAAACGCCACTTGTGAAAATGCAAGCAAAATGTTAAACCAAAGCATGGAGATTCACATAGAGATATTATCTTCAGAAACTATGGATGCAATGTGCATTTAACAAAATGGTTATTTGTTGTCATTGAACATTTTTTAAAAACGCTTTATTTTGATTTACACAAACACTATCCTCAGGAAGATTTCAGCCTTATTAAATTGCGATTCAGTAAATTTAAAAGGGCTCTATTTAAGCACACAGCACATTTTTTTTACAGAAGTTTTTAGTTAGTGAACTTCTATCCAAAAGCAAGGTCTTCACTAACTAAAAACTTCTGTAAAAGTAAAAAATATGCTGTGTGCTTAAATAGAGCCCTTTTAAATTTACTGAATCACAATTTAATAAGGCTGTTTATGTTTTGCCTAACAGATTGATTAAGCAAAGGGCTTTTACACAGATTAAGGGCAAGAAATCCACAATGTACCTGTGCAAAAAAGGCTGCTCGCAAGTGAGGCAGCTGTTTGCGCAGATAACGTACCAATTAAAATCTAAACTCTTTTTTTTTCTGGCAGCTCAGTAGTCTGCGCAGTAGGGCTGCACAATTAAACAATCCTGTCCCCATTCAACTACATAAACATCTTCTCATGGCAGGGAAGTGGTTAAACTATAAGTGATCAGCAGTGGGTATAAAACCCCTACAAGATCTGGGAACCCCCAGGGATTCCCTCCTCCCACTCGATGAAGCGATCCCCTGGGGATTCCCTTCCCTGGTGACCCCTGATCTCCAGGAAACATTATAACCAGGTGGGTCTATTGAGACTCCCATGGCACCTACACGGTAACCTTGTGGCACGTCCGCAGCACCTACATGATAACTCCTTCCACTGAGGTCCCTATAGGAACCCCATGACACACATATTCAACCTCTATGTCAAGAGGGTCTTGTGGAACCTTCATGTTATGTATAACTAAGAAACATGCAAGGAACTTCATGGCACCTATGCTAAATAAATATGCAATGTAAAGGACTCCCACTATATTACTAGTTAACACCTGTAATTTTCTAATGTAAATTTCTTTATTATTCTTTTTATTGTAGTTTTTTTTATATTTAGTGACTTATGTTTTATTGTAAAACATTTTTTTTTATTTCTCTGTTTTTTTATTTGTATTAATGTTAGTGTGTTTAAGTCATAGGGTGCCATGGGACACCCCCAAGGCACATTAGGGGTTACATATAGTTTACCACAGGGGTCTATATATTTAAGGTTAAGGTTAAATTGTAATACCATGGGTTCCTTTAAGGAGTTAATTAGAAATACCATGGGGGTCTCTTTGGATCCCATGGTACTCAAGGGTCAATGTACCATGTGGGTCCATTAAGGTGTGGTGTAAACACAGTCAGTGCTGGGAGGAGGATCCAGGGGCTGCGGGTAAATATCACAGCTAAGGATGAAACGTTTACACCACAGTGTATAGAGATCAGGGGATCAGATTTGGGGCGCAGTTTGTAGACAGGTGTGGGTTGTTGTTTATTTAGAGCAACTCTATTGAGACCACTGAATTGATGTGAATTCTACCAATACCATGCCAATCAATAATCATTTATATAGTCTCACTGTCTGCTCAATGAGGTCCCAAAACCTGATATTTAAAATAATAATGCAAAATTTTTTTTTTATTTTGCCCCCAAAAGTGAAAAGGATTGCTGGATCAGAATATATATTTGCATGAGAGCTTGAAAGTCTAGAAGACTTACCAAACTGCACAGGGTATTTGTGATTAGCCAGTCAATCACAGTACATACCTTGCTGTACTGTTTTCAGCCGACAGCAATACACCATTGAGAAGAATTAGTGTGTGTAGACCCCATGGTATAATTAGTCTAATCAGCCCAGTTACTCCCTGGGTTCTGCATATGCTCATATTTCTCAATGTTATATGGCTTTATAGTGAATGCAATACAGTCAGACCCCTGGGGTAATTAGCAACTACTGGTAATGATCACCAGTAACAATGAGATAATATTATTGCTATTTGGATCAGAAAGGCTGATCGTCTGTTAAAAAATGCAAACTTCATATCAGGGGTGCCCGTAGTGGTTGGAGCCCAGTGCAAGTGGTAGCAGTACAATAACAAAAGGACCAGAGGCAATAAGCAGGGTTAGACAGTCCAGAGTCAGATTTTACAGATGTCAAATTCCTTCAAGTTAGATGTATCTTATTGTGTCTTAGATCACAAGCACAGGTCGTTCATGATCTTGCACTCCACCAAGTACAAATGTAGTAAAAAGGAAAACGCATATACAACACACATATATTTCTTGAGTTTTTATATCATAAATGTGTTGGATTATACCACACAGCCTAATAATATTCATTGCTTGCTAGTTTCCAACATCAGACTGATGCTAATTGCAGATATATATTATGAGTTTGTGTTGAAGTAATGTTACTGAAATGCTCTAACGTCCTGCATTATTGTGGTTACAGTGGTTCCTGCACAAGGAACCACTGAAAAGGGTGTTGATTGTGGAGGAACCTCAAAGGAACAGGAGCCATGGAATACCAGAGTATTTATAGATTATCTAATACTGGGTCCTGAGTTTCTAACAAGAAGTTTGCCCAGTGCATTGCTTCTCCATTTCATAGAGAATTCCCTGTTGTGATGAAGACCTAGCAGAAATATAGGGTTGTGGCTTGAGAAACAATAAGTGACAGAAGCTCTTAAACCCACCAAATATAGTCCTGTCCCCTTCAAAGAGCTTCGGTAGGGGTACCTGAGGTTCTGTTGCTGTGGAGTCCACATGAGCAAATACAGAGCTAGAGACTGGAGCAGCAGCAGCAATTTAGAGCTGGGTCAAATAGACTTGCACGGCCATGGCAAGAATCCCTAATTGATGTGCCAAAGAAGGCTATGGAGGTGAGCCACATTTTATGGTCTCAGTTGTTTTATTAACTGTGACTGTAGTGGAAATGGTATCAATGTAATAACAAAAGGAGCAGAGTCGATAAGCAGGGTTAGCCAGTCCACATTCAAATTGTCAGCAGTACAGGTTCAAAAACATAGACACGCCAGATTGTACTAAGCACAACTTGTATTTCAAAATCTCAAGGCTAGGCGGAACAGTACTTGCAAGAGCTTAGCAAAGTGTGGGCGCTCCCTCAGACGTGGACACGGAGTGGTCTGAAGTAGCATGAAGATTATGACACTTTCAATGTGAGTATAAGGTAAAATGCTGCTTTATTATTTCCACTAGGTAAACACACTACACTAGTCTTAACATCCATCTTGATGCCTTTCTATCTATATAAACCCATTCTTACATTAACAACTAATGCAGGGGGGTTTATGACCCTTTTTCCTATGACCTGAGCCAGAGGATCCCCAGGATTCCCCCTCAAAACTTGCTATGAGTCCAGGGATACTGCATCGGACCCCAGTGTCATTTTATAATTAACTTGATACCACAGTTGTCCTTGAAGTACCTCTGTGGCATCTAAAATGTAACCCATCACCATGGACCCCTATGTCATCTGTTAACCCCTGTGCCATGGGGGTCCTCATACACCCCCATGGCACATAACTGTAACCCCTGTGCCATGGTGATCCTCAAGGACCCCCCATGGCACCCTTTCTGCCACCACATTGGTTAATTTGGACCTACATGTAACTAACTCTCCAAACTGTAACTTCTGATTGGTTAGATATTTAAGCAATCAAAAAACAAGCAGGGTAATGTCAAATTCTTGATTCTGATTGGCTGAAGTGTGATTGACAATCAGAATCCTTATCATTTATATTTAATGCAGAATAGTACACCAAAACACATTAGTCAGAGATTCCCCGGCTCCTGTAGATAGCTCTATTAACCCCTTAATTGAGTGGGAATTAAGTCTAATTTCCAACAGAAATAAGGTGTTAGGTTGATGATAGCATCAGATTTGCTTACGTAGGCTTCACAGAGGATTTTCTGTTTGCCTCTACAGATGGATGAAAGTACATGCAGGGTTTTATAAAAATCTCAGTCCTCATAAGGACTTATGAGTAACCCTAGGAGTTTTGAGATTTCCCTACTGGATCAATGTGATGGCCTTTACAAAATATTAGTGGGACAAGGTTACAATTTTAGGTACTTTACCAGTATTTAGAAGGCAGTTTTCATAGGTTATTTTAAGGGATGGGAAGTGATTGCTGGAAACCCATTTGCAAGTAAACTTTACTTGGGATGGAGCCCATAGTAGTCTAGGTAAGGTCTAACTAGAGAAGGCGATGGGCTTTTGTATTGACTTTCATATAATATTGCACTGAAGTTGTGGTATGTGTGTTTATATATATATTTATGAGATAAATAGCATATCAGATAATGAATCTCCTACGCTGTGAGCCACACATACATGCAGCCTCTAAAGTGGCAAATTACAGACCTCTTAAATTTATACATGGGAACTTTATTTAGTGCAAGAAGATGGTTATTTCAGTATTCAGTAATACATTTTCATGTGGAATAAAACATATTTTGGAAACCCTTTTTTTAGAATGCTTCTGAATACGCATAAAACTTACAATTGTATTAAGATTACAATTATATTAATTTATATTACTGCATTTTATTATATCTCTCTGTAAGTTAATCATACACTGTAAAATGCTCTGTTGACCTTACTGGTGATACAATGGTCATGTTGCATCCGCTGTAGCACAATATCATGGGCCTGTCATGTATAACAAATTCATTCTATCCACCTATTCAGTTTGCCTGATGCCAACGTGGACATTACATAGTTAATCACATCACACAGTTCAAACACACGTGTTATTCATGAGACTCCCAGTGCTCCCTCCCTCATCACCTACTATATAAAGTGGCTGAAGGCAGAGAAGAGATTAGCTCTCACATCCTTCAGACTCACACTGCTCCTCAGCACCCACAGCACAGACATGTCTACGTTTCCTCTCACCAAGATCCTGCTGCTCTTCTCCTTCATCTCGCTTTCCATCAGTATGCAGATTGCAGATGACTACCAGGGCAGAATCGGATTGCGCCAGAGTCACCCATCAGATTTGGACGTATGTGAGTATCACTGAGAAAAGTGATAGACTTCACAAGAAAGGGATGTATTTAGTAGGCTAGAGGGTCAGTCCCACTGAGAGCAATGTGACCAAATGGGAAGTGATACATTTACGGCTTAAAAGATCAGTACTACTGAGGAAGAGATTAACCTAATGGTTATATGTAAAAGTGGTAATTCTTTAAAGGGTCATTCACACTAAGAACCTGGAAGATAAACACAGAAGAGTATTTAATGATTTGTAAATTCATTATCACTAGGGAGTAAATAAGGATCCGTTTAATTGGTTAAATTGTCAGTAACACTGAGGGTACAAAGTATCCTAACAATAGGTATGTGTATAGTCCCAACAGAGAGGAAAGTGACCTAGCAGAAGGGTATGCTTAATGGGTTATAGAGTAATTCCCACCAAAGAATTAAGTGACTTAATGATATGGAGTGTGTAACAGGTTAATAGTCCAATTATGGGTTAAAACATCCTTAATAAATCCAACCATGGCTCCTAATATGTTTGTTTCTGGTTAGTTTATATCCATGTACATACACCCCTTGCTGGAACCTCCAAGAAAAGTGTGGTGTCTCCTCAGTTGCCTGGGTTACTTATTTAATGGATTATTAGATATGTCAGTGGGCAGCATAGTGACTTGGAAATAGGTATGGCATTAAAGAGTTAGTCAGTATGTATTAATGATTCAGTCCCAATATGAGTCAAAATTATATGAACAGACACAGCGATCTGTAAAGCTGGGGAGCTAATAATGGTAGGATCACTAAGTTCACAAGCCAGTCCCAGTAGGATAAAATTACTTGTGACAAACAAATTATACATATTCAAATCTATATAGTAATCAAATATTGTGTTTTATTTTTACAATGTTTAGTAATATCTTTTCTGAAAGAACATTTTCTTTTAGCTGTATTTAAACTAGTGATCAAATACATAAAAAGAAGAGAGAATCATTACTCTGATAGTAGTGTAAGATATTTAACAAACCAATCAGAATTAATATGGGCTTTACCTTCAGAATTGGGTTCTTCAGAGAGACAAGTTGAGATCCTGTAAAACCAATGTAAGGTCTTGTAGAATAAGGATTTGGTCAAAACAGATTTTCTAGTAAAACATTTGTAACGTACACAAAGAGATTCAGGAGTTCATTAATCGTAACTATCCTACTTAACATGCTTCCACACATCTAAATTACAAAAAAGTGTTCTACACCATCTATAAAATATAAAAGAGGTAACTGATTAATGTATGCAGTTAGTAAAATAAAAAGTGTTAATGTAATTACAGTAACTTATTATGTTTATGCCATCACATATTATATCTGTCGAACTACGAGACGTCGTCATGCTTTGCGTGGTGCGTAGCAATTAGGCGATGAGCGCCAAAGGCATTTATCGATGCGAGCCTCGCAAAGCGGGGCGAGCCATTAAGGCGTAGCAATTAGGTGAGCTGTTAAGGCAATTAAACTCGCAGCAAAAAGACAATGAGCGCCTCGCAAAGCGAGCACTGAAGACAATGAAACACGCGTGACTTAGACACCAAACACTTAGTAAACGCACATTCCCATTAGCCTACAAGCTTGACAAACACGGAACATAGAAAAAAAAAATTACGAAACGCGAGACTTAGAAAAATAAAATACGAGATAGCAAAAATTACAAGGTTAAAGGCCGAACCGCAAAAATCCAAAAACACAAAGAAAATAGAAATAAATACAACAAAAACATCACCCACAGCACAGGGGAAAAGCCACGACGTCTGGGAGTGAGGTGGAACGAGAATTTAAGGCGATTTCGACTTTCACCACCACATCTTCAAAGCGAGAAAAATAATGGCCGCTGAAAAGAATTTAAAACGAGGCTACACGACCCTGGATCGCTCAAAACACTGCCAAACGTGTAGCACTTTCATACAGGAACGAACAAAATACAAAATACACTATTACAAATGACGGAAAGTGCTTGCCTCGCGCGTAACACATTAGTAACATTACAAAACTACAATGTCGCTTTACTCAACGACGTTAACGGATTTACCTCGCGCACACAACTAATTTCTAATGCACAGCTAGGACATTCATTACACTTTATCATCGCAGCACCAACACTCACTGTACATTGTATGCTGATGGAAAATATAAACAGATTGTTAGCTCGTCAGGCTATTGATTGCTGGATATATTAATTACAAAGAGGTAAAGTATATTAATTTATTCAAGAACTCATTAATTCATTATTGATTAATTAAATAAATATAGATAAATATATAATGAGTGACAAAGGTGCTCAGAGGAGCAAAAATAGACAAGACGAGAGGCTCGCTATGAGCGCCAAAGGCGCTCATTGCGAGCCACGCGATGAGTGCCCAAGGCGCTCAGCGTGATGCTCGCAATGAGCGCTGCAGGTCCTCAGAGTAAAAACAGTTTAATTGTGTGTCAAACAGCATTTCCATGGCTTAAAATTGTATTGCGGCCAAGTCGCTAGTTATTATATAATAACAATAACACTTCAACTATATATAACAACAATAGTGCTATGAATGTGCATATAACCAACTTTAATGGTGTGTATAAGATGCAGTGGTATTGTGTAGTTAAATACAGTGTCTATTTGTTACACACTCACAGCATCACTGGTTGTAATGTGCATATAATCAGAATGACTGCATGAGAAAAGCAGCATGGGAAAAGTCCTAAATGTAGTGGTGAGAGGAGGTGATAAGAGAGGAGGAAAGAAGAAGGTCATTAGCTGAGAGAAGAGGGTGGATGGGGGAGTATTTTGAGACAAGAGCATGGATATAATGGGGAGCACTGTTATATATGGACTGCTTTATATCAGGGGTGAGCAATTAATTTCCCAAAGGGGCCACACGCGAAACTCGGAATGTAGTGGAGGGCCAAACCATAGGCTGAATTCTGCTCAATATAAATTTAATAGCTTTATTTTATTCTATTTTCTCAGTGCTAGGAGCAGTATCTACAGAATGTTATCCAACCCAGTTAGTCACAACACTGCTGCTCACAAATTGCCCTCTTTTACAATTGGCAGTGTTTTTGTGTCCAGGACACAAATTTGTATCCCACTATAGGTCACTGTATCAGGCTATGCAGGGACAGCCAAAGGGCCGGATGTGGCCCGCGGGCCACCCAATGCCCAGGTCTGCTTTATATGTTAGGGTCATGATTTTAAAATTTTATTCTGGATGCTATGGGAAGGCAGTGGATAGACTGACAGAGAGGAGCTGCAGACACTGAATGCTGGGTATGATAGATGAGTGGAGAGAAACGTGTGATGGGATGGCCAGCAAGGAGTGAATTGCAATAGTCGAGTTGAGATATGATGAGATAATGTTTTCGAATTTTAGTTGTGTCTTGTTTAAGATAGTTACATATGTTGGAGAAGTTTTTTGGTAAAACAGAGAGCAGGGTCCAGAAGGTTACTGAGACAATGGGCCTGGGAGTTGGGAAAAAAAATGGCATTGTCAACAGTAGGAGATATTTGAGGGATGGAAGCTGTAGTAGAGGTTGGGAAGAGAAGTAGTTCAGTCTTTGAGATGTTGAGTTTGAGTTGATGGGCAGATATCCAGGAGAATATGTTTGAGAGGCAGTGGGTAACTCATGCAAGAAGAGAGGAGGATAAGCTGGAATATGTGTGGTAGAGAGGAGAGGAAAAAAAGATCATGTGGACAAGTTGTAAGGTTAGAGGTTGATAGTAGAGTAGATTATTCATCCTCAGTTACAGGGTCAAAGGAGTCCATAGTGGAGGAGGGATTTGGGAACGATAAATGCTGGGCGTTATAATTTTTTTTTAGAGGAGGGCATGTATACGCCAAGTTGAGAGGAGAGTTTGTTTCAGATGTTTTCAATTTTATTTTTAAAGTCGCTGCCAAAGTCTTCATCTAGGAGACAGGAAGATGGGGGTTGCAGAGGGAGGTATTGAATGTGCTGAAGGACAGATTTGATATTAGCAATGAGAAATAGTTTTGTTGTACTATAAAGTGACAATGTCAGGACAGGTGAGGTTGGTGAGAGGGCTGAGAAGGGTTTGTAGCCCATTAGAAAGTTGGTGAGCAGAAGGTGTGGTTAGGTGATGAAAAAAGTTCAAAAATGAGTGAAGGTACATTGATGGAGAGGAAATGAGGGAGTCAGGTAGCACAGTGATCCAGAAACTGAGAGGGTGAGTGATAGATCACATCTAATTGCAGAGAGATGGGGAGAAGAAGAGGATAGTGTGACTTTCAAAAGATAAGAATTGGAGAGAGGGAACTGGGGATATGCAATAAAAAGTGAAATGAGGAGAAAGTAGTATATATAAATATAGATAATTATAATAAAGTAGTATGCCCACCCCATCCTCCTTGCTTGTTCCCAGGTGTAGGAGTGTAACTGAACTGCACGTCACCATATGAGAGTGCCGCAGGGGATACAGAGTAAGATGGAGTGAACCAGGTTTTAGTAGATTGAGGGATTTGGAAATAAATAGGTCATGGATGAAAGCAAGTTTGCTGAAAATAGATCTTGCATTCCAGAAGGCACAAGAGAAGAGAAAAGTAGATAGTTTGTGACAGGTGATGGGTATTGCGTGGCTGACAGCAGGTGGAATGAGTGATGGGCCTGGGTTAGGAGATATATTTCCAGAAGCCAGTAGAAGAAGGAGAGATGGTGAAACGAGATGGGAATGGGACTTACAGAAGCATTTCTGCTTTTGAGCTTTAGGTGAGGGGTGACATTGTGATTGGAGGAAGGAGCTCATGGGAGCATAAAAGAGAAGAGAATAGCTAGATGGTTAAATTGTTGGAGACATGATGTGGAAAAACTGCCTAGTAGAGTCTGAGAAAGAGGCAGGAAGAAGAAAGTTTGAGGAAACATTGTGACACAATGTGTAAGCAAAAAAGCAACAGAATATACAGTATAAAAGATAAAATATGCTTGCTTTAATTGTTCTTGTAAGAAGTGATATTCTGTTTAAGTGTGTTCAATTCCTTCAATTGCTACACTTTATAGTGTTCACTTAAGACATGAACTTTTGCAATAGATGATTACATCTTGTAATGCCTTGTAGAGAGAAGTTGTTAGCTTTTAATAAAGTGGAAATAAAACTTGTAACGCAAGTTGGTTCCATCACAATCCCTATATATCAATGTGGTTGTTTAAACGACTCTATTATTTTTATTCTAGGAGTAGGTCAAAGCTCAAAAAAATTGTAAGTGCATATCTACACATATGCATATTGTGAAGTCATTGAATGCACACATTGGTGAGAGCTTTAGATATATTAAATGGTTGGTATATACTGATCTGCACCATATAGTAATTTCTCTCTCTCTATACCATATGTTTGCTCTTGCATGTTTAAGTGGAACTTACATCATTCAAGCCCCACAGGCACTAATATGTTTGTAATACAATGTTGTGATAATGTATTTAGTTCTGATAACTGACACCAAATTGCTCACTGTGTGTTCCCAGTGAAGAAGAGCCAACAGGAGGAGCGCGGAGCACAGCCAGAGAGAGAGCTTCAAGGAGCCCAGGTATGTGTGTATATATAGATATGAGGTAAATAGCAGGTCAGACAATGAATCTCCCAGGCTGTGACATACACACAAAGTCCCAGATATTTAGCTCACCCTATGTAGCTCCCTTATTAGAAAGCAACCAATGAAGTGTTATCAATGGAAATTACAAACCTCGCTCATTTATTTATGGCAACTTTATTTAGTGCAAGAAGAAGGGTAGTTTGGTATTATGTGATACGTTTTAATGTGGAGAAAAAAATATTTTGAACTAAATGAGGATCAGAACAGGTGGGTTCTGTCCATAAAACTGCAGCGCTAATTGATCCTACAGTCCAACCCAAGTATGTATGCCAAAATATGGTCAATAAAAATCCTAATGCTGTAAGTGCTTTAATATCACCACCTAAAGAATCTCTTTATCCCGCAATAAGATATAGATACGGATAATGAAATGCAGACATCAACAGCGAAATAATATTATATATGAATGGATGTGTATCTGGTGACTTATGTATCTACACTTACTTTACCCTACGGTTGACACGGACATAAACCCAAGATATACCCTCAGGGTAAGATATTCCGAGGCAAGTTACATAATTAGTCATAACTCAGTAAATTCAATAAATATTACATCATCCATAAGATGTCACACGGATCCTTATATATCAGCTGTAGTTGTGTTCAAAAGTTTGCATAGCCTGGCAAGAATTGTGCAATTTTGGCATTTATTTTAAAAATATGACTGATCATGCAAAAAAAAGTATTTTATTGGAGGATAGTGATCATATGAAGTCACTTATTATCACATAGTTGTTTGGCTCCTTTTTAAATCATAATGATAACGGAAATCACCCAAATAGCCCTGATCAAAAGTTTGCATACCCTTAGTTCTTAATACTGTGTATTGCCCCCTTTAGTATCAAGTCTGCAGTCTTTTGTATGTCTATGAGGCCCTTAATTCTTGCAGGTGGTATAGCGGCCCATTCGTCTTGGTAAAATGCCTCCAGGTCATGCAAAGTCTTTGGTCGTCTTGCATGAACCGCAGGTTTGAGATCTCCTCATATATTAAGGTCAGGAGACTGTGATCGCCACTCCAGAAGCTTCACCTATTTCTGCTGAAACCACTGGAGGGTCAACTTGGCCTTGTGCTTAGGGTCACTGTCATTTTGGAAAGTGCAAGAGCATCCCATGTGCAGCCTTCGTGCAGAAGAAGGCAAATTGGCTGCCAGTATTTTCTGAAAACATGCTGCATGCATCTTACCATTAATTTTCAAAACATTCTGTGTGCCTTTAGAGCACCCCCCCCAAAAAAATAAACATCAGTGAGCCACCACCATGCTTCACAGTGGGTATGGTATTCTTTTCACTATAGGTCTTGTTGACCCCTCTCCAAACATAGCACATATGGTTGTGACCATAAAGCTCTATTTTGGTCTCATCACTCCAAATTACAGTGTGCCAGAAGCTGTGAGGTGTGTCAAGGCGTTGCCGGGGATACTGTAACCGGGCTTTTTTGTGGCATTGGCACAGTAAAGGCTTCTTTCTGACAGCTCGACCATGCAGCAAATTTTTGTTCAAGTATCATCGTATTGTGCTCCTTGAAACAACCACACTGTCTTTTTCCAGAGCAGTCTGCATTTCTCCTGAGGTTACCTGTGGGTTTTTCTTTGTATTCTGAACAATTCTTCTTGCAGGTTTGGCCGAAATCTTTCTTGGTCTACCTTACCTTGGCTTGGTATCAAGAGATTCCCAAATGTTCCACTTCTTAATAAGTGATTGAACAGTACTGACTGGCATTTTCAAGGCTTTGGATATCTTTTTTATATCCTTTTCCATCTTTATGAAGTGCCTTTACCTTGTTACACAGATCTTTTGACAGATCTTGTCTTCTCCCCATGGCTCAGTGTCTAGCCTGTGCAGTGCATCCACGTGAGAGCTAACAAACTCATTGACTAGTTATACACAGACACTAATTGCAATTTAAAAAGCCACGGGTATGGGAAATTAACCTTTAATTGACATTTTAACCTGTGTGTGTCTGTAACAAGGCCAAACATTCAAGGGTATGTAAATTTTGGATCAAGGCCATTTGGGTGATTTTAAAAGGAGCCAAAAAACTATGTGATAATTAATGGCTTCATATAATCACTATCCTTCAATAAAATAATTTGTTTGCTTGATCAGTCATAATTTCAAAATAAATTCCAAAATGTTACAATTGTACATACAGTTGTGCTCAAATGTTTGCATACCCTGAAAGAAATAGGGCCATTTTGGCATTTATTTTGAAAAATGTATTTTATTGAAGGGTAGTGATTATATGAAGCCATTTATTATCACATAGTTGTTTGGCTCCTTTTTAAATCATAAAAATGTGTATAAATAGTTAATGAGTTTGTTAGCTCCCATGTGGATGCACTGAGCAGGCTAGACACTGAGCCATGGGGAGCAGAAAAGAACTGTCAAAATACCTGCGTAACAAGCTAATGGAACTGTTCAATCACTTAAGAAGAAGTGGAAAATGTGGGGATCTCTTGATACCAAGCCAAGGTCAGGTAGACCAAGAAAGGTTTCAGCCACAACTGCCAGAAGAATTGTCCGGAATACAAAGAAAAACCCACAGGTAACATCAGGAGAAATACAAGCTCCTCTGGAAAAAGATAGTGTGGTTGTTTCAAGGAGCACAATACGACGACACTTGAACAAAAATGAGCTGCATGGTTGAGTTGCCAGAAAGAAGCCTTTACTGCGCCAATGTTACAATATGCCCGACAAAACCTTGACACACCTTACAGCTTCTGGCACACTACAATTTGGAGTCACAAGACCAAAATAAACAACCATAAGCGCTATGTTTAGAGAGGGGTCAACAAGGCCAATAGTGAAAAGTATACCATCCCCACTGAAGCATGGTGGTGGCTCACTGATGTTTTGGGGGGGGTGAGCTCTAAAGGCACGGGGAATCTTGTGAAAATTGATGGCAAGATGAATACAGCATGTTATCAGAAAATACTGGAAGAGAATTTGCATTCTTCTGCACGAAGGGTGCGCATGTGACGCTCACAATGACCCTAAACACAAGGCCAAGTTGACCCTCCAGTGATTACAGCAGAAAAAGGTGAAGGTTGTGGAGCGACCATCATAGTCTATAGCCACACAGTTCATGCAAGACTAACAAAGACTTTGCATTACCTGGAGGCATTTTGCCAAGACTAATGGGAGCTATACCACCTGCAAGAATTAGGAGCCCATAAACAACTATAACAAAAAAATTGTTTTTGCATGATCAGTCATATTTTCAAAATAAATGCCAAAATGTCACTATTTCTGCCAGGGTATGCAAACTGTTGAGCACCACTTTATATATTGTTAGACAATACTCTATGATCTTACATAAACTGTAAGTGTCACATTTACACCAAAAAGTCCCCCTAAGAAGGATAATTGCTTGATATAAATGATTCTGTGCAGCTTCTTGTATAGGGCACCATCCACGTGGCGTCTGGTAGATATGCAAAATACAAAACAGAAAAGGAGAGAGAAGCGCAACCAGTCTAAGTGTACAGATGAATAGGTGATACAATAAGGTGCAGTATCACACTCACATGTAGACACCCCAATGATAAGAGGTATTTGTAGCATTCAATGTGCTCATACAAGGCTCTTTTACCCCTTTTTTTGTGCATATTGCTATATATTTCTATTTTGTACCGTTAGGATTTTATATACAGAAATGTGCATATTGACCACAGGCTATTATTTGTTTGATCATTGAGAAAGTCTGGGATATAGACAAAACACGTCTGCTCTTTTTTAGATGTATTTGTACTTTATATTTTATATGTTCTAGTATAGACTTCATATTTACTTGAAGGGGGACTCTTTCTATACAACATGTACTTGTTTCACAGTCACTATTAACTATTTCGGGGGACACAGTACCTATCTACCTAAATAAAACATTGGTTCACTTTTCACCCTTTTAGTGCTTATGTTTTCCATTTTTATTCTGTTTAGGAAACCCTACCTATTTAATCTGTGGCAGTGAGTAATACCAAAGTGTGGACCCTAAGGGGGGCAAAATAGAAATATATAGCTCTATGCACAAATATAGGGGTAAAAGAGCCTTGTATGAGCATATTGTTTGATTCATATAAGAATCCAGAAAGAAGGTGACAAGATTTCTGAATACGCCAGTGATCTAGAGCTTGGCGGTGGATGTACCTAGAGGATATTGAAGGTTGGATCCTTTATTACACAATACAAATGCCTCATATTATTGAGGTGTCTACATGTGAGTATGATACTGCACCCTATTGTGTCACCTATTCATCTGTACACCGATTTAAAGTTATATCTACACTTAGAGTGGTTGTGCTTATATCTCCTTTTCTCTTTTGTAAAACATATTTCGGGCACACCTTTGAGAATGCTTATGAAGCAGTATAAAATGACCATTGTATTAAGATTACAACTGTATTAAGTTATATTATTTGTAGATTATTGTAGAGCTCTGCGTGTTATATATCCCTAACTTAATTACAGATTGTACAATGGTCTGTTGACCCCATTCGTGGTACTGAGATCATGTTACATCCACTTCTTCTCTACACTGAAGTTCATAAGCTGCAACTGTAGCACATTATCGTGGTCCCTTCATGCATATCAAGGGATTTTCATCCACGTGTATAGTGTGACCTGCTGCCAACGTGGACCCTGCAGGGTCAATCCCAGTACACAATACAAACATGTGTGTGGTTCATCAGACTCCCAGTGATCCCTCCCTGAGCACCTTCTACATAAAGTGGCTGAGGGCAGAGAGAGGAGATTAGCTCACACATCCTTCAGACTCACACTGCTCCTTAGCACCCACAGCACAGACAAGTCTGTGGTTCCTCTCACCAAGATCCTGCCTCTTTGGTTGTTTTTAAACCTGCTGCTCTTCTCCTTCATCTCTTTCCATTTGTATGCAGGTTGCAGATGAATACAAGAACAGTATTGACCGGCGGCAGCTGCTGAGCGATTTACGTGAGTACCACAGAGAAAAGTGATAGACATTGTTTGACAGTGATGTGTTTAGTAGGCTAGAGGGTCAGACCCACTGAGAGCAATGTGACCGAACAACAGTGATACATTTAGTGGGTTAAAAGGTCTGTCGTACCTTCGTACCGTTAACCTAATGATGGTAATAATTCTTTAAAGTGTATTTCAAGCTAGGAAGCACTTGGAATAGGGCAGCATTTCATGTTTTGTTATGGTCAGTATCACTAGGGAGCAAAAAAGCATGTGCTTAATGGGCTAAATGCTCAAAAACACTGAGGGTGTAAAGTGTCTTTAAATAATTTTGTGTTTAATGACATAAAGGGTCAGTGCCAAAGTAAAGTGAAAGTGAACTAACAGGGAATAATGTGACTTAATCATATGGAATATTCCTATTATGGAATAAAGTGACCTAGTGACAGTGGTGTGTTTTATGGGTTATAACCTGACTTTATAAATCCGGCCATGGCTCCTAAAATGTTTTTTTTTGGTTCATATTTTTTGGGGTAGTGCTATATATATCCTTATTGAGACACAGGGGAGGGGAGAGAGAAACATCATATATTATCCTGTCATTTGTGACGGGAGGCCTGCAGTGAGGAGAGAGAAGGAGAGGGGAGAAGAGAGAGGGAGAAGACACAGAAGGTGGGAAGGAGAGAGAGTTTGCATTGTCCGGTTTTGCCTCGCATTGAGAGGTTTGCAAATATTATGCCGTCATTTTTGACTGGCAATTGTCTAGTAATCAAATAAATTGTGTTTTTATTTTTACAATGTTTAGTTATCTCTTTGTGAAAAGATGACATATTTTTCTTGGCTTTATTTAAACTAGTGGTCAAATGCATAAACAGGAAGGAGAATCATTACACTGATACTAGGGTAAAACATTTAACAAACCAAGCAGAAAATAAATGAAGATGGGATTTACCTTCAGAATTGGATTTTGCAAAGAGACAAGTTGAGATCCTGCAAAACATTTCCTGCAAAGCATTTGGAATGTACACTTAGAGATTCAGAGTGCATTAACAGTAACTACCACAAGATTAAGTTAATCAAAATATTATACAGTATCAAAAAAATAATAATATCTATATCTATATATATATATATACATATATATTTGTGCGCAGGTCCCTTTCTTGCCCCAATTCTTCTGTGGGCAAGGCCCTCAGCAGCTTTGTGTATGGGCAATCCCTCACTCATCTCGCCTCTTCGTAGGCGGGGCTTTATGTGGCTTATAAGCGCTTTCTACTTGCATCTCCGCTCACTCTGGCTTTGACCTGCAGGATACTTCTGATCCTTTCTGCTGCTCATTCATTTGTTTTTCTGCCTTTTTCAGATCTCTATTGAGTTGTTTGCTCCTCAGCTCATTCTGACTCGTTTATTTGTGTACTTTGGCCTTCGTCAGCTCTCTTTATCACTTGAGCTGCTCGCACCTCAGCTCATTCTAACTCTATTAGCCTGCAGTATGCTTCTAAACTCTCTATCGTCTTACTGTTACAGTTCCTTGTTTATTTGCTTCTCTCTGACTTTCTCAGCTCTCTAATTTCAGCGTCTGTGCATATCTCCTCGCAACTGCTTTGCCTTACAGCTTTCTATATTTCCTGCCGTGCAGATTCTGGATCCTTTTCTCACCCGAAAGGCCACTCTCATTGCTGGAGAGAGATGGTTCCTCTCGAGGTAGGTTATCCTGACTTCCTTAAGCTTTCCTACTATAGATCTGGGCCTGTACCTACCTGTCTATGACCAAGGTAGCTCTTTCTGCTTACCTAAGCTTTATTCACATGGTTTCTGGCCCAGATCAACTAAACTTCTACCCTCCTCACGTACTTTATTAAGCCCTCTCTGGGCACCACTTCTGTCACCTCCATACATCTTATACACTAATTCGCTAGGCGCCACCTTAATCACGCTTTCATAGTCGCACGTGCTTTCACCAGGCACCACCACAGTCACTCCTTCTCCCAAGTCCTACACCAGCCCACTTGTGTATTGCCGTTAATATATTTTCAAGGTAGTTGGAGTTGATGTAATCCCAGTTGAATTATTAAAACAAAACAAATTTGGAAAACAGTGACCATTAGACTGGAAACGGTCAGTCTACATCCCTATCTTTAAAAAAGGCAGTGTCAACGGGTGCTCCAATTATCTATCAGATGTGTTGGGTTCCAAAAAGGAAAAGTCAAAAGAGATCAAGTTGCCAATTTCCGCTGGATAATAGAGAAAGCAAGAGAGTTCAATAAAAACATTTACTTCTGCTTCATAGACTATTCTAAAGCCTTTGACTGTGTGGATCACAACAAAATGTGGCAAGTTTAGAAAAAGACATGGGAGTACCAGATCATCTCATGTGCCTCTGAAGAATCTGTATGTGGACCAAGAAGTCACGGTCAGAACTGAATATGGAACAACAAAATAATTCAAGATCAGGAAAGGACAGCGACATGGTTGTATATTGTCACCTTATTTATTCAACTTATGTGCAGAGTACATCATGCGTTAGGCTGGACTGGATGAATCCAAAGTTGGAATCAATATTGCTGGAAAAAAATCAACAACCTCAGATACGCAAATGATACTACTATGATGGCTGAAAGTGAGGAGGAACTAAAGGGCTTATTTATGAGGGTAAAAGAAGAGCGTGCAAAAAGCTGGCCTGCTGGACAACGCTAAGATGAAGATCATGGCAAACCACAATCTCGGTTTTGGCATATATATGGGTAAGAAGTGGAAACAGTGACAGATTTTATTTTCCTTGGATCCAAGAACTCTGCAGATGGCAAGTATGGACAAAGCTATGGCAAGTCTGGACAAGCTAGTAAAATGTAAACATATTCAATCAGTAAAGTTTTACATAGTTAGAACTATGGTATTCACAGTAGTAACATACAGATGTGAGAGCTGGGCCATAAAGAAGGCTGAGCAAACGAAGAATGGATGCCTTTGTATTGTGGTGTTGGAGAAAACTGCTTACAGTCCCTTGGACCTCAAGAATATCCAATAAATCAGTACTTCAGAAAGTCAAGGGGTTCCAGTCAGTGATTTGTTTATGATTAGAGGGGACAGAAGGTTTTGTTAGACTGGAAGTGAGAGGCAGACGAGGTATAATGAACTGTAACCTCCTGCATGTCAGTGTGCACGGAGGAGCAATTTTATTTTACTATAGTGCAGTACACTGCAAGACGGCCATTTCACTTCCCCTCAAAGGAACTTACTCATGGCACCTGGCTAAAGATGACAGGGCATATATGTGAACTATAAACAAAATTAATTTAAATGTATTGTTGTTAAAATGAGGCAATCTCCCAAGGTGGCACCCCTAGAAGAGGGTCATGTTCACCTAGTTATAAATCAGCCCATGGAGACCAATAAGTGCAGTTATTTTTGCACAACAATTAAACATAAAAATATTATCATTATTTTGCACTTGTGACTTTTACGTGTAAAAATATAAAGTTTACTTTTATTTCAAATATTTAAGGAAAGAAAAGGAGAATAAAAAACAGATTGGGAGGAACAGTTTGTGCCAGTTTGGTTTTAGGCTTACAGCAAGTGACAGTACAACATGATCATTGCTAATTTTTGATAGAAAATGTTTTACTCATGTGTTTCTATTTCAGCTTTCAATATCTTGAGGTGCCTGGTTCCTCTAAACCAGAGAGTTTCATGCACAGATGCATTTGTCACACCCGGAGATTGCAGAAGATTGGGCTGTTGCTACAACACAAGCATTTTTGAGGGTGCAATCTGCTATAAACCAAGAGGTATAATTTAATATGTGTAACTGTGTGGAGCTCATTTCAGCTGCCTAAATGCTAAACCGCTTTCGTGAAAGTGTAAAGAAAAGTACTCCAAGCTCTGCCACATTTTGCAAAAGATGGGAGGAACTCAAGCTTAAAGTTGATAGGAAAAGTATCTTTTTTGTTTGCACTGATTTTCACTAACTTTCAAAAGTTTTCAATTAAAACCATTTAATATGCTGATTTTGAAAGGATTGATTGGCACTCTGTAAACAATATTAACAGTCACACTATTCTATGGGATGGAACTTTTAAAAATATAATTGGTGCTAAAATGCATTTTTTACAGTAAGACTTAAATGAATACATTATTTGTATTTACATTTGAATGTTAAATGTTTAGAGTTAAACAAAATGAAGTGACTATAGAGTAAAAATATCCTGGAATGAGGCCTGTGATTGGCTGTGAAGAATGAGACTCTTACTATGAAGGAAAAATTCAAGGAAAAGGGGGACATATGTAACAAACTTCCTATTGGGGGTTGTTAGGGTAAACAATCTATGGGTGAAATGAATAAACATCATATATATATCCACTGACTTCCTATGCACCACTGAGATTACAGCCCTTCTCACATCATCCCTGGTAAATACTACTTGTTTTATTGGGAAAAATCTCATGGGAAAAACACACTGTGTTTTATCCTAGTAGCCTCCTCAGTAATTCTCCTTATATCCTTTACCATCATTTTATGTTTATATGTATAATTGTATATATTTTTAAATATACATATATAGTAATTAAATATTCATAGAATAGTGATGATCACAATAATAGTACTAATGTTAACTCGCTAATAGTATAAATTGTAGTTCTATCTATCTATCTATCTATCTATCTATCATTATATATCTATTTAAATTATAATGCTATATACACTATTATATTTATATAGTATTACACAATAATTAATATCTAACATTCAGATTTATAATTATTATTAATGTTATTATATCAGTATTTTCATAAAAAATTACATATAAAAATGTTTTTTAAATATTATTTGCCACTATCTATAACATACACATGGTTCTATTTCATGACAGCAGCTTAAGAAAAGAAATTGCATAAATGTGTAGAAAATCATACAAAACAATATCTAAATATTGTTATTCAGTTAGTTGGCAAAGCCTCAAGTCCCTTAGTATTCACATTACTTTATTAAAAGGGTGGATTAGTCTTCAAGATTATATTAAAAGTTAATAAAGTTATCACAGTCCTTGGGTAATACTTTAGTTCATAAGGGAAAGTAATGTTAGGTCTTAGAATTAATAGCACAACATCCTCAAGCCTGCAAATCGGCCCCCAAAAAATACTTTATTTCATGTTCATATTTTGTGTTCTTTTGATCCCTGCAATCAATGTGTTGCGACATATACTGTAACTCGCATGCAATAGAATATCATGTCTACTGCTTTATTAATATTGCATTATATCTGGCCTGTGGGTCCGATCGCAAACTGTACTTGAAGCATGTAGGACTTTGAAATCTACCCTCCCCTTTTTCAGTGATGTAACACTAACAATCTCTTTTTTCATTGCCTCAATCTGAACCCGCAACTACGTAATTGCTTAATTGTTTGCGTTTGAGCATGCCATTCCGTTGGCGGAGAACTGGTTTACGAAATAGCCTCTCTTGCTTGCAGCCCTTTCTAATTTAATAGCAGCGTAAGTAGGGCAAATTTCGACCCCTGCAGCCATTGCGTGCCTCTTGTTGGAATTACGAGGCTGGAATTTAATATGGCTAATATTTGAACTGGTGCAGTTCTCAGTTCTTGTTGGGCTTCCAGATGAGGTGGCATTTTCAATGTGATGACATTAGTGTTGGAGTTAAGAAAGAGACACAGTAGTAGCAATCATTATAGTAATGTCTTCTATGTGTTTCACCCACTTTAGGGCTCCTTCAGGAGTGTCTGGCCCAAATCAACTGCTTGCAAAGCTTCGATCTTCTAAGCAATAGTTTGCTGCTTTTTTATTAAATTGTAGAGATAAGTATAAAATATGAATATGTTACGATGTATACTAAGAAATAATAAATAATCACATACAACTCTCATAAACTCAACATTTTTGCAGAGCAAGTTTTGCCTTTGATACTATATTAAATACATATAAATATAATTTATTTTTAGTTATTTATGATCACTAGTGAGAGTCATTTTCAAACAGGAATTAAAACTATATTATTGTATATGGCAATATATTTCTATTTGAGTAACTTTATTTGTTTTTCTTTTTTACTGTTCAGTTCCTTTTTAAGGTGAAACGGAAAAGCCAAGAAGTTGTCCAACGGATGAAGATTTACAGGACTTTACCAGTACATTAGAAGTCTCTGTTGGTCAACCATTAAATTGTTTGATGAAATGTACCTCTCCATTCTCTTTTCTTCTAAATATAAAACAGACATCCATACAAGCCAGAACATGGCAATGCTGATAACTAGTGATAAATGGGTTAATTAGAAGAGAGATGCATCCTCGTGTTGGGCAGTCATTCAATTCATACTCTGATATCCTAACGTTATGGATAAGACCTATTTGAAATTTGATTACCATTTAATTTCCTGGATGTTATTTCTGCAGCATTATTTGAGCATTTACCACTTGACTATCCCAGAGAGTGCATGTATTGATTAAATGCCTGCTTAAACAATGCTCACACTTGTTGGGCTAGTCACTTTGGAGCAGCACTATGTCATCAACTATCATAGTGGCCACTTTCTACATCCAGGTAGCTTTAGACTGGGACACACCCCTTAAAAAGCGATTAGATTCAGAATGACTCTGTGTTTGTAAGTTGTGTTTGTTGCAGAATGCACATGGAGAGTGTGTCTGGCATTTGACTGGCAAGTTGAGATTAATTTGTGTTGTGTTAAAATGGATGCCGATATTAAACAGAAAATATGTATGTGTCTGTGCAAATATTTGATAGATAGTGACCAAAACCTAAATTTACTGTGTAGACTTCAAGTTCCCCATTCAAATATCAAAATGTCAGAGCTTTAATATAAAGGACCATTTACCTCACTGTTTTGCATGGTGTGATTTTGTTTTTATTACACTAATAAAAGATAAAAAAAATCTAAAGTTTTAAATGTATATCCTGCCAAGTATTTAGAACTCAATATTACTCCACACTGAAAATACTAATATTTAGCCATTTACCCACCATCTATTAAAAAAAAAAAAAACTAAGAAAAGCCTAACATTTCAGATTTCTTGACAGGATGAATCAACTCAATAACAATTTATACATTTTTTGTACACTTCCTATTACTGTTAATTTAAAAGACCTACATAAATTCCAAACCCTCATATTCAAATTTATATGGCAAAATAAACTTCCTGAAAAGCCGGATCTACCATGCACAGACACAAGGTTAAATCAGGATTATCCTTCCCCAACTTTAAACTATCTATTACAGGGCTGCCCAATTAGCTTTTATTTCTCAATCCCATTCACTAGACCACAAACCAATGTGGGTGTCAATGGAAAATTTTGTTATTTCTCCTTACACTTGGGATACAATTACCTGGCTCCTGAAGTCTACTTCTACTTTACCCCTGAACATTAGCTCACTAACTAAATTCACAATGAAACAGTGGTATTGGGCAGTGCAGCGACTTCAATTAAGTTCTATCTTCTCTCCTTTAACCCCCATTTCACCCTACCCACAATTTACAATTGTAGTAATGGACAAGAGCTTGACTTGGTGGAAAACAAAAAAACTCACCAAAATACACTCTTGGATCTCGCATGTGAGACAAATTTGACCTTCCACTCCAGGAACTCTTTAGCTTTTGCCAGATAAAAATATTTTAACATTTACATCTAAATTAATACAGACTGTGGGGCACCTTGAGGATGCTTGGTTCTCACAAATCTGTCAGAAAAACCCTCTGACTAGAGTTCTAGCCATGATTTATGATTTCTTTAATACTCTCAGAGGGGCTATACATACAAATACATGATTTCATAGGAACAGGATCTAACTCATCCTGGGACCAGATATCTGGACAGAATCCTTGGTCTCTCTATCAAACAATTTAGCATATTAGAAACTTCCCACAAGGTGCTCCATTGGATATATCATACCCCTTCCAATCTAAACTCCAGGAAGAACACTATAAACCCTCTCTGCGTCATGGGATGCCCATAAACTGGCACATTTATTAAAACATGGTGTTATTGCCCAATGATATCCAAACATTGGAGATCAGTGCTACAACTAATCAATGAGACCCAACTATTGAGGCTTTGCGTCCCGTCCTTGGTAATAGCCCCTGAGACACGGAGTGATGTAAAATATAAAGACCCAATTTCTATCCCAGGTAAGCTCTAAGACTGAGATAAGAAATTAAAATGGAGAAGAAGATAATTTATTAATTTTTTACTGTTATTAACTTTGTTATTGTGGTTATTTTTGTTAAATGTTTTCTTTGTTCCGATTTGCATTTTTATACATTTTAATTTATTCTATATCTCACTTGTTAAAGCGAATTTATACACTATTACTTGAAACAATTTAATAAGAAAAAATAAAGGGATTTTTATATATAATTTTAAAGACAACACTTTCAACTAAATAATTTATTATCGAACATCACTTTTACAAATACTTGTTCTTTTCAATGTTATATTTGATAATTGCACCATTTGTTGAAACTCATAACATTATTCTCTTTTAATAAAAAAATGCACCCATTTCAAAAATTCAAAAAGTATTTTAGCAATATTTATATGAAATCTTCACAGTGATATGGTCCAAATTGTGCTGAATTAAGTGGCCCTTTAAGCAGAGGCAGAGATATCTGACTTCTCAGTCTTATGGGAGATACCTCTTATAACTACTACATACCAAAGATGCCCTTAGCCCTTTACTAAACTTTTTATATACATTCTGCATTATAGCATATTAAATAGTTATAGACTAAAAATAAATTAGCGGGAAGTAGCTCTGTGATGCATTTACAACAGAAACAATATGTATCTGTTAGGCATATAATATTAATAAACATGACATTCAATTATTTAAAAAAGCAATTTAACATTAAACTTGCTTTCAAACATCAGCTTCTCAGTCTCATATCAAGACACTGCCAGGGGGCTAGGAGAGTACTGGCAGTTTTAAATGGTCAGACTCACGTTATATGAATGTGAAATATTAATGATTGATGTCTAATTTAAATATCTAACTCATTTTGTTAGGACATTGTAGTGTTTTCTTTATTTGAGTCCCTAGTGCCATGTTTTCTAAGAAATGTATTAAAAATGGAAATTATCATTATTTACCCAGTACTTATGGCACCCACTATAAAGTAACATTTTCTGCACATTTATTTTTCAGTTTAACTCCTTCAATAGAAACTGAACATGTACGTAAAATATATCCCCTCATATCGATACAACATTACTGTATATATATATATATATATATATATATATATATATATATTGTATATATATATATATATATATATATATATATATATATATATATAAAACAACATTATATACAGCAGTGACAACACACTGCCATAGGGCCGCATGTGACCCTCATTCACTTCCCACGTAGCCCCCAGTTTGTTTTCTGTAGTGGGTAAAGGCATGCAAATCTTCAGCTGTTGTTTAGTCGTTCAGTCAAGTCTGACTCTCTGTGGCCTATGGACCTCACCACTACAGGCACATCTGTCAGCCAATGCCCCTCTGAGTCTCTCAAGCTTATGTTCATTGCTTAAGTGACATCATCAATCCATCTCCACCCCTGTCATCCCCTTCTATATGTGCCTTGAAACTTTCCCAACATCAGAGTCTTCTCTAGGGAACCTGTCTTCTCATATGGCCAAAATAACTGAGATGTAGCTTCATGATCATACCTTCCAGTGAACAGTTTGACTTGATTTCCTATATTGTTGATTGATTGGATCTTCTTGCAGTCAGTCCAAAGGACTCTAAGCTTTCTAGAACACCACAATTCAAAAATATCAATTATACAGCGCTCAGCCTTCTGTATGGTCCAGCTCTCACATCAACATATTACTACTGGGAATACCATAGTTCTAACTATGCTGACCTTTGTTGATAGTGTATTAGCTTTACTGTTTAATATCATGTCCAAACTTGCTATACATTTCTTCCCCAGAAGCAAACACTTTTTAATTTCATGGATACAGTCACCATCTGCGGAAATCTTGGAGCGCAGGAAAATAAAATCTGTCACTGTCTCCATTTCTTCCCCATCTATTTGCCGGACACTGAGATTGCAGTTTGTCATAATTTCCATTTTTTTGAATGTTGAGCAGCAGGAAAGATTTTCACTCTCTACTTTCACCCTCATTAATAGGCCCTATAGCTCCTCCTCACTTTCAGCCATTAGAGTAGTATCATCTGCGTATCTGAGGCTGTGAATATTTCTCCCAGCAGTAATGATTCCAGCTTTGGAATGATCCAGCCTGGCTTATGAATTATGTATTCTGTGTATATGTTGAAAAAATAAGGTGACAAATTAACTTGCCACATTTTTCTTGTGATCTACACAGTCAAAGGCTTTAGAAGCAGTAGTAAATGCTTGTTTACTGGAACTCTCTTGCATTCTCTATTGTCCAACAGACATTGACCATTTGATCTCTTGTGCCTCTACCTCTTCAGTACCTGGTTTGCACATCTGGTAGTTCCCAGGCAAATATATTATATATTATACATAGTTACATAGTTGCATAGTAATTTAAGTTGAAAAAACTTTTAGTCCATCAAGTTCAACCTTTTTTAGATCTCCTCTGATCTGCAATAAGCAGATTTATTGTTAATTGATCCAGAGGAAGGTAAACAGAAAAAAAAAAAAAGTAAAACTTTTCCAATTGTCTCCAAAGGGAAAAAATATAAAATTCCTTCCTGACCCCAGATATTGGCGATCGGATTCATGCCTGGATCAATACTAACTCTCTATTTATCCAGGATAACCCTTAATGTCCTTTTTATTTAAAAATATATCCAACCCCTTTTTAAAGTTATCTATCGAATCCGCTGTCACCACCTCCTTTGGTAGAGAATGCAACACATTAACCACCCTTACTGTGAAGAATCCTTTTGTTTCTTTAAGGTAAAATATTTTTAATTCTAATCTTAAAAGATGTCCCCTTGTCAGTTAAAAATCTCTTGGCACAAAAAGTTCCCTTGACAAAACCTTGTATTGACCGTTGATATATTTATATAAGGTAATTATATCCCCTCTTAGACGCCTTTTTTCTAAAGTAAATAAGTTTAATTTCGTTAGTCTTTCTTCATAACTTAGCCCCTCCATTCCCTTTATTAGCTTTGTTGCCCTCCTCTGTACTTTTTCCAGTTCTTTTTATGTAGTGATGCCTCAAAATTGTACTCCATATTCCAAATGAGGGGGTACTAGGGATGTGAATAGTAGCAGAATGATATTTGCTTCCCTTGCTTCTTTACCCTTCTTAATACATGCTAATATTTTACTTGTTACCTAGGTGGTTATCCACAAGCACTTCCAAATCCCTTTCAATATCTGATACCCCTAGATTTGCTCCATTAAGATGATAAATTGCATGGATATTTTTCCTTCCCAAATGCATAACTTTACATTTATTTGTTTTAAGTCTCATCTGCCATTTAGATGCCCATTCCTCTAATTTATGCAAATCCCTTTGGAGGGAAAGTGCATCATTTTCTGATTTAATTACCTTGCACAACTTTGTGTCATCAGCAAAAATGGAGGCACCACACTCATTAATAAATATGTTGAAAAAGTAGGGGACCTAATACTGAACCCTGAGCGACCCCACATTAGTTCACTTACCACATTAGTTCAATCCGAGTATGTTCCATTTACAACAACCCTTTGCTTCCTGTCTTTTAGCCAGCTCTTAATCCTCCTCATACAAACTAATTAGGTTTGTTTGACATGACCTATGCTTCATAAATCCATTTTGGCTCCTACTTATAATCCTGTTTGACTAGACATTTTTCTTGTATATTATCCCTGATTGACCCTTCTAAAAGCTTCCCCACTACCGAAATGAGAATCACTGGTCTATAATTCTCCAGTCATCTGGTAGTGACCCGGTGTTGAGTGAAGCTTGAAAATAATGGTTTTGCTATTACAGAGCCCAGTTCCCTCAGTACCCTTGGATGTATTCCATCAGGACTGGGGCTTTATTAACATTTATTTTTTCCAACCTCTTTTGGATCTCTTCCTGTGTTACTAGTTATTTGGTGAAGGTAATGTAGACCCATTAGGTTGCAGTGACCCAACCACTGGTACCTTCCTTGTGTATACGGAAGAAAATAACCTATTTAGCTCATCTGCTTTTTACTGGTCACTTATCAATAAAGTCAAGCTTGCAGGATCTTAAGAATTATCTTGCTGGCATGACAAATGAGTGCAATTGTTTGATAATCGGAGCATTCCTTGGTGCTGGTTTTTTTTTATTCTATTGAGATATAGAGTAACCAGGGTACTGGCCACTGTTGAGTTTTCAAAATTTGTTGGCATCATCTTGTTCCATCAGCTCCTGCAGCCTTGTCATTATCAAGTTTTCCCAGGGCCCATCTCACTTCACTCTGCAAGATGTCTGGCTCCTGCTCATGAGACAAATTATCGAGGTTATCAATGCTGTTAATATCCTTCTGTATAGATCCTTGGTGTATTCCTATCCCCTCTACTTTATCTGATCTGATTCTGTTTCTTGAAGAGATCTCTTGACTTTCCCATTTTGATATCTTCTTCTATCTCTTTACATCACTCATTATAGAATGTCTCCTTGTCTCCTCTTGCTATCCTTGGAAGTCTGCATTCAGTTGGTCAAATTGTTTCCTATCTCTACTACCTTTCTCTTTCAAAGTCTCATCAGTCAGCCAGTGTGCCTTCTTAGTTTTCTTTCTTTTGAAGATATTCTTTGTTACTGTTTTCTGGATAATGTCACAAACCTCCATCCAAAGTTCTTGAGGCATTCTATCTACCATGTCTAGTCCATTACATCTATTTATTTCCACTGCATATATTCTGTAGAGGGGGAAGGAGGGAGGTGGAGGATGAGGGGAAGGAGGATAAGGAGGAGGATAAGGAGGGAAGGAGGAGAAGGGAGAATGGGGGAACGGGAGATTGGGGGAGAGGGTGAAAAAGAGACATAGGGGAGGGAGAGAGGGGAAGAAACACAGGGGAGGGAGAGAGGGGGAAAGAGAGATATGGGAGGGAGAGGGCTGAAAAGAGACACAGGGGAGCGAGGGGGAAGGAGACACAGGGGAGTGAGAGGGGTGTGAGTCACAGGGGAAAGGAGAGGAGGAAAGAGACACAGGGGAGGGAGAGGGGGATAGAGACACAGGAGAGGGGGGAAGAGACACAGGGGAGGGAGAGGGGGAAACACACAGGGAAGGGGGAATGGGACACAAGGGAGGGGGAAGAGACACAGGGGTGGGAGAGCGGGATAAGAGACATGGGGGAGAGGGGGGAAGGAGACACAAGGGAGGGAGAGGAGGGAGGAAAGGAGACACCATGGGGGAAGAGAAGAAAGGAGATACAAGGAAGGGAGAGGAGGGGGGAATGAGACACAAGGGAGGAAGTAGACAGGGGGAGAAGGTTCCCGGCGAATATAGCATGTTCGCGTTCGCGGCGAACTGCGAACATATGCAATATTCGACCCGCCCCCTATACTTTATCATTGTGCAAACTTTGACCCTGCAACTCAAGTCAGCAGACACATTCCAGCCAATCAGCATAATACCCTGCCTTCCACACCCTTCTACCTCATTGACAGCAGCCATTTTGGAATCATAACTAACTTGCAGTCTTACTGAGAGGAGGAAGAGTGTAGGTGATGCTGATTGAATAGGGAAATCAATAGCTAGGCAAGTTTATACAGTGTCCAGTGCAGTGCTGAAGGACTCATCATATCTCTGCTGTAAACACAGCACCCCAAAAAGCCCTTTTTAGGGCTATAACATCATTTTTGTTTTGTTTGGTTTTTTCTGTCTAATCTAACTTAATTTGCCTGTCTCCCTGCTAGCCCCTGCTAGCAAGTGTGTGTGTCAGGCTCACAGCTTATACTGTGTATGCACAGTGCAACCAATACAATCTTGTTTACTAGTTGTCTACTTTTAAAAACCAAAACTTTTATTTTGTTAATTCTTAGTTCATTTGCCTGACCGCCAATCTAAGTTCATTTGCCTGACCGCTAGCCAGTGTGTGTGTCAGGCTTACAAGTACTGTGCAAGAGAGCATGTTGTGTGCATGCTTGAGCTCCAAACAAAAGGCTTTTTAGGGTCTTAGTCCCTCAAATACAAGTTTTATTTTAACACCTTTCTGTTTATAAGCACTTTGTGCACGGTGTTGTTCTTTTTTTTGGGAGTTTTTGTGGTGTTTTTCTTAGTTTAATTTAAGTTTTAGTTTTCTGGGAGTCAGGCTCAAGTCTCTATCCCAGGAGAGTGAGCTGTCTCCTGGATACTTTGCCACACCCCTCCCTTAGCACTACACCTTCACTCCTGGAGCTTTGTTACTTTGACTTTTTTTTTCTTTTAAAAAGTTTATTAGGTTTTGTTGAAGTTTTGTTTGTTTGGTGTTGGGTTTTATGTTTTGGGGGAGAGAAGACAAGTAACATCTTTGTAGGCAGTGGGGGGGAAAACAATTTGAAGTTTTGTTTAAAAGGCTTTTTTAGCATCTGACACAGAGACACAGAGGGGTTAAAAAGCCACTGTTTTCTCTGTGTTGTTGCATTTAGTAACACCTTGCAACAGGCCATTAACCCTTCCACTGCCAAACATCATCTCTCTCTCTCCCTTAGTTTTTGTCTCCCTTAGTTTTGTCTTTTTGTTTCTTTTTCACACTTTTATATTTTAAAAAAAAGAAAACAGTAGAAAATCATAAAACAAAAAATAAAAATAAATAAAACAAATAAACTAAAAAAAAAAAAAATGGTCTAAACATGAGGGATAAGACCAATAAGAAGCCTCAGGGGTCAAAAGGGGGAATAATGGCCCCTGAAAATCCTAGCTGCAGCACTGCACAGCATAGGCCCCAGGCAGATAAGGCTGCCCCAGCTCCTGGTGGTTCTGCCAGCAGACCTACCCCTGTGGCTAATACCTGGTCACAGGTGGTTTCTGCTGGCCCCAGTAATACCATCGCTGGGGCTGAGGGGCAGATCACCAGGAAGCATGGGGTTAAATGTCAGATGTCTGGGGTCTACAGCATTGATATCTATCTGCGTGCTGCAGCTAATGTCATCAGCCCCTCTTTTATAGTAGCAGCCAGCAAAATGTACGGGAAAGCAGTTTTTTTTACCCGTACTCTGGCTGCTGCACACATTCTTATACAGAGAGGCATCACAGTGGGGGGATTATATGTCCCAATAGAACCCCTGGAAGGGTTGGGCACAAAAGTAACACTCTCTAATGTGCCCCCCTTCCTACCAGACTCCCTCCTGCGCCCCCACCTGCTAACCCTAGGGGAAGTAAAAACACCATTTATAAAAATTCCCCTGGGGTGCAGAGAGAGAGCACTTTGTCATGTGCTCTCTTTCAAGAGGCAGGTACAAATGTGCCTGCCTCAGGGTGCAGAAAACATAGAGGGGTCTTTTGGGGTTCCATTTGAGGGGGTGCTGTACAGGATTTTTTACAGCACTACGGAGGTGCAGTGCTATCATTGCAAAGGGTTGGGGCATACACGTAGGAATTGTCCTAATGTAAAGCATCATGCCCCAGCCCCAGCAAATGGCACCTCCGTCAGTACGGCACCCATCCCCGCTGAGCCCATAACAGCGGGGACCTCAAGGGTCATAGCCCCCCCACAGAGCTCAGGCAAGGAGGCCGTTCCTCAAGCCACCACCACGGCCTCCAAACCCCCTTCTTCCCCAAAAAAGCCATCTGTGTCTGTGGTCTCCAGCAAGACTGCAGACACGGGGAAAAAGGGGAAGAATGTCACCGGTCCTCCCAGTGTCACAGCTGCATCTCCCAAGTCCCAATCTGCCCCCACCATAATTACATCAGTTAGTGTGGGGGCACAGTGTAAGCAGAGGGATAATAAGCCCTCTGCAGGGGAGGCAGCTAGTGGCAGCTCCTCTTCCAGGAGTGACGTCCCCAGGAAGAGGAAGCATAAAACCAACAGGGAGGTTGCTGATAAGTGGGAAGTGCTCTATAGTGGAGCACCTCCCTCTAAAAGCAAGAAGAGGAACAAAACATCTCCTCCTCATCCGGTGACATTGTCTGGCCCAGTTATTAAGCTCAGCCAGCCGGTGCCAGACCACACATCTCTCTCTCCAGACCCTATAGGGGTTAATGTGGAAAAGGGTCTGGAGGAAAAGCAGGGGCAAGAGGGTCTCCCAAGTGAGGCAGGGGTGGACAAGAAAGATCAGGTTCTGCCTCTGGCCTTTGAGGGGGGACCCAACAAAGCCCCTGCTGAATGGGTAGTCAGTGTCCCTGAGGTGCTGAGCTTCAAGGGCACCAGTCAGTCTCCTCCTCCAGTGTCACTCTCTGGTGACGTACCTCGGGCTTTGTTAGAGCCCAGGCCGAGTCACTACTGGAGGGGGGGAATATAGGCATGACCCCCATTCAGGACCCCATGGATTTGTCTGTCAGGGGGGATGTGGCACAAGGGGAAGTGGAAATGGGGGAGGGTGATAAAACAGGTTTTCCTGTTAACATCATGGGAGAGCCTGTCTACCCTCCTCAGCCGTCCACTGACCCTAACATCGGTGCCATCCAAGCTGAGCAAGCAGCGGTGGAACTGGCAGAGGAGGCATATAAAGCCTCCAAGGCTTCCATTAAGGAAGCCATGCCAGCCACTGCTGTCCAGCCAGCTACCCCTGAATGCACTCCTGAAGCTACAGGGGTGCAGCAGCAATCCAAGGGTCCATTATTTACCTTGAAGGGTGCTAAAGGGACTCCTTCTGTATCATCTAAGAGGGGGTCCCTGAGAATAAAGCTGAGGAAACTGACTCCAGCCGGGGAGGATGGAGTAAAAGCCCTCAGCCAAGAGGAGCCCAGGGGTGACCCACTAGAAGGAACATCAGATTCTGGGTGGGTTATCCCTGTCAAGGAAATAGATCTATTCCTTGAGAGCACCCTTCATGGACAAAAGAAAAGGAAGGTGCGGCTGGCCTTGGAGAGGTGGAAGAATATGTCGTTTATTCTCCACTCTCTCCAGCAATATCTAGTGGTCAGCACTAGGGCCAAGAATTCTGGGACTGCGGAGCATCTCCGCATCCGGAAATTCTATAAAATGTGCGTGTCCTATCAGCAGTCTCAAGGGTCTGAGGAACGCACAATTCCTGACACGCAGTAATGGCTTTGCACATCAGCACGCTGAATACCAATGGCTGTCAAGACAGTTTCCGCAGGTTCCAGGTACTCTCCTATTTATATCAGGGAGGGTACTCTGTGAGCTTCCTGCAGGAAACTCACACCACTCCAGAGGCTGAGGCCTCGTGGCAACTGGAGTGGAGAGGCAGGGTCTTCTTCAGCCACTTCACATCGGCGTCATGTGGAGTGGTGACCCTGTTCTCAGAGTCTTTTCAGCCAGAGCTGCTGCTTGTGAAAGCTGTTATCCCAGGCCGTCCAATCCACCTCCGGGTCCGAGAGCAGGGTAGCATCATTAACCTAGTTAATATATATGCCCCTGCTGGAGGGCTCGAGAGAGTGAGGTTCCTCGCCAGACTGTCCCAGTTTTTGGAGACGGTTGACGCAGATGAGTGTTTGGTACTCGGGGGTGATTTCAACTGCACCCTCGACGCTCTGGACCGGAATAGTCCAGAGCCGTACCCGCCTTCTGCGTCAGCCCTGCGGGAGATCATCGCCGGCTTCTCCCTGGAGGACATCTGGCGAGAGCAGAACCCAGGGGCATCAGACGGTTTCACCTATGTCAGGGTGAGAGCCGGTCTGGTGTCCCACTCCCGGATCGACAGACTATATATATCTAGTCACTATATGTCACGAGTCGGTTCTTGTGCCATTAGGCTGGCTCCGTTCACAGACCACAACTGTGTGTCTGTGACAGTGGCGCTAACGCCAACAGCGCCACGAGCCGCCTATTGGCACTTCAACAATGCTTTGTTGAAGGACCAGGGGCTCGTGACATTGATCCGGGAGTTTTGGACGGACTGGAGGGGTTGCAAGGGGGACTTTGCCACGTTAAAACTGTGGTGGGACGTGGGCAAGGTTCATTTGCGACTTCTGTGTCAGGAATATACCAAGGGTGCGAGTGGGCAGCGCAAAGCTGAGTTGGAGTCACTCCGGGGGGAGGTACTCCATCTGGAGCAGAGGCTGTTCACTTGTAGGGACCAATCCCTGCAGAGCGAGTATGTAGAGAGGAAGGGTGTCCTCTGTGACCTGGAACGACACCAGGCCAAGGGGGCATACGTGCGCAGCCGCTTAGGTTTTCTCAAAGATCTAGACGGCGGCTCGCGCCTCTTCTACTCACTGGAGAAAAAGGGGGGTAACAGTAGGCACATCACCTGTCTTCTAGATGAAGACGGTGCCCCCCTTACAGATCCGGAGAGTATCCGGGATAGAGCCCGGAACTTTTATAAAGATCTTTACTCTCCGGATCCCATTTCTCCAGACGCCTGCAGGGTGCTATGGGAGGGGCTCCCCACAGTCAGTGAGGGTGTAAGAGAGCGGCTTGATATACCACTATCTTTTCAAGAGCTCTCTGAAGCCCTCCGTGCCATGTCCTGTGAGAAGTCTCCAGGACTGGACGGACTGACTGTAGAGTTTTTCCAATTTTTCTGGGAGACTCTGGGACCTGATTTCCATCTGGTCCTTGGGGAAGCCCTGGAGACCGGGGAGATGCCCCTGTCTTGTCGCAGGGCAGTACTTGCCCTGCTGCCCAAAAAGGGGGATCTCCGGCTTATTAAGAATTGGCGACCGGTCTCTCTGCTCAGCACGGACTACAAGATTGTAGCTAAAGCCATCTCGCTTAGACTTGGGTCTGTGCTGGCAGAATTGGTTCACCCTGACCAGTCCTATGCGATCCCGGGCCGGACTATCTTTGATAGTATCTTTCTGGTCCGGGATCTATTGCATTATTCTCGCAGGACTGGTCTGTCACTCGCCTTTCTCTCTTTAGATCAAGAGAAGGCGTTTGACAGGGTGGACCATGGTTACCTCATAGCCACTCTGCAAGCGTACGGCTTTGGCCCACAGTTTGTGGGCTTTATAAGAACGCTGTACGCCTCTGCAGAGTGTTTACTTAAAATCAATTGGTCCCTAACAGCACCTTTGGTATTTGGACGAGGGGTGCGTCAAGGATGTCCCTTGTCTGGACAGTTATATGCACTGGCCATTGAGCCTTTCCTCTGCCTACTGAGGAAAAGGCTCACAGGGCTGGTGCTAAAAGATCCAGACATGCGGATTGTCCTGTCAGCTTATGCTGACGATGTGCTCCTCGTGGCCCAGGATCCAGTTGATCTTGAGCTGGCAAAACAGTGCCAGGAGGTATATTCAGCTGCCTCCTCCGCTCAGATCAACTGGTCCAAATGCACAGGCCTTTTAGAGGGTAATTTACAGGTAGACTCTTTGCCTCCCACGTTTCGTGACATCACGTGGGAGGCAGATGTCATTAAATATCTGGGGGTCTACCTGTCCGCTGCGGACGCTTCCGTCCCAGACAACTGGAGGGAGTTAGAGGGCAGTGTCCTCTCTCGTCTGGGACGATGGAGGGGTCTAGCAAAAATGCTTTCCCTTAGGGGGCGGACTCTAGTGGTGAATCAGCTGGTGGCTTCTCAGATCTGGCACCGGCTGATTTGTCTGAGTCTGACCCCCGAGTTTGTCACCAATATCCAGAGAAATTTGTTAGATTTCCTCTGGATGGGAAGGCATTGGGTCTCTGCAGGGGTGGCAAGTCTGCCTTTGGTGGAGGGTGGACAGGGAGTAGTTTGTGTGTGCTCCCAGTTGTCCACCTTCCGCCTTCAGTACCTGCAGAGATACCTATATGCAGATCCCTCTCCGCAGTGGTGCGCACTGGCATCCAGCTTTTATCGCCAGTTGCGCAACCTGGGGTATGACCGGCAATTATTTCTGATCAGGCCCGAGGGGTTTGGGAGAGACCTCTCTGTGTTGCCGGCATACTACCAGGAAACCCTCAAGGCCTGGAGCATGGTCTCCGTGACCAGGCAGGGCGTGCCTTTGGGGGATGAAATATTCACGGAGCCCCTGCTATTTAATGCAGCAGTGGGGGCTCCAATGTTACAGTCCCCCAGTATCATCCGCCGCCTTAGTCATGCACGGATGACCCGAGTCGGGGATCTCCTGGAATACGGGCGTTTTGATTGGGTGTCACCCCAGGAGCTTGCGCTCCGTTTGGGATATGTGACGCCCAAAGTCTCAGGGCGCTTGCTCCAGGAGATTAGAGATGCCATCTCCCCCGACTCGCGCACCTTCCTTCGCGGGGCTTTGCAGGCCGGAGTGCCACATGCACCTTTCAACACCCCTTCTCCGGCTGTTTGCATTGGACACAAGCCCCGTGTTTCCCCTCAGGCTCCTCCTGTCCCCAACCTCTCGAGGTTGAGGGACATACCCTCGGCATGCTTTCGCGGCATGCCGAGGAAGAGCTTATATTCTCTCGTGCTCCATACAGTGCACTTCCTTGCCCTCGTGACCCGTCCCGATACCATTTGGAGGCGGGTCCTACCAGCTGACGAGGGCAAGAGGCCCCGGTGGAGGGAACTTTATTCTGATTTAGTTCCACGACCCACCGGGGACTTGAGTTGGAGAGTGCTCCATGGTGCACTGAGCACGGGAGAGTACTTAGCTAAATTCACGGACTCTCCCTCCACTTGTCCATTCTGTGGCAAGGGAGAGTCCGTGTATCATGTTTATTTTAGTTGCACCAGACTGCAGCCCCTATTGTCACTCTTGAGGGGCCTCCTCCTGCAGTTCTGGCTGCATTTCTCCCCTCACATTTTTATTTTTGGGCGCCCAGTGTCCCGGGGCAATAAGGCCAGGGACCTCCTCGTCAACCTGCTCCTGGCATTAGCCAAGTTGGCTATATATAAGTCCAGGAAGCAGTGTTTGATAGGGGGGGTTCCCTTGTCACCTGAGGCCATGTTCCGGGTGCTGGTGCGCTCCCGTATCCGGGCAGAGTACCACCTGGCTTTGTCTACTCGGGGAATGGATGAGTTTGTCTCCCAGTGGGCTGTAGATGGTGTGCTCTGCTCGGTATCCCCCCCATCCGGTTTCTTTTTCTTTCAACCTCCTAATATGATTTTTATTTAGTTTACAGGAAATGTTTTCTCATAATTTTAAAATACACTGTGCCAAGAGGTTGTGTGCATGCTTGAGCTCTAAACAAAAGGCTTTTTAGGGTCTTAGTCCCTCAAATACAAGTTTTATTTTAACACCTTTCTGTTTATAAGCACTTTGTGCACGGTGTTGTTCATTTTTGGGAGTTTTTGTGGTATTTTTCTTAG
>CM050164.1:24475205-24797896 GCA_027410445.1 Discoglossus pictus
AGAGAGAGAGGGGGAGGAGAGAGAGAGAGGGGGGGAGAGAGAGAGAAAGGGAGAGAGAGAGAAAGGGAGAGAGAGAGAAAGGGAGAGAGAGAAAGGGAGAGAGAGAGAGAGAGAGAAAGGGAGAGAGAGAGAGAAAGGGAGAGAGAGAGAGAGAAAGGGAGAGAGAGAGAGAGAAAGGGAGAGAGAGAGAGAAATGGAGAGAGAGAGACCAAGGGAGAGAGAGAGAGAATGGGAGAGAGAGAGAGAGTGGGAGAGAGAGAGAATGGGAGAGAGAGAGAATGGGAGAGAGAGAAAGGGAGAGAGAGAGACCAAGGGAGAGAGAGAGAGAATGGGAGAGAGAGAATGGGAGAGAGAGAGAGTGGGAGAGAGAGAGGGGGGGGAGAGAGAGAGAAAGGGAGAGAGAGAGAGAGAGAGAGAGAAAGGGAGAGAGAGAGAGAGAGAGGGGGAGGAGAGAGAGAGAGGGGGGGAGAGAGAGAGAGGGGGGGGGGGAGAGAGAAAGAGAGGGGGAAGAGAGAGAGAGAGAAAGAAGAAGAGAGAGGGAGAGAGAGAGAGTGAGAGTTAGGACTTATTAGGGACTGCCATGTTAACATTTCTACTTCCTCAACTCCCTCAGTGTCTCACTATGTTAATCTTCATGTTGCATCCTGTAGTGCACTTAGAGTATCCAGAAGCTTCCTATAGAAGAGTACACACCATAGTGAGGAGATGGAGACTAGCAGAGCAAGTAAGTATAATATATATTATTATATATAGACATTCTAATCTCACAAATAAACTAAAAATGTAATTTTATAATTGCAGTGACGCCTGTATACACGTATTTAGAGGGAGCTTGTAATTTATGGCTCTTTCATGAACTAAGACTATGTGCCCATAAGCTCAATGAATCCTGCAGTGCAGCAACTCCTGCTAAGACTCAATGTAAATAAACAGTTTGAGCTCTGTATTACATATCTACTTGATTGTGACTGCTCTAAATGATGGTGCCACATACAGCAGGACAAAATGATCCAATTCCCAGTCCTGCCCAGCAGCTCTGGCACAGGGTAAGGAGTCAGACATTCCCCACATGCCTGGGTATAAAGCAGACACTGTGCGCCCGTCCCTTCCATCAGGGGAAGCGGCGAGGGTGCCAGGGAGGAAATAAAGTGCATTCAGTGAAGGTGCACAACACGCGTGTTCTTCCTGGAAAGAATCATCTGCTCAGTTGTACAGCTGAAGTCATCCAGGAAATCCCCTCCAGAGAGCAACAAATTCCATGGCATCCGGACAGCAGGGAGTGTGTGCTGGCATGGAAAGGGTTACGGGATCCACAGAGGAGAAACGTCTTAATAGAAGTCTTACTAGACATAAATAAGGTTGTAACAGACATAAGTAGCCAACAGGTAAATGCATATATATATAGTACATTTGCAGACACATTTAAATATCTAAAACAAGTTAAAAAAAACTTTTTTCATGCTCAGAATTCCGAGAAATACAGTTATTACACTGCATTCTGGGAACCTGGGCAGGGACATGCAAATGCGCCCACAAAGGCTTTGCTTATGCCGGCTTACAGATGTTTTGTACTTAACAACAGGCTCCCAAGGCTTTTTGTATGAGCTAAATATATAAATGTCTAAAAGGAGTCATGTACAAAGTGGGAGTTGGATTAAAGAGTATTGCCTGCTCATTTGCATGTCACCACCCACTTTCCCAGAGTGCAGTGCAATATCTGTATTTCTTGGAATTCTGAGCACGAAATATGTTTTTTAACTTATTTTTTAGACATTTAAATGTGAACAGAAACTTCCTATGTATTTACTCTATATTTTTATATATACACACATACAGGTCTTTCGGTACTCGTCTACCGAAAAACTCTTCAATTCAGTATTCAAAGGATCTTGATGAGCAAAATAAGGCTTCCTTGGTACTAGTGCTTGCTAAAAACAGTTTACATTTACTCCTTCTGGGAGCTCGGTACTCATCGTTTTCGCCACTCATCATGCCTTCTGGAACCAATTACCGACATGTACCAAGGACCCACTGTATTGCTTCAGACTTGATAAAGAGAGGTCAGACCCCTTGAAAGCTCGTCCATATAAATAAGATGTTTGTCCAATACAAAAGGTATCACAATATACTGCAATACTTATTATTAATATATATATATACACACCACACACTTCACAAACATTCAATTTATCTGAAATTCCAGTTCTTAAACATGAACATTTGGGAGGTGCCTCACTCCTACACCCGGCACTATAAAGAAGTGCAGCAGACTTAATGGGAGGGTGTAATAGACAGGTTTTATTTGCAGCTTCTGTCTGCCAACTCCTCACATATAGTAGGTTTCTGAGAAAAGTGCAACCAAAGACAATTTGCTATGAAAATCTATTTGTACTGCTTACCTGCTGCATTTACGTTCAAAGACAGAGCCCTCCATGTTTTGTTACGTGTTAATATTGTATTGTCTTTTTGGGGATTTTTTTTTTAATGCAAAAACATGTTTTCATACACTACTGATTCTCCTCTATCAGATGCATTAATAATCCAGGAAACTTAGATATCCCTTTAAGTAAAACCTATATAAACCTAAACAAATCTAAAAAGAAATCCAGAGAGAATATGGATCTCACTGACCAACAAGTATAACTCATATATATATATATATATATATATATATATATATATATATATATAAATAAATATAAATATAACTGCTCATTGGCTGGCAAGTGTAAGCCCCCAGAGCAGTAAAACATTTGAATTGGTTTATTGTGCTCTGGATTTCTACATTGTCATGGTGATTGTGTACCTCAGTGAAGCTGTGAGCTATACCATGTAGTGTCACCCAAGATGTGCAGGTGATAGCAGGCAGGTAAGACAAATCGCTGTCCACTGGAGAAGGAGCTGGCGACTCACTCCAGTATCTTTGCCAAGAAACCCATATGGATAAGCACAACCAGAAACAGTGTGCCACGTCCATATGGTCACCAAGAGTCGGACACTACCGAAGTACTGAACATCAACAACAATTGTACTCGGAGACCTTTATTTAATAAGCAACTACCGTCGTGACATATTATTAAATATCCTCTTTTTGATACACCAAAGAAAAAAGTACTGATGAATTGAAGAAGCAGGTATAGAACTCATTAGGTGGTCCACAAAGACCCTCAGCAGTATGCAGTGGTCAAGTGGAAAAAAAAGGTTGTGATCCTATTACTAAGACATGGCCCAAATAATAGATTTGCACAAACAAACACTGCCAACGTGCAACAGGGACATAAAAAACATCATTATTACTGTTACAGCGGGGGTGCCAGCAGGATTTCACCCCCGAGACTACATTTGGTCTTCTGATTTGGAGCCAGTCTTGGCAGCATGTTCCTGGCACCATACTCTGCCCAAGCAGAAGGGGGCAAGACATACAGGCTCCAGCCAGCAGTGGCACAGAGCTGTGCAGCCACTGGCCCTGCCAACACCAACAAGAGATTCACTTGTGCCATCCTTCTTACTGGCATTTGGAGTACAGGGCTTGTCAAAGCTGGCACAGGGATTACACAGCGCCCGCTCTTGCCAGGGTTGGAAGGAAGTTGATATCTCTGCAGCATACACAGCAGCCCGTCCTCCTGCCAGCTGCCAATTCTGTAAGTCATTAACTAACACTGAACGTTAGCAGTCGCTCCCTAATCGACCCTAAACTGCACATTTCGGTTCCTGTAACCTCCCGTTCTGCACAAAGAAATTGTAAGAGATTTTATTTATACCTTGTGGGAACACGACTTAAAATCAATTATTTTTTTCCTAGCAAAAAGAAATGTTGATGCCCAACTGGGGAACTTGTTCAGTAAAAGCGTAGAATTCACAATCTGCCTCCATCAGTGGACAGATATACCAGTAGGCAAAATAGGCAGGTGCCTAGGTAATGTTTATTCACAGGGACGCCTGCCTGGGTGGTCACATGATGCAGCTCGGAGTCAACGCTCCAGTAATTCACAATAGATACACAATTCTGTTAAAGGGCCATTGCTTCTGGTGAGGAAAGCTATGGCAAGTCTGGTCAAACTATTAAAAAGTAAAGTGGCTACACTATAAACAAATGTTTGTATAGTTAGAACTATGGTATTCCCAGTAGTAACATACGGATCAGAAAGCTGGACCATAAAGAGGGCTGAGAGCTGTAGAATTGATGTCTTTGGATTGATGTCTACTTAGTCCCTTGGACTGCAAGAAGATCCAATCCCAAGCCATACTAGAGAAAAGGAGGACAACACTGGAAGGTTTGATCATGATGTTACAGCTGAAATATTTGGGCCATATCATAAGATGGCAGGATTCCCTAGAGAAGACTCTGATACTGGGAAAGATTGAGGGCACACTAAGAAGGGGGACAGCAGAGTCGGAGATGGATAGATGAGATCATTGAAGCAATGAACATGAGCTTGATGGAGCTCAGAATAGCAGGGGCCAACAAATGTGCCTGGCATGCTTCGGCCAATAGGGTCACAGAGAATTGGACATGATTGAATGAATAAACAACCACAACAAAAGTCATACATTATGTATATACTATATTGAACAGCTACAAATGAAACCAGGCAAAAAAATGATATTGTAAAAAAGTAGTTTTTAATTAAAGGAACATGGAATGCAACATTTCTATCATGCTTTTAAAAGAGCAGGTTTTAAATATTACAAAAAATATATATATTTTTTCATGAATATTTAATAAAACTTGTTTAGACTTATTGGAAACTAACAGGAAATGGCGCAGGAAATACCTGTGTATGCACGACTCTAGATCTCATTGGCAGACACTTCAGAGCTGCACATTAGCTGACAAGGACACCCCACAAAGATAATTAGATGGAAAAAATGCATTTAATGGCTATGTGCAGTTGCGCTACAGTAGAATCTATAATATTAGTTTCTACTGAAGATGAGAAGACGGTGAATGCAGAGGATGCCTCTACCCGGACAATTCACATGTAGCAGTGCTTGCAACAGAAAGTTCATTAGTTTACAATAACACCTCCTCCTGAGAAAGTGGTTGTTATTTAAATGACCATATGGAAGGACTAATGGAAGATGCCCCCAAGCCTGCTGTCCACCAATGCTAGAACGCCATGCAAACCATGAATGGTACAGCAAGGACTTCAAGATCACCAAACCCAGACCCAAATCACGCTCTATAATTTACTTCAATTCCTATGGTTATATCAAATTTTAAAATAAAACTTTAATTTGGATCCTATGGCTGAGGACGTCAGAGCTCCTCGTGTGACAAGTTTAGACAGTACAAGGCAGACGGGCTTCAGTGCTTCAAAACTTTAAGGAAATACAACTTACTGGAAAATTAGGATTTTCATCCTACATTTGTTATGTATTGAGTGGTCTTCTGAAGAGCTAGAATACATAATGGGCAATGGTTAAAAAAAATAAAAATAACCACTCATTTATTAACCACTATATGCAATTACGTGCAGTGCGGTGGCCACCATGACTGTGTTGGGTTACCAAGTTACTTGCATTGAAAACTTTAGGAAGGGATCAAGCTGGATTGGCTAATTACCCATACAGGATTGGGCCTGGTCAGTACTTGCATGGGAGACCACCTAGGAATAAGAAAAGGATCTGTATGCTGTGGCCCACTGGAGAAGGAACTGGCAACCAACTCCATTATCTCTGCCATGAAAACCAAGTGGATCAGCATGGTGTGCTGTGGTCCATGAGGTCACGGAGATTTGGACATGACTGAGCAACACAAACACAAAACATGTGTAGAAAACATTGAAATGGCAATTTTTTCTCCATTTTTAGGCTCAAGCTCCTCACACCCTTTACAAAATGCTTAAAGGGATATGGAATGTTTCTGGATTTTACTAGGTGTATAATATATAAGAAGTGCTTAAAAGCTCTGTCTTTTGCCTTAAATCAATGCCCACTGCAGCATATGCAGATACAGACTCTGTAGGGCTGCATGTGTAGTGTCCTAGCCTATCAGGGAGCACAGCTCAGCAGCATGTTGCAGAATGTTACTGAGAGATGGTCACTGATTGGTTAGTATGAGACATAGCACAGCAAGTACAAGAGTCAGTGTCTTCATGAGCTGCAGATGCAAGGCCAGAGTAGATAATATGTGTTTGATTTTAGGCAGTGAACTTATAAGCAATTCTTAATAAAATAAAGTACATAACAGTAAATAGATAAACAGAGATATTATATACCTGGTATATACTCCCTAGTATACATATCCCTTTAAAGCACAGACATGGCCGAGTCCTGGTGGTTTTGGAGAATGTTGTTTCTGGTTCTCTGTGAGAACAAGTAGGAACATGGATGGAAGATCAGCTGCGCTCCGAGAGCGTCTCTGAGACATGGAGGGTATGCAAGGATTTGAATGTGAAATGAGGCACTAATCTGCTCAGTTACACCCAGCGAGGGTTAACTCCTTGACTGCTGTAGGAGACTTTAGAAAACATCAGAAAAAGACTTAGATGGGCTGTCATGAGCATATGACTTTTTATACAAAGGACTCTGTCACTTTAAATTCAAGTTAAGTCATTCTTAAAGAGAATGAAATACTGACTCCACATTATATTAGGCATTACCTGTGCAGCATTATTATGCAAATGAGAATCTCCTGGATGCTAATTGGTTGAATGTATGTGCTAATCAGCAACACATTCAGCTTGTTGGTGTGCTGTTCTTCCTCATGAGAGTTGACATTTTGCAGAAGCTATAACTTCACACTTGATCAGAGATGAGCAGCATGAGACACTGGTAGCATGATCACCCTCTTCTGTAAGCATAGCCTTGTATCACAGCTGTGTAAGATGAGCTGTCAGCTCTCATGAGGGGCAACAGGAAGAAAAGAGGAGGTTCCAAAAGGTTATTATTTTATTATTATCTTTTGTTTGTAACGCGCCTACATATTCCGTAGCGCCGTACAGGGGATAGAAAGAGGAAACGTACAATATTAAAAACTGCAGCAAAAGGAGGGCCCTGTTTTGAGCTTCAAATCTTGTGAAAAGTACTTTTTTCCAAAGCACCCTACAAGAATACCCTAAGAATACCCATGTGACAAAAGAAATAAATAGAAGAGCAAATAACCCTATTACAGGCAGTCTGTCCGCTATGTAAGCCCCATGACAAAAGCAGAGTCAGCTAAATGTATGACTTTCTCTAAAAATGCTTGTATGCTCCTAATAACATAACTCTCAATGCATTTCTAAACCCCTCTATTTTATTCGGATTATATCTCGGAATCTCTCTGGTTATTTCCTCCAAGATTTCAAGAGCAACACAATCCCTATCAGTGTGTCTGTTCTGTAGTATATGTGTGTATACAGGGCGGTGTCCACATACCAGCAATATACAGCTCTAACATTCAGACATGGTGTACAGTCTAGGGTAGCACAAGGAAACAGAGCCCCCCATTTAGTGATATGTCCCTATTTGACTCTAAATGTTGGTGGGACTGCAGCTTTAATTTAGAGAGCTTGCTGCATTCAGACAGGTCTGGGTCCTATCCTGTTATGGTAGCGCGGCACAAGGCAGCAGCAGTGGCGGTGAGAATCCTCCATATGGCGCTGCCGATATTCCGGTACCATAGTCAAGGCTTAGGTAAACTGTTAGGGTTAGTTCAAGGGTTAGGCTAACATTATAAGCTTAGAACTTCTCACACATATTGGTAGCGCTGCAAAATACCGGCAGCGCCATCTAGCAATGGCGGATCTGTCCCGACACCATAACAGGATAGATTCTAGGTCTGTTTATGTCTTTGTTTATTCACTTCCAATGATGTGGGAGGATTTAGATTCTCTACCCATATGCTATGTGGACTATCTTTAAAGAAAATGAATTAATATATATATATATATATATATATATATATATATATATATATACAGTGGATATAAAAAGTCTACACACCCCTGTTAAAATGTCAGGTTTCTGTGCTGTAAAAAAAATGAGACAAAGATAAATCATTTCAGAACTTTTTCCACCTTTAATGTGACTTATAAACTGTACAACTCAATTGAAAAACAAACTGAAATCTTTTAGGTGGAGAAAAAAAAAGAAAAAAGAAAAGTAATGTGGTTGCATAAGTTTGCACACCCTCTTATAACTGGGGATGTAGCTGTGTTCAGAATTAAGCAATCACATTCAAAATCATGTTAAATAGGAGTCAGCATACACCTGACATCATTTAAAGTGCCTCTGATTAACCCCAAATAAAGTTCAGCTGCTTCAACAAAGTATTAGTTTAAGGGTGTGCATACTTATGCAACCATATTATTTTATTTTTATATTTTTTCTTCCCTTTACCTAAAAGATTTCAGTTTGTTTTTCAATTGAGTTGTACAGTTTATAGGTCACATTAGAGGTGGAAAAAGTTCTGAAATTATTTATCTTTGTCTCATTTTCTTACAGCACAGAAACCTGACATTTTAACAGGGGTGTGTAGACTTTTTATATCCACTGTATATACACACACGCAATGGTACCTTTGTTCTCATCCTCCTCGGAATGCAACATTTTCGATACTTAACCTGTGTGGATGAGCAAAAAACCTTGGTACTCATTGTGCTACCTTGGTACTCGTTGATTTGCTAAAACCAATTTTCATTACTCCTTATGGGATTTTGGTTCTCATCCTTTTTGGTACTCAACCTGCTGTCCAGTATGAATTAAGTTGAGAACCAAGGTACCACTATATATATATGTATATATATATATATATATATATATATTCTGTTGATATTCACATAATAAGTTGAAAAAAAAAACAGATTTGAATTGCCCTCTCACCCGCACAAAACAACATCCAATCTTTTTAACTGCAACAAAGCAAGAGCTGCATGTGTGATGGAAAGATATCAGATCCCTGGGGCCATCTACAGTATGTCACTATAAATAATTTATACCACATCACTATCTGTGGAATCTAATCCAGCACCTTCTGGGAGCAAGAGGGTTAAAAGAAGTGTCTTTAAATTGTAAGGAAGGAAGTGGTGTTAGTAAGGTATACTAATTATGAGAAGTCATAAGAAAATATGCACATTGTAAGAAATAACTATTTCAATAAAAAAGCCAAAAATATATGTTGATGGTTAGATGACCCATAGGTTGATTATTATCTGTCCCTAGTACATCCCCTAGTATCCCTTTACTACAGGCTGCTAGCAGTAGCAGAGGGCCCCTAACCCGTTCTTGGCTTTGTGCTTTGCACCTGCTGCACCAGCAGTATCTCCTCTACTGCCTGTAAGTTTGATATGTCTGAATAATACCACAGAACAAGCATTTTTGCAATATATTATTATTAGCATACAACAAATCTAACATCAGGGATGATGGAGGACCCAGGCGTCCTCCATCATCAGTCTTTTATCAGCCACATTCAACTTATGGGTGTAGCAATTATTGTTGGATGGCTCTCACGTGAATGGGATGATGTAATCCACATCAGAGCCAATGAGTAACAATTGCTATACCCGAGCACATCACACTATATCCTTGGTAAGTGGCCCATGGCTTAAAAGAGGATTCTCAACAGTGGAGGACCTATGAAGGAAATTTACTAAGCATCTTATCACATGAGGAAAGGTGAAATAGGCTGTGGTTTCAGGTTTTCCCATAGGAAATAGTGCATAGTAAATCAAGTGTAACACGCTGCCGCCCTCTAGGTCAGTGCCCTTATTTCCGGCATTTTCGATGGGGAACACATTTACTAAGTTTCACAAAACATATAAATCAAAACAAATTAAAGCACTAACTTAACTGTTAGCTAGATCCCTGACTAACAGAGCTTCCTTCAGCCAAACCTGGATGGAGCAAAACAAAAAACAAACAGTCCACTAAGTTTGTATTCCATTACTGGGCTTTCACTTTTTAGTCCAAGTTTCCACTCTGCAGCTTTCGGATCTATCCTGTTTTATGCGTGCATTTCTTGCTGCGCTCCCAACCCCATATAGCTGGGAAAACTAGGTAGTACACCACAACCCCGTAACCCTACCTCCCTAAACCTCACTTCCTAACCCTACCCCTAACACCTTACTTCCTAACCCTACTCCTAACCTTAACTCCTTAAACCATACTTCATAACCCTAACCCCCCTAACCCTAACCCCCTAAACCTCCCTTCCTAACCCTAATCCCCTAAACCTCACTTCCTAACCCTAACCCCCTAACCCTAATCCCCTAAACCTCACTTCCTAACCCTAATCCCCTAACCCTAACTAACTAACACTCTAACCTTAACCCTCTAACCCTAACCAGAAACCACTAACGACTTACTGGGCGCTGTAGCTCATCACAACGAGATGGGATACCGGGTGTAGTAGCTCATCACAGCTAGATGGGATACAGAACGTAGTAGCTCATCACAGCTAGATGGGATACCGGGCGTAGTAGCTCATCACAATTAGATGGGATACCGGGCGTAGTAGCTCATCGGAGCTAGATGGGATACAGCGCGTAGTAGCTCATCACAACAAGATGGGATACCGGGCGTAGTAGCACATCACAACTAGATGGAATACCGGGCGTAGTAGCTCATCACAGCTAGATGGGATACCGGGCGTAGTAGCTCATCACAATTAGATGGGATACCGGGCGTAGTAGCTCATCGGAGCTAGATGGGATACCGGGTGTAGTAGCTCATCACAACTAGATGGGATACAGCGCGTAGTAGCTCATCACAACTAGATTGGATACTGGGCGTAGTAGCACATCACAGCTAGATGGGATACTGGGTGTAGTAGCACATCACAACTAGATGGTATTCCCGTGCGTAGTAGCTCATCAGAGCTAGATGGGATACCGGGCGTAGTAGCACATCACAACTAGATGGGATACCGGGCGTAGTAGCTCATCACAGCTAGATGGGGTACTGGGCGTAGTAGCCCAACACAACTAGATGGGATACCGGGCGTAGTAGCTCATCACAACTGTATGGGATACCGGGCGTAGTAGCTCATCACAACTAGATGGGATACAGCTCATAGTAGCTCATCACAACTAGATGGGATACCAGGCATAGTAGCTCATCACAGCTAGATGGGATACCGGGCGTATTAGCTCATCACAGCTAGATGGGATACCGGGCGTAGTAGCTCATCACAACTAGATGGGATACAGCGCGTAATAGCTCATCAGAGCTAGATGGGATACAGCGCGTAGTAGCTCTTCAGAGCTAGATGGGGTACTGGGCATAGTAGCCCATCGCAACTAGATGGGATACCGGGTATAGTAGCCCATCACAACTAGATGGAATACCGGGCGTGGTAGCTCATCACAACTAGATGGGATACCGGGTGTAGTAGCTCATCACAGCTAGATGGGGTACTGGGCGTAGTAGCCCATCGCAACTAGATGGGATACCGGGCATAGTAGCCCATCACAACTAGATGGGATACCGGGCGTGGTAGCTCATCACAACTAGATGGGATACCGGGTGTAGTAGCTCATCACAGCTAGATGGGGTACTGGGCGTAGTAGCCCATCGCAACTAGATGGGATACCGGGCATAGTAGCCCATCACAACTAGATGGGATACCGGGCGTGGTAGCTCATCACAACTAGATGGGATACTGGGCGTAGTAGCTCATCACAGCTAGATGGGGTACTGGGCGTAGTAGCCCATCGCAACTAGATGGGATACCGGGCATAGTAGCCCATCACAACTAGATGGGATACCGGGCGTAGTAGCCCATCGCAACTAGATGGGATACCGGGCATAGTAGCCCATCACAACTAGATGGGATACCGGGCGTGGTAGCTCATCACAACTAGATGGGATACAGCGCGTAGTAGCTCATCACAACTAGATGGGATACCGGGCGTAGTAGCTCATCACAGCTAGATGCGATACAGCGCGTAGTAGCTCATCACAACTAGATGGGATACCTGGCATAGTAGCTCATCACAGCTAGATGGGGACCCAAGCTCGGCTGCGTTCATACAGTCGTCGTTGGTGCACTTCCAGCGCTGCAACAAATGCTCACATAAAACAGGATAGGTCCCAGCTTTCTCATCAGCTCCACACCTCTGTATCACTGTCTTTCTCCAGTTTCAGACACCAGTATGAACATTCCTCTCTTGTGTCCTCTCTTCCAGCTCTGATACACCTCCATGGGTTTCTCCACAGTTTTCTCAGTCTTTCCAAGGCTGAAGGACCAGACAGAGCCTGACTCAATTAGAGACTCTTACTGCCAGGCTGCAGTGCCTAGAATCAGTCATATCTAGTTCTCAGCTCCAGTGTTTTAAAGTCTATATACAGCTGAGCTAATCAAATTCCTCCATTTCCTTTCACCTCCTGGGGGAAAGATGAGTTTTGTATTATATGTGGCTTATACATATCCCTGGTCTCCCTCTATCACATAAGGTATACATGAGATGCTCTTAAGATGCTTACTGAATTCCTTCCATTGTCTGATTCCAGCAAAAGTGCTATTTCAAAGCAACATTTCTGGCGCCAGATTTACTTTTTTTCATAATAAGAAATAGAAACGTTCTTATCTAACTATAAATGGCCGTATTGCAGAATACAGTAAATGTTTGTTACTTTATTTATACAATACACCTGTATAACTGAGATAAATTCATTACCCTCTAACATTAGTAATGGAAGCAAACTCAAAAGTACAGAGCTCCATCTGCGTTTCAAGAAAAATATCTAAATATATTTTAGGTTCATGAATGCTATTAGTATTAGGTTACCTGTAAATAAATACATGGGAACAGATGTAGTTCAATCTGAACATATGCTTTGATATAAAACAATAGCATCGCTGCACAATTCACAGTGTGATACTTTCATAAAAAATAAGTATGAATTTGCGTTGGAAACACTTAGAAAATAGTCAAAATCTTTTAGCAATTTATAGGATTTTAGAACTGTAACGTACTGTATTAGGAGCACAGAAGAAGGACAAACTATGTGTTTCAATTCTCCCATTGACTGCCATGATGAGACTTTTTGGAAACCTCTATAATAAGGTTTTCAAAACTAAGCGTAATTTTTTATTATTATAAATTTAGCTAAAATATTTATCTAGTTACTGTTTAGTGGGTGGAAGTTATTACATTTGTTGTCTATCAGCCTTTATTACGTATAAATCCCTCAACAGTGCACCTCCTTATATCTCTGCTCTTGTCTCAAAATACTCTCCCAGCCGCCCCCCTTCGTTCTGCTAATGACCTACATCTTTCCTGCTCTCTTATCGCCTCCTCTCACTCGGGTCTTCAGGACTTTTCTCGTGGTGCCCCGATTCTATGGAACTCAATGCCTCGCTCCACTAGACTGTCTACCTGTCTCCAATACTTCAAAACCTAACTAATCATGCATCTGTTTAAAGAAGCTTATCACCAGTGGCGGGGCTAGTGAATGGAGGGCCCTGGTGCAGACAAAAATGTCGCCCCTACACAGGGAGGAGGGTTAAAAAAAGTTTTTGAATCCCTCTGCCCCTTGACACATCATTCCCCTTTCCTCCTGCAGTGGCCCTTGGCAGACCTTTCCTCCCTTCCCTGTCTCCCCTTCCCAATCTCCCCCTTCCGTTCCTCCTCCTCTTGCTGTGCATTGTGGATCCGGGTGTTCAGTGGGTGTGTAGCCTTTCCCTGCCGGTGCGTCATTAGGACATTTCCTGCCCCGGCCTAACGACAGGGGAAGGCTACACCCAGATTCACAACTTACAGTAAGAGGATGAGGGGAAGGGTAGATGGGCAAGGGGGAGTAGGGTAAGGGAATGGGGACATGGGGAAGGGAAAGGGGAGAAGGGGAATGGTGTGTCGAGGGGTCCTGTGGGGGAGGGAGAAAGGGAATGGTGTGATGAGGGGCCCTGCAGGGGAGGGAGAAAGGGAATGGTGTGATGAGGGGCCCTGCGGGGGAGGGAGAAAGGGAATGGTGTGATGAGGGGCCTGCGGGGGAGGGAGAACAGGAATGGTGTGATGAGGGGCCCTGCGGGGGGAGGGAGAAAGGGAATGTTGTGATGAGGGGCCTTGCTGGGGAGGGAGAGGGGGAGAATGGTGTGCCAAGGGGTCCTGGGGTTTGTTAAATGCATAGTTTAAATTTACACAGCACTGCCCCCCCTGGAGCAGGGCCCCTGGTGCAATGCGCTGCCTGCACCAAGTATAGATCCGTCCCTGCTTATCACCTCCAACCTTAATATGCACAACTGCACACCATAATATTACTCATACCCACAACCTACAGTGCAACACACAGACACCTCCATTTGTTTGAACCTAGTATCTTCACACCCCCATCTTGCATCTATCACCCTCCTGTATAACACCACAACCCTTTAGATTGTAAGTTTGTGAGTTTTCAATCTTGTAAAGTGCTCTGGGAAAAAGCTCAGTTCGATTTTAAGCTCAAAAACAGGGCCCTCCATTATTTTGCAATGTGTTAATATTGTTTTTTGCCTTGTATAGTGGAGCGGAGAATGTGGGCACAAATAAAGGATAATAATAATAATAATTACCTATTAATGTGTATCACCATTCTTTACTGGAGAATTTATTGAACTCAGAGAACATCAGTAAGTTTCTCTGTGTTGCTATGGAAACCAGGCAAACAGCTGTATATATTAAGGATGGAAAGGAGAAGTCCAATGTTTTTGATACAAATGTGCATTATTGACCATACTCTTGGTGTCTCTGCATTATTATTATTATTATCCTTTATTTGTAATGCTCCAACATATTCATGGCCCCTTTTGTGCTAGATTTAATTAAAGGCACTCTTCACCAAAAAATCATGTTTTTAAGAGCATGAAAAACTAGCTATGCATTGTATTAGCCATTGTGAACTATTCCTGAGATAATCAATACTGATTCTGCTCTATTCTTATGCTTGTGAGCGGTTCATGAATATTAATTAGCAGCTTTTGTGTGTTACTTAGGATTATAGTCTACTTGTCTGTCTCTGTAGTAGCAAAGCAATGTCCTTCTAAGGTTATCATGCACTTAGATCCCTACTGCATAAAGGAGCTGCACAATCAATCCTGAACATCTCATGCCATGATAAGCGCAGACTGACTTCTCTACATGTTAAAAGCATTACTTATAGATAACTACACCTCAGTGATTCATAACATGCACATGGAATGAGTGTCCTCAAGCAAAACCTACGGCCAATGTTACCAGAGTACTAAATAACAAACAGGAAGTGCGGTGTCAAAGGTTATCTTGGCGTCTTTGTTCTGGATCCCAACAGAAATAATTACCTATTTAGCCTGGGTGGAGACACAAAGCAGCTCTGCTAGTTTGCAGCCGGATGCCATCGTACCTTGTTTATTAGAACTGGAAAATGTAATAAAAGTTATTGGATCTCTATAGCTGTGTATTTAAAACATACTATTTTATAATGTTGAAACAAAAATGACACTAATTCATTATATTTTATATGCAATTAGGCTGCGATGGTAATGATCCCTTACATGTCTGCTGATCATGTGGGAGGAAACTTTGAATGCATAGGACGTGTCAATCTATTCAATTGGAATGTGGTAACTACAACTGCCTGTTATATATTAGGTCTAATGTAAAGCTTACCTGAATACTGAAGTAAAATAAATAATTGCATGTAAAACATACTAGTCTTTCACCTCAGATCCCTCCCCTCTCCCTCTAAAATACAACTCTTTCTATCTTTCACTTCCTTCCTGACCCTTGCTATTCCTTATTTGTTACTCTTCCCCAGTTCTCTGCCCTTTAATACCCTTTAGATTGTAAATAGCAAGTTTCCATTCTTGTAGAGTGCTTTGGGATAAAGCACTTTCTGCTAAGATTCTAAGCTCAAAACAGGGCCCTTCAACTTTTGAATTTGTTAAACGTGTATTTCCCCTGTTCTTATCCCCTGTACAGCGCTACGGAATATGTTGGCGCGATACAAATAAAAGATAATAATAATAATAATAAAATAAAAGTTAGGAAAGTAACGTTATTTTACTTTCTAAGCATAGTTATCACAGTCAAGACCACTGTAGTATATTTACAGATAAAGCTAATATGGTTGGTTGTTGAGTAAAACAATAGGCAATGTAGAATAAGTTAATATTTCTTCTTTATTTTCAATGTTTTCCATCAAGTAGAGCTGCTTATCTCCTTATACCTGTGCCTAGCAGATGTGTGGTCCTGGAAGATGGACTAAAAAAAAGTCTGACCAGTCAGACTCTGGTTTAGACTAAGCATGCTCAGTAAAAGGGGTGAGGCTATAATGACTTGTGCATTGTCAATGGCCAATAGAACAGAGAGGTGGAGCAATCTGGATTTCCCTCGGAATATAATATACATATATATATATTTACTTTTATATGCTTAATTTTACTAAGTGCTTGAAAGCTCATGAATACTGTGAAGACTGTGAAGTGCAGTATTTTAAATTAGCCTGTTAGTGACCTTTCTCAAAAAGCATGATGGGGAGAAACCAGTTAGGAACTATGTGTAAGAGTTAAGGAATAAAAAAAGCTTATAAGCACTTCTTAATAAAACAAAGTACATAAAAGTGAATAGATACACAGGGATATTATATATCTAGTGACATCCAGAAACCTTCCATGTCCCTTTAAATGGATCCCGAAGCCTCCATTTGTGCTCTGCACCATGAGATAGGTATTGGTAAAACATATGGAAATGTTATATTCAAAGACGCAATAATAATGAGAGTTGTTGTCTAGGCTATTACTTGTAAATATTTTGTAGTGTATATTGTAATTAATATGAATGTGCCCCATTTCTAGTTCCTAAAAAAAGAAATCGGTCTAGGACGTTACTTTCCCACACAAAGTGCTGTATGTATAGTATGCTCTAATGAATAAATTGACTTAATGTAACAAATACGGCCATTAATTTTTATCTAAATTACAAAATTTTCATTTAACTGCATTTTATCATTATAATTCCACGAGAAAAGGGAGGAAGTGCAGATCCAGATCTGATCTCTATTCAGTTTTGTTTAAATTTACACAGCCAATTAACAACAGAACTATGTTCCAGTTAGATAACCATTGCTCCTAAATGGACATGAAATATCTTTGTATTTCACTATAATATAATATACCTGTGTATCTATTTACTTTATTTTAATAAGAAGTGCTTACAAGCTGTTTTTTCTGCCTGAAATCATACAATTTCACCTGTTTGTCTCTGTAGCTCATGCAGCTCATGAATACACAGACTGTTAAGTGCGATATTTCAAATGAGCCAATCTTTTAAGCAGTATGATGCAGAATGCTGCCACTGATTGGTTATAAAAGTACACTGTCTTCATGAGCATCAGAGGCGGAAACTAGTTAGGAGCGGTAGGCAGAAATAGAGAGCTTATTAATAAAATAAATTACATAAAACTATATTAAATTCCTAGTAAAATCCAGAAACCTTCCGTGCCCCCTTAAGGACCTACGAGATGGAATATTCCCATAACTCAGTTAATATATGATTTTCTATAAAGTGCTTTTTATGCTCCTTGTCTTCTTAACCATGTACCTTATGTAAACCAGCCACAACCAATCTATGGCTGCCTCTACTGATAAAACAACCAAAAAACGTATTAAACATGCAAAAAAAAACAGAATGTGACCCTAAGTGCGAAGAGGAAACCACAATCACTTGTCCACATTCCACAAGAGCAACGTGTTTCTCTGCACACATGAGAAAGATATGGATTTGGACATGTGAACAAGACACTAAATGGGAACACATTGTACTGATGTCAGGGTTAGTCATTCAGGTCTTTCCATGGAATTACTTCTCAGAATTTTTATTATATAAAAAAAAATATATATATATTATTTCATTTTATTTTTCATTTCTATAAGAAAACACAAAGAATTTTAAAAGACGACAAATAAAGACACAAATTAATGCATGAAACCATATAATAATAATAATAATACATAAAACACTATATATAAAGGCACAAACCATTGCTTCTTTCTATGGCCATGACCTCTTCTGATACCTATTGGTGCTATATCCAGCTAAGAGCTCATATGGTCACCAACTAGATCTTGATAGTGATTCTGTCACCCCAAAATCAAGTTAATTTTTATTATTCTTAAAGAGCATGAACAATTAGCTATACATTGTATTAGCCATGTGGTTCTAAGCTAAATCATTCTTGAAGTAATCAGCATTGTTTCTACTGTATTCTTATGCAAACGAGCAGTTCCTGAATGCTAATTAGGACTACAGTCTCTGTGGTGGCAAAACAATGCCCCCCGCAGGTAGCACTCTGAGCGACACATTAGCATAGAAGAGCCACACAATATATGCTGAATGGAGAAAGACACACACACTGAGACAGCAGCCTGTAGCTTATGGCCACTTGAAGCAGAGTGGAGACCTGAAAATCTGAAGACTGTACATGCTAGTAATTTTAATAACTATTGTACTGTTTGTTTTGCTCCGTCCAGGTTTAGCTAGATGAATGCTGGATATTGAGGGAGCTGTTTGTTAATTAAGGTAGTGCTTCAGTGGAAGCTAAGCCTATTATTTTCCTGTTTTGCTATTTTTATATCCCTGGCTAAATTTTAGTAAAACATACAGCCTCTTGTATTGTGTCCTACATCAAAGTGCCTGAAACACGGTCACAAACCCGAGGAGACTGTTAATTGCCACACTATATACACACACTGTCCCATGGCATTTCCCTTACAACTGAAAGGCAGCCTGCTGCCCCCCCTAAAATATTCTCTCCTAGGCCTTGGCATTTTTGGCCTTGCCAAAAACAAACCTATGTGTGCCATAAAACTATTTTTGTTGTCATTAAAGTTCTGGTACACTGATAGGATGCCTTAAAACAAATGGCTGTAGAATATTATAAATAATGTCTCTACAAGGGAATATATATATGACAGTCGTCATGTGTTTTTGCACAGACTAAGGACCATCCTACTCCGAGATGTTTTCTCCACTGTTTATCCTGTTAGATCTGAGCGTGCAAGTCTGGTGGTAACATTTTCGGCACCATCCAGTGGGACACAGTTGGGCACCAGGAGAATACTCAGTATACAATTTTCCTGCTCTTGTTATTATAACATACTGCAGGGACTCGCTGGTTGGGGAGTACAGCTGCTATTATTAATCCTCTCCTCTTGCTCCACTGAGGATTGTTCAGAGCAGGAAGGAGAAAAACAAAATGTTCATTAAATTACATTTAGAGATCACATGCTGTGTTCATTTAAGGGTCTTCTGTGGTAAAGATCTTGTTTGGGTTGGTCCACTGGTTCATTTAACCTCTTCAGCTGCCAGACACATAAATCAATGGTAGTTTACTTAATTGCCTCAGTAACCTATTGAGGCAATAACACGGCACAAAAATATATCTGTATTAACACTCAGTACTGGGCACATCCCAGGAGCTTGGCTATATAACATTTTATTTCTGGTTATTAAAAAACCTGACTGGCTTCTTGGTTATATGGATTGAACAGATAGATAGATATATAGATAGATAGATAGATAGATAGATAGATAGATAGATAGATAGATAGATAGATAGATAGATAGACTGATAGACAGACAGACAGACCGACAGATAGATAGATAGACACATAGATAGATAGATAGATAGATAGATAGATAGATAGATAGATAGATAGATAGATAGACTGAATGACTGACAGACAGTCAGACAGACCGACAGATAGATAGATAGACACATAGATAGATAGATAGATAGATAGATAGATAGATAGATAGATAGATAGATAGATAGATAGATAGATAGATAGATAGACTGACAGACAGATAGATAGATAGATAGATAGACACATAGATAGACAGATAGATAGATAGACAGATAGATAGACAGACAGACAGATAGATATATAGATAGATAGATAGATAGATAGATAGATAGATAGATAGATAGATAGGCTGACTGACAGACAGTCAGACAGACCGACAGATAGATAGATAGACACATAGATAGATAGATAGATAGATAGATAGATAGATAGATAGATAGACTGACAGACAGATAGATAGATAGATAGATAGATAGATAGATAGATAGATAGATAGATAGATAGATAGATAGATAGATAGATAGATAGGCTGACTGACAGACAGACAGACAGACCGACAGATAGATAGATAGACACATAGATAGATAGATAGATAGATAGATAGATAGATAGACACATAGATAGACATATAGATAGATAGATAGACACATAGATAGATAGATATACAGATAGATAGATAGACAGATATATATATATACTAGCTAGCTATATACTATAACAGGCTTTTTCTAGGAGCCAGGAAGCCCTTTTTATTCATATATAGGGGCAAATATTTCCCAGGAGCCTGGGAGTCATGGCTACAATAATTAGTACTTTCTTCCTGAACGTTATTAAATTATTTGATATATCTGAAAAACAATATCATTTCACCCCTCTCCCTCCTGCCCTCACAGCCCGTGCTGTCAAGCTGGCGAAGACATCATCTGTAAATTGCCAAATATTGGGTTATTTCATAATATATATATATATATATATATATATATATATATATATTATATACATTTTTAAATTACTATTTTAAATCTGGCCCACCAGCTAGCTGGCCAATAATAATCTAGCCACGCCATTGAGACGTTAGACAGCACTGCTCTAAACTGTACTTGGTAAGATCAAGGAGTCTTTTATTATAAATGTTGTCTTTTGGACCATGAGCCATTTTAGTCTCTTAGACTTGTTTCCAATTTATTATTGGAGAAATATTCTCTAGATGTGGTGCTTTACTTAAGGCTCTAATATTATCATCTTTTCAAGTGGCCAGTTAGAAGATACTCTTTATCTGGTGGTAGGGAAACAACTATAAAAGAAATTAAAAACTAAATAAGGAGATGAAGCGCAAACTAAACTTTGTAGGGCAGGGGTGGGCAAGTTCGCTCTTGGAGGGTCAAGACAGGTGAGTCAATCACTTCTTCAGTCATCCTGATTGACTTACTTGTGCACAGAAAGGATATCTTCAAATCCAGGCTTGTGTGTGCCCTCCCAGGACTGAACTTGCCCACCGCTGGCGGTAGTGAGCAGAGTACTCAATCTACAACCCATTGGGGAGTAAGCTCCCATATGCCCGAAGGAGCGTACCAGTGCCTGGAAGACGGCCTCACATGGTAGTGGAACCACCTCAGCCTGGACTTAGAAATAGCTTGCCTAATGCCTGGACTTAGAAAGATTGGCTAGTGCCAGGATCAGGTTGGCAAGAAGGCCTATAGCACGGTTGCCCGGGACACTGGGCGCCCAAGCTGGAACTGGAGGAGAGACTCGATATAGTGTCCCCAGTGGGGTCTGCACACATATCTAGTGACATTAGGACCGCTCTGCTTTGCTCCCAGTATATAATAATAACATACTAGTTAAATTGCATTTATTACACTAGAACAAAAGCTGCAAAGGGATTAAGCTGACAGTACATGTGCATAAATATATAGCTTATTTTTGTGCTCTTAGGTACTTTTTCTCCTTTTATTCCCTCTGCAAAAACAACAAAACACGGGCTGCACGCCGCTGGTTTTCACAACATGCCTTGAATGAGAACACGCAGCAGATTGACAGGACTGAGAACTGCAAATCCACAGCACATACCCGCTGGTCCCCAAAGCACAGCGCGGCCTCTCCACCTCTCCGCGAGGTATGATAATACACTGGGAAATAAAGCCTTGCGCTTAAGAGCTTACAATCCAACAACTGTTGCTCGGGGCTCAAAATGTAACAACTGCCATTTGAGCGGATTTAATGGGGAGGAACATCTAAATTCACTAGAAAATAAAACAATTGGTACCTCTCATATTTCCTTCTACGAACATTAGCAGCTGCGATCATAAAGTCTGACTTGAGCAATTATAGCTAGCTTGGAGCCTGAGCAGGTGTGTTTATATTATGTAGCAATGTAAGAAGGGGTGAAGAAGGAGGAGGATGATGTGTTAAAATTACTGGATTTTTTAAAGCTTGATACCTACCACTATCACATGTTCAGCAACAGGAAGCTTGCAACTATAACTGCAAACCCTGCTCTTGTGTAAATGTAATCACCCCTCTCTATGCAACGTGCACCAAAGTTTTATCAATGCCCCCCGACTCTAGAAAAAGGTTCAATATATATATATATTTATGAACTCTCATATTTCTCTCCTCCCTCCCTCACTCTCTCCTCAGTCTTCAATTGTGATTTCCCAACAATTTCTTTTTTATGTCCATGATCACAAACTCGTCCCTTTTTTCTTAAACTAGAGGTCCTTATTGGTGGTAATTGGAAGGAGATGAGAAACTGAAGTTATTAATTAACTGGCTTGTTACGGTCCGCGGTCTGACTCGCTTACTTACATGACGGGGAAAAGGATAGAAATTGGAAGCACGCGTTTATATAGAAGAATATTCATTTTGAGCAAGAGGCAACTTCATCATCTGATATCTGTAATGGGAAATCCAAAGCAGACAAAGAGCAGGCCCTGAAACCAGCCTCAGTATTATAATACACCATCTCCAAATGCATATTATCTCAATATATAGGTGTTAGCATGCAAGGCATTGCTCACGCTTGCGGGCTCGCACAGCGAGCCTGCGTCCCTCACAAAGCGAGGGTCGCAGTTGGTGGCAGCAACTGCGACCCTCGCAAAATTTATGTCGTTACGCAAGGAAAATACAAGACACTTTACTACCCATTACGACCTCGCAAAAATCGGCCGCAACATGCGCACATGAAAAATACAACAAATATACACAACAAATACATAAAAAGCTTACTTACAGGAAGAGGGAGCATCCAGGACCTCGAAAACTAAAGTTACACCTCAATTTAACTCAAATTAAAAGAGTTTAGACACTAAAAAACTCTCTAAGCGAGAAAAAAAATGGCCGCCGAAAAAAGCGAAAACGAGGCTACAGCACTCTAAAGACGCAAAACACCACCAAACACCTACGGATTTGCCGAAAAACACCTACGAGATAAAAAAAAAAAGGATGCAACCCGTGCAACCCCAAAAACATTACAAACACAATACATACAAACAACAAAAACATAGAAAGGTTACTCACAGCAAGGGGGGGCACCCAGGACCTCTGCAAGTGAAGTTACACGTCCATTTAAGCACAAATTTCAGAGTTTAGAGACCCGAAAGAGAAAAAATGGCCGCCGAACAAAACCAAAACGAGGCTAAAGGTCCCTAAACACGCAAAACACCACCATAAACACGCAAAACACCAAAAAACAGCTACGGATGTTCCGAAAAAGTCGCACGACATAGAAAACGAAGGACGCTACATCAGCCACATTATATACACCAAACACCATTAGCTCACTTACAATTTCATTGCCGTCATTTTTTGACGGGCAATTCGCTAGTCACATTATACTATCCAAACACAACAGAAAACAGAACGTAAAAATATATTTTCCCTTATTTAAATAATGGCAGTAGTTAAGGAAAGACTTAACAAAATAACATTACCCACTATGAAAGTCATGAGCAGGGAACTTGTGTATAATTCATCCTATGCTATGCTTCAAAGACATATGCTTAAAGGAGCCATGTATAAAGTGCTTTTGGAGGAAAAAGTGAGCATTGTGGTCTTATTTGCATATCCACAATTATTTTCCTCTGAGTTTTTTTTACTTATTTTTAGACATTCAAATGTGAACACAAATGTACTACAGTAGACTCTCAGTTATCCGGCACCCATGGGGGATTGGTAGATGCCGGATATATTTTGTTTCTGGTTGCTTGAGAGTTACTAGTAAAAGAGGCCTAGATTAGCTGCACATAGAATGCTCTGCTAAGTATATTTGTCAGTGAGGGCTGTCCTCGCAGCAGCAGCTTTCACTCCTCACTTACACACTGGTACGTTGGGCTGGAGGAATGTAACCCCAACACTGCCCTGGCTCAGTATGTCTGTCTGCTTACAGGTAAAACTGAATTGCAGAGACTTACAGAGGATGAGATCTAGGTGCCTGTAAGCATTTTGTGGCATCACAACCTGGCTCCTGGCATTTGTTGAGCCCTGCAAAATTACATTTTTATTTACAGTATTCAATTGTTTTTTCTGGTTGCTTGAGTTCTGGATAACTGAGAGTCTACTGTATATATTTAGAGAAAATTTATGAAGACAGTTTACGTATAGAATATTCCATCTTGTTTGACTTCAGCATTTTCTGCTACTTTGGAGCTTGAGATTATGAGGCTATCTTACCCAGCAGTGGAAAGAGAGTTGGAAAGAAATAGTGGGGGATTTGTGATATCATTTTAGTGGGCAGACCCTTTGAGATCCAAACTAACAAGGTGATACAAGGTGACACTACACTTTCCATTAGCTTTGCACTGATTTGAATAGAGATGTTCAGCAATAATCTATAATGATTACTATAATTGTAACTGATTGTAGTGATATGTTTAACATTTTAAGCTTTCCTCACCCCTTTTCTCCTTACATTTTCAGCAACAGGAATCTTGAAAAAAGAAAAAGAAAATAACACCACAAAATGAACGATTGGGTAAATCCTATAGAAACCTCACACGCCAATAGTTTAAAAATTAGCTTTTAATAATACAATTAAAATTAAAATGTTTTATAAAAAACGGAATACCTCCAGGAATCTTGAAGCTATAACTCCAAGAACCGCTCCTGCATAAATGTAAACACCCCACTCACACATTCAATCTTCACCAAAGTATTATAGACGCCACCCGACTCCAGAATAGGCCTCAATATATATATATATACAGGGAGTGCAGAATTATTAGGCAAATGAGTATTTTGACCACATCATCCTCTTTATGCATGTTGTCTTACTCCAAGCTGTATAGGCTCGAAAGCCTACTACCAATTAAGCATATTAGGTGATGTGCATCTCTGTAATGAGAAGGGGTGTGGTCTAATGACATCAACACCCTATATCAGGTGTGCATAATTATTAGGCAACTTCCTTTCCTTTGGAAAAATGGGTCAAAAGAAGGACTTGACAGGCTCAGAAAAGTCAAAAATAGTGAGATATCTTGCAGAGGGATGCAGCACTCTTAAAATTGCAAAGCTTCTGAAGCGTGATCATTGAACAATCAAGCGTTTCATTAAAAATAGTCAACAGGGTCGCAAGAAGCGTGTGGAAAAACCAAGGCGCAAAATAACTGCCCATGAACTGAGAAAAGTCAAGCGTGCAGCTGCCACGATGCCACTTGCCACCAGTTTGGCCATATTTCAGAGCTGCAACATCACTGGAGTGCCCAAAAGCACAAGGTGTGCAATACTCAGAGACATGGCCAAGGTAAGAAAGGCTGAAAGACGACCACCACTGAACAAGACACACAAGCTGAAACGTCAAGACTGGGCCAAGAAATATCTCAAGACTGATTTTTCTAAGGTTTTATGGACTGATGAAATGAGAGTGAGTCTTGATGGGCCAGATGGATGGGCCTGTGGCTGGATTGGTAAAGGGCAGAGAGCTCCAGTCCGACTTAGACGCCAGCAAGGTGAAGGTGGAGTACTGGTTTGGGCTGGTATCACCAAAGATGAGCTTGTGGGGCCTTTTCAGGTTGAGGATGGAGTCAAGCTCAACTCCCAGTCCTACTGCCAGTTCCTGGAAGACACCTTCTTCAAGCAGTGGTACAGGAAGAAGTCTGCATCCTTCAAGAAAAACATAATTTTCATTCAGGACAATGCTCCATCACACGCGTCCAAGTACTCCACAGCGTGGATGGCAATAAAGGGTATAAAAGAAGAAAATCTAATGACATGGCCTCCTTGTTCACCTGATCTGAACCCCATTGAGAACCTGTGGTCCATCATCAAATGTGAGATTTACAAGGAGGGAAAACAGTACACCTCTCTGAACAGTGTCTGGGAGGCTGTGGTTGCTGCTGCACGCAATGTTGATGGTGAACAGATCAAAACACTGACAGAATCCATGGATGGCAGGCCTTTGAGTGTCCTTGCAAAGAAAGGTGGCTATATTGGTCACTGATTTGTTTTTGTTTTGTTTTTGAATGTCAGAAATGTATATTTGTGAATGTTGAGATGTTATATTGGTTTCACTGGTAAAAATAAATAATTGAAATGGGTATATATTTGTTTTTTGTTAAGTTGCCTAATAATTATGCACAGTAATTGTCACCTGCACACACAGATATCCCCCTAAAATAGCTAAAACTAAAAACAAACTAAAAACTACTTCCAAAAATATTCAGCTTTGATATTAATGAGTTTTTTGGGTTCATTGAGAATATGGTTGTTGTTCAATAATAAAATTAATCCTCAAAAATACAACTTGCCTAATAATTCTGCACTCCCTGTATATATGTATACAGTAAACTTCCCATTATCCGGCACCCACGGGGACCCGGATAAGAGTAGTTTCCGGTTAATCATGAGTCCCCGAAAAAAAGGGTCTAAACGACCCTTAAACCCCCCAAAATGCCTTTAGAAAGTCATTAGCACCCAAACAGAGCCATTTAGGCCCAGAAAAAACATTTAGAAAAAAAGTTAGTATTTTTTTGGGCAGTCTTGAACTGCCGCATAGTGTTATGCCGGTTTAGCGGGAGTTTCTGCAGAATGGGGAATTGATGCCGGTTCTGGTTGCTTGAGAGTGCCGGTTGGTTAGGTGCCTAATAACCAGGATTTTAATATATATATATATATATATATATATATATATATATATATATATATATGGTCTCCAAGATCAGTTATTGGCAGAGTGAATGCTGGGAAGGTTGTAATACTTCAAAAACCTATCAGATATTTTCTTAGCAACCGTGAAGCTTGGTGAATCTAGCCCAATCATAGCTTGTGCATGCCCTCGCTAGCCAATTTTTAAACAAATATAGTTAATATAAATGATTTGACCATACCTAAGCTATACATGGCGATGCTTTACAGAACTGCGATACACAACTCCCCTCTCTTAAGTGTCCTTACGGGAAGAGCAGAGGAATTTTGTTTTATTTCTCTGTTAAGAAAGATTGGAGCATCACTGGGATTTCCAAACAAGACACATAAAGTAAATATCTGCTGCATTTACTCGAAGTAGCTGTGCAGAGAGATCCAATCACACAGAGCAAAGTGTATGTGCACATAATATGGATTCAAGGCTAAACAAATTCAGGAAATAAAGCTTACTTTTTGTTTTATTTTTTATTATTTTGGCTACAAATAACAGTAAGCAAGTCTGGCATTTTTCTTCTTACTGGGTGATAGATAAAATATTACATTGCGGCATCACATGGGCACTGTATTACAATAAAGGACCAACGAAGAGTGATATTTATAGTAAATAATAATGTGATAATGTGTAGTTATACATATTTTCCATTCTAAAGTGGTCTTTTATATTTTATATTATATTTAAAGCCACTCTCAATACATATGTATGTATAGCATATACAGTGGTACCTCGGTTCTCAACCAAAATCCGTTCCAGGCAACAGGATGAGTTCCAAAAAGGTTGAGTACCAAGGTAGCATTTGCCATAGGGATCAACGTAAATTGAAATAATATGTTCCAACCCCATAAATTCCACATTTTAGTTTGAACTGATGGTGTTGTTTTTTTTATACAATACCTTAAAACTAAATAGACATAAATCAAAAAACAATAATTAGATAATCAATAATTAACTGTGCTGAGAGGATTGAGGACCCAATGGGATGGTGGCGATGTAGAGGAAAAGAGGAGAGAGGTTATTGCTTGGAAGTTACACTTAAGTTCTTGTAGGCACAGGCTATACTTTAGTTCTTATAAGCACAAGCTACACTTTGGCTCTTGTAGGCAAGGGCTGCACTTTGATTCTGATAGGTACAGGCTACAATTTGGTTCTTATAGGCACAATCTACACTTTGGTTCTTATAAGTACAGGCTGCACTTTGATTCGTATAGACACAAACTGCTGTTGTGCTCTTCCAGGCACAGACTGCTCTTGGGCTCTTGCAGGCACTAATTACAATACGCCACTGTTTTCCACTTCCTGAAAAACAGGATGAGGGTGGCACGAGTTCTAAGAATTTTTGCCAGTGAGACGCGTTGAGTTCCAAAACCGTTGCGATCCGAGGAAGTCGAGAACCGAGGGTCCACTGTACAGTAAAATATTATATTATAAACATGCACACAGAGGTACTTCATTTTAGAGGATCTAGTCCCACATATTTATTATTTTCCTTGCATTGCGAGTTATAGCCATCTGAATCTCTTAATGTGAATGATAAGCACACACACACACACACATATATATAAGTATAACAAAGAGCTCTGCTGGTTCCTGGAAGCATCCGCGATGCCTTGGTGAAGGTTATGTACAGGAGTGGACTGTTCACATCTCTGCAGGAGCAGTGTTTGCAGCTTACCATGCCTGCTTCTAAGAATATGCAATGGAAGCATTTATTGTCAACTGCTAAAAGCTAATAAAATAACAAATCCCCCTCCTTTCTCCCATGTTCAATAAACAAAACCACATAACCTCAGGTTGCAAGATAGCAAGACATGGTGCATACAGACAAGATGGATAATTCTATGCACAAGTAAACTAAGACTTTCATTTTTATACCTTAGAAGCAAGCAACACAGATAAGCTATATCTTGAGATACATCATTCTAATCGGACATGGACATGTAGGTTTATAAGTGTTTTTCTCCATGAAAAGACAACACAAAACAACCACCATACTAATACAAAAAACATATTTCATTATTATTATTATTATTATTCTTTATTTGTAATGTACCAACATATTCCAAAGCTATACAGGGGTTAAGTACATAGAAAAATACAAAATATCATTTGATTCTACCAAATACTGTGCTGTAGTCCCCTCTCTACTCAAAATCGAAGAATTAAATAATGAGAGGGAAACGCACCGACAGGTGGAAGAAATCTCCCACAGTTGATTTAGGGGAAAAAATGCTGGGAAATTTAATCTCTTCCTTTATGTATTTTCTGTGGCTCGTATAGGAGAAAACTATTACATGGTATTTCACCAGGCGACTGCAGTAGGTTTTATATAGGAAATGTAACCTTAGAACAAAGCCAGGTAATAGCGCCGATACAGACAGCGTTGTCAAAAACACAAAATTATATTATATTTTAAAGTTTAAAGAGACATGTAACACAATTCTTTTTTTTAAATAAATTTAAAGAGCAAGCTTTAAACATGCATGAAAACAATGCCAAGTAAAGCCTGTTTAAAAGTCATTGAAAAACAAGAAGTACACAGAGCATATGTGATCATTGGCACGGGCGGTATACATCTATATTACTGCTAATTGGCGGAAAGATTAATCAGATTTTAAAGTTTGAGGACATCATTGGGACCTATCCTGGTATGGTAGCGCAGCACAAGGCAGCAGCAGTGGCGGTGAGCATCTGCTAGATGGTGCTGCCGATATTCTAGTGCCATATCATAGAGTCAAGGGTTAGGGTTATTTCAAGGGGTAGGCTAACATTATAAGCTTAGAACTTCTCTCACATATCGGCAGCGCTGCAAAATATCGGCAGCGGCGGACCTGTCCTGACACTATGACAGGATAGGTCCCATCATTGCAGTTGCAATTAGCACATTAAATCAGCTAATTAGTGTCAATGAGTCACTCATTTTCATATTCATGATGTTCAAACTATGCTAAATATATCAGAAATGGTTCTCTTTAGGGGGTCACAGTTTACAACACAACATATTTTAGAAATATTTTTAAAAAAATATATAATAAAAATTAATTACTGTGGAACTGGCTTTACTGGAAAACCCAAAAGACAGGTCAGGATTTTCTTGATTATCAGTAGATTTTACCAGATTGCTGCCTCATATAAGTATAAACCAGCATCACATTCCCATTATAGACCCAACAGTTAACAAAGGAAGGATTCAGCCAACAGAAAGCAAAAGTAATACAAACAATGACGGTTTAAAAACATATTTACTAAGCGTCTCAAGTGCATCTCATGTCATCCCTTGATTATTATGCACTAATTCCTATGGGAAAAGTGCATGGTAACAGCCCCCCTTCCGACATAGTGAATTATCAGGAATCAGGAATATATATCCATTTTTATTCCTTGTTCTTGAGCTTATATCCACCCCACCCTAACCCTAACTCCCATTGTTAAAGAAGCATGGAACACAATTATTTTATTTCATGTATTTAAAAGAAATAAGAAAGTTGTATTTTGCATGACAAAAGATGATAAGGAAGAGGTAACAGGAAATGCAGAGCGTACGTTTGTCTGTAGATTTCATTGTAAGACATGAGTCATACAGCTGTATTACTGCTCATTGGCTGACAGGGACAACCCCCAAATCAGTTAAAGTTCAGCGTGTCTCGGAATGAGTGCTAGCTAAGTCCCGCGTGTCTCAGGATGAGCGCCAGCTAAGTCCCGCGTGTCGCAGGATGAGCGCCAGCTAAGTCCTGCGTGTCTCAGGATGAGCGCCAGCTAAGTCCTGCGTGTCTCAGGATGAGCGCCAGCTAAGTCCCGCGTGTCTCAGGATGAGCGCCAGCTAAGTCCTGCGTGTCTCAGGATGAGCGCCAGCTAAGTCCTGCGTGTCTCAGGATGAGCGCCAGCTAAGTCCCGCGTGTCTCAGGATGAGCGCCAGCTAAGTCCTGCGTGTCTCAGGATGAGCGCCAGCTAAGTCCTGCGTGTCTCAGGATGAGCGCCAGCTAAGTCCCGCGTGTCCACCCCTGCAATGGGCGCCTTGTCCCAAGCAGGGACTATTTGTTTGATTTTAGGCAATAAAATAGAGCTTATAAGCGCTTCTTAAAAAAGAAAGTACATAAAAGTAAATAGATATACAAATATATTATATACCTAGTGAAATCCAGAAACCTTCCATATTCCTTTAACCATAGCTGTATCAGTAATGATAACTTAATCCTAATTATAAACCCTAACTCCTACTTATATACTACACTAACTCAATCCCTAACCAAAGTCTAACCACAGCCTTACACATAAACCATTCTGGCTAGATAACAAGGTTGGAACCATCTTTGTATATGTTACAATGCAGCTCATCTGCAAGTGTATTTTACAATCTCCCTCCCCTGTGTCTCTCCCCCCTCTCCCTCCACTGTGTCTCTTCCCCCCCATCTCCCTCCCCTGTGTCTGTCCCCCCACCACACTGGGGAGGGAGAGGGGGAAACAGACACATGGGAGAGAGAGGGGGAAAGAGACACAGGGGAGGGGGGGAAGAGACACATGGGAGGGAGACAGGGGAAAGAGACACAGGGGAGGGAGGGGGAAGGGACACAGGGGAGGGAGAGAGGGGGAAAGAGACACAGGGGAGGGGGGAAGAAACACATGGGAGGGAGACAGGGGAAAGAGACACAGGGGAGGGAGGGGGAAAGAGACACGGGGAAAGGAGAGAGGGGGAAAGAGACACAGGGGAGCGGGGGAAGAAACACATGGGAGGGAGACAGGGGAAAGAGACACAGGGGAGGGAGGGGGAAGAGACACAGGGGAGGGAGGGGGGGGGAAGGAGACAAAGGGAGGGAGATGGGGGAAGGAGACACAGGGGAGGGAGAGTGGGGAAAAGACACAGAGAGGGAAAGAGATGGTGGGGGGGGGGGCAGAAAAATAAAATACTATCCCGTAATTTGTGACTAGTCCTATATACCAGTGGTTGCCAACTTCCCATGCAGCCTCAGCCTGTTCCCTGGAGTGAATGATATGAGAGAAACCTTTAAATATATCAAAGGATTAAATAAAGTTCAGGAGAGAAGAAAAATATGAATGATATGAAGTTGTAAGGTGGAAGATTTAGGGATAATGTGAGAAAGTACTACTTACAAAAAGTTATTAGTACAATACACAGTCATTATTATACACAGTCCATGATATCTCCATAAAACGAAAAAATAAATCTCAATTGTAATAATAAATATTGCTAAACGCTACCATCTACTTCAACCAATTGGTTATAGCAGCATAATAATTGAGAATGAAAAAAACTTTTAGTCCATCAATTTCAAAATGTTTAGATCTCCTCTGATACTTGTAATATGTGGATTAACTGTTAATTGACCTAGAGGAAGGCAAACAGAAAAACCCATTGAAACATTGCCAATTGTCTCATAAGGGGACAGCTGAAAACCTCTTGGCACAAAAGATTCACTTGACAAATCCTTATATTGGATTTATGTGATATACTGTAGTATTTAGTGAAAGGTTTTTAATAAGAAGCTTCTGAACATGGAAATGACACAACTAGTAGCAACTGTTTACTGACACACAATCCCACAAGTAAGTGCTATAATATCACATAGAACAATGTAGGTGGTCGGCCAAAAACCGGCAGCAGTACTCAAAAGGTCCTCCAAGAGCAAGTCAACTTTTAACTGTTCTATTGAAAATAAAAGATTTGTAACCACTAAGATACAAAATCAATATGGGATAGAAAAGATCTCATTGTGGTGCACACTCTTTCCCGATCTCTTAATAAGAAGCCAAATTAAAACTTAACTTTTAATAGTTCCTTTTTTCTTATATTACATAAAAAATAGCAGCAGAACTTAGACGTAGTACACGTCGAATAAATATTATTAGGCTGTCCTATATGAGATTCTTAACTTAATTATGTAGAGAACCAAAATAAGCAAAATTTGTGTGAATAAAGTGTTCAAGAGGACTAAGTGTATGTCCCCAAAAAATATTGTAATAATAAAGTGCTGAGTGCTAATGATAAGCAAGTCCTATCCAAAAAGGATAGAAAAGTGCTAATAGTGCAAAGGACCCCTGATGGAAAATTAGAAACGTGCGTCGGGTGACGCTGTACGCATGTTGCGTGGTGTGACGTCATTGACTGGTGCCATAACACAGACACACGCAGAAGCTGGAGCTAGCGTTCCTTCCCCAATCCTCAATAGAGTACCTACTGAGCCTGAAATACCTAAGCATATAAACTGGGAACTAGTAGTGGGGACAATATAACTAAAGGACATAGCTTATATCCAGCTATACTTTATGTTGTCTATTAATTATATGAGTACATCTTGTGATAAATTGAGATTTGGATTTTATATATAAGCATTCCTTTGCACTATTAGCACTTTTCTATCCTTTTTGGGTAGGACTTACTTATCATTAGCACTCAGCACTTTATTATTACAATATTTTTTTGGACATGCACTTGGTCCTCTTGAACACTTTATTCACACCAATTTTGCTTATTTTGGTCCTCTACATAATTAAAGAAAGAATCTCATATAGGACATCCTAATAGTATTTATTCCACGTGTACTACGTCTAAGTTCTGCTGCTATTTTTAAGTAATTTAAACAAAAAAGGAACTATTAAAAGTTAAGTTTTAAGTTGGATCTTATTAAGAGATCAGAAAAGAGTGTGCCCCACAATGAGATCTTTTCTATCCCTTATTAATTTTGCATACTGATTTATCTCAGGGAGCCCCTCTATCAACCCAAAGTTAACATAAGTCACTTTGAGCCACCACAACCTATTTATCTGTATTTAACCACTGAGATACGCCACAAACCTAATGGTTACTGATCATCCTCACGCCAACCTGTTCACAGGAAGGTTTGATCATGATGTTAAAGCTCAAATACTTTGGCCATATCATGAGAAGGCAGGATTACGTAGAGAAGACTGATGCTGGGAAAGATTGAAGGTCCAGGAAGAAGGGGACGGCAGAAGCCGAGATGGATAGAGGAAGTCATTGAAGCAATGAGCATGAGCTTGGGGAGTTCAGAGGGGCAGTGTTTGACAGATGAACCGTGCATGCTGCGGGCCACAGAGGTCACAAAGAATCGTAAATGACTGAACAACTAAAAACAACAACAAAACAACGACTGATCATCCTGGTATGAGTAGATGAGATTAATCCTAAAAGACACCCCTTGCACATTGGTGGTGCACCAGATTGAAGACAACTTAGCAGTGTTATTACTTTTTTCTATCTACTTACAGTTAAAAAAGATATGGCTGAGACAAAATAAAAATGCATGTAAGACAATTTGGCTTTAGGTTGAAGCTGGTTTGTCATAGAATCTGTGCCTGGAATACCCCCCGCACACACAAACACACACACCTAGAATTTCAAGGTTAGGCAAAATACGGCCAGAATTCACCCAGCCTCCTACTGAAAAGCATTATAAAAAAGTTAAGTTTTATTTCATGTGTTATTTTAACTATAGTTAGTTAGGAGTGGGAAGCTGATGCATTTACTTTTACCTATATAATGAAAAAAATGAGGATGCACAAACTCCACTTACCTATAGTCATGTATAGAGAACAAAAATATGTTCTTAGAGTAATTACTAGTATAGTGTATACAACTAATACAAGGAAAAAAATTGCAAAAGAGTAGAATATTCCTATGTCATTGTTAGTGTAATTATATTTTATATTCATTATTACATTTAATTTTTGATATTCATTTTTGAGTGGTCATTGTCACTTTATTCAATGCACCCTTTTTATTATTAACCAATAAAAGTTATGTTTTAGTTTTTGTTTTTTTCCCGCTAAGCTTCACTATATTTTTGCAATAGCTACTCTATGATATCTTTGACATAGTAAAATACTAGTCTATTTAATGCGCTTTTCTTTTCCTTGTGAATATCTTCAAAATCAAGCAAAACATTTCAAGATGTCAACATTTCTTTAATAATATTGCATTTATAGAATTGCTTAGAAAGAATAAACAGCGCACATCAAATTGTGGTATAACTCGTATGAACTCATCTCTGCATAAAGTGTAATTTACTGCAAAAACACAAATTTCAATGGTTTTGTTTGGCATGATACAATTTCATCAGAAATAAAATAAATTACAATTGCAATTATAACCGATTTTAGTTATAGGCCCGGTTAAAATGTCCAATACAAAATAATATCTCCGCACAAGAAACTGCCAAGTGTTTGGTTCTCCTTATTGCTTTAAAGCTCAACGGCCACTACAATGGAGCAGCGTTCATGACTTTTTAAGTGGTAAAGATCAGTAATTAACTTTTCAGTTTACTGTGATAAAAAAAAAAACGGTGATCTTTGACTGAACATTACAGTATATAGCTATATATCTCCAGACTCTGCCAGTAAAGCTGTGCAATAAATAGGCAGCGTAAAGCACTTATGATCCACAAATGATGGGAGGAGCTCTCGTGTAAAGATGATAGGAAACCCGTCAACTTTTCAGTGTTAAGTTGAATTATATAATAAACTAAAAAGTTGTTAAAACTGATCTTTACTGCTTAAAGTAATGAAAGATAAGCCGTTAAAGGGGCATTTCACCAAATCCCACTCAGATCTGTCATTAAACAAGTACAATGATTTGTCCTGGCTTTAAAATACAAACATAAGTATATAACGACTCTATGACAACATTTTTAACGAGTTTGAAACCCAATTGCATCCGATATCTTTACAAGCACAATTCATATTTTTTTTCCCAATCATTTAAACGAGCATGTTTTAAACATTACAAAAAGTTGTTTTTTACATGAAAAATATTAAGTAAAACAGGTTTAAAATTAATTGAAACTATCAGGAAGAGCATGTTTATCTTTTTTAGTCTAGAACTAATTTGCTGGCAAATGGCAAGCCCCCCCCCCCCCCCCCAAAGCCCTTATAAGGTTTGTGCTCTGAGACCTTAATTTAAAAAAAAACAAAACACACCATGACACATTTTCAAATACCATCTTTTTGATGCAACAAAGAAAAAACGTATTTCCATGTCCCTTTAAAGCATGTATTATCACCCAATCCTTCGCCAGTCTCAGTACCACTGTGCCCTGGTGATTTCAGATACATAACAACTCGGTTATTCAGTCCTCTGGTACCCTGCCAATATCCCTGAGACGTATGTGTAGTTATGGGGCTGTGTGGAACCTACATAATCTATTATAAATATTTAAAAAGTATTAAATAAGTCATTGTTTGGGTATTTAAAGCATTGTGTTGTTAGTCTGCTGTGATTTGCTGTACTAATCGGCTAAGGATCTTTTGCATAATGATTAATGAGTGCAAGACAATAGCAAAGTATGTTACTTTTTTATTTTCAGTTCACCCAAAAAATACTTGAAATGTAAAAAAAACCACAGTAGGACTAATAGTACTATCCAAAACAGCTGTGTTTGGACCCATTTGTCCGCTCTCAGTGTCATGCATGGATTAATAGACATGTTCACTATATATATGTATATATATATATATATATATATATATATATATATATATATTTATTACATACATACATGCAGTATATATAGCTGAAAAGAACATGCTCAGTGCTACCCAGTGGATCAGCGAGCTTTCTCTGTGCCATTAGTCAGTGGGGGTTCAGGGCATATGCTTAGTGTCACCAGGAGATCAGTGGGCATATCTGTGTCACCCAGGGTATCAATCATTGGGTACTTTTAGTGTCACCCACTGCCGGTGGGCACTCTTAGAAACACCCATGATATTGGTCCGTAGGCACTCCCTAAGTCACCCAGAGGATGATCAGTAATGTTAAGCTTCATCCATGCCAACCCGTTGACATGACATATGGAATCAGTGGGCATGTTCTGTGTCACCCATTGAATTCTTGGTCATGCTCATTGCCACCCTTGGAATCTCTGAATTAGCTCACTGTGTATCATGGGATCCCTGGAGCAGTCTCACCCCCTGAATCCCTGGTGGGCTCAAGTCACCCATTGGATGCCCAGGATGCCACATTGACACCCATTGGATACATAAACATGCTCAATCTTATCCGTGAGATCCCTGGGACAGATCCACCAGCATTCTTTGCAAATCTGAGCGGTGTCTCTAGATCCCTTTCCGTATATCTCTCCTTTGCCATTTCTTTTTCTCTCTTTTCTCTCTACCTGTTTCTTTCTCACCTTCTTTGCCTGCTTCATTCTCTTCTTGCTTTCTTTCCTTCCTTATTTTAGTTTCCTTTTTCATTCTCCCTCTTTTCTCTCTCCGTTTCTCTTTTCCTGATTATTTCTAATTTCTGTCTTTCTTTTCACTCTATTTCATTTATTTCTTGGTGTTTCTTTCCTTTTCTCTCTCATATCTCTCTTCTGTCTCATTTCTTTCTTGCTTTTTCTTTCCTTTTCTCTCTCATTTCTCTTTTCTGTCTCATTTCTTTCTTGGTGTTTCTTTTCTTTTCTCTCTATCTAATTTCTCTCGATTTCTTTCTTGCTTTTTCTTTCCTTTTCTCTCTCATTTCTCTCTTCTGTCTCATTTCTTTCTTGCTGTTTCTTTCCTTTTCTCTCTCATTTCTCTCTTCTGTATCATTTATTTCTTGCTATTTCTCTCTCCTGTCTCATTTCTTTCTTGCTGTTTCTTTCCTTTTCTCTCATTTCTCTCTCCCGTCTCATTTCTCTCTTGCTGTTTCTCCTTTTCTCTCTCGCTATTTCTTTCCTATTTTATCTCCCTCTATCTCTTCCCCTTTGCTTTCTCTATTTTCCCTCTCCCTCTTTCCTCTGCAGCCTTCCCTTTCCTTTCCTCTCTCTTTTCCCTCTCCTCATCTCTCCTTTCCTCCTCTCTCTCTCTCTTCCCTGCCTCTCTCCTTTGCTTTCTCTTCCCTCCTTCCCTCTCCTCCCCTCCCATCCCAGCCTGCCCAATAATGAACAAATCATTCCTCCTCTTACCTTGTCACAGGCAGGCTTGCTTGCCATGCACTAGTGCCTGGGGTAGCTCAGTCCCTGCAGCCTGGACTTTGCTGGCCCCCTGAGTGTGAAGACACCAGGACAACATCAAAGCAACTTGAGGGGGGACACTTTAGGGGCCTATTGTCTGCTTGTGCTCTGAGCTGCCTTCCTTCTGGCTCCCCCTCTGGACACTTGGTACAGCCCAGGCATTCATGCCAAGTAGCTTTCACACATGGAAGCTTGTCTCAAGCAATTGCTGACAAGCCACAAACAAGACATTCTCCCTCCCCCTTTTCTCTCTCTTTCCTCCTTCTCCCCCTCCCTCCCTCCTCCATTTCTTCTGAATGCAAAACTAAAACTCCAGTGACAGACAGGCAGAGGCAGCCTGGAATACAGTCGGTGCTGTATAGGAGTTAGACAGGGAATAAAAACACACAGACTCAAGCCAAAGCTGGGGGAAGGGACAGGCAGCCTCTCCTTTATCCCAACAAAATGGCAGAAGAGAGGCTCATGACAGGAGCATTGTTATGATCAAGGACATTGACTCCTAATTATGCTAAAATTCAAAGAAAGGAAGAAAACAAACCATTGCCCACCCTCCTTAGCCTGGTCTTACACAGATTGCTGCTTGTGAGGGGGGGATTGTGTTAATAAAGTTATTTTTAATCACCTCAGAAGTCAACAATTATTTGTTCTTCCATTACCTGTAAATTAGATATAATAAATATTAGGTTGATTTTTTGTGAGGAGATTTATTTTAATAAACATACCGTATTTAATCCTGCAAGAGATAAGAATTATTTGTGGTAATGTCGGCCTCAGATTATCCAACATATTTAATACATATATTGTCTAACTTGTTCAATATTAGGTAGATTTTTTTTGTGAGGGGATTTGTGTTAATATACATGTTTTTGTGGTAATGTTGGCCTCAAATCAACTGAGAAATTAGATAATAAATATATTGTTATTATAACTTCTACTGTTAAATATGAATTTAATTTTTTGTTAAGGGATTTGTGTTAATAAACATGTAACCACCTAAGAGACAATAATTATTTGTGGTAAAATTGTCATTAAATTAGCTGACAAATTAGATAAACATATTGTCTAACTTTGACTTTTAAATATTAGGTTGATTTTTTGTGAGGGGGTTTATGTTAATACAGTTCTTTTTATTCACCTCAGCAATTATTGTTTTTTTTATTAATTGACAATTAGACGAGAAATATATTTCCTGTTAAATATTAGGTGGATTCTTTTTGTAGTGGTTTTTATGAGGAGATTGATGTTAATAAACACTATTTAACCCATAAAAGACCATTATTTGTGGTAATTTTGGCCTAAAATCAACTGACACATTAGATAAATGCATTGTCTAACTATTAGTTGATTTTTTTGTTAGAGGATTTATGTTAATACATATCTTTTAACCTCCCAAAAGACACAAATTATTTGTGGTAATGTTGGCCTCAAATCAGCTGAGAAATTAGATAATACATATGGGGCCTCATTCAATTGCGATTTGGCCAATTGAATAGGGCTCTATATAAGCACAGAGCATATTTTTTTAACGTTTTTAGTTAGTGAAGACCTTGCTTTTGGATAGAAGATCACTAACTAAAAACTTCTGTAAAAAAAAATATGCTGTGTGCTTATATAGAGCCCTATTCAGTTGGCCAAATCGCAATTGAATGAGGCCCATATTGTGTAACTTCTACTGTTAAATAGTATGTTGATTTTGTTTGTGAGATATTTATATTAAGAGACAAGATTTATGTTAATAAACATCTTTTAACCCCCTTCCCATAAGAGACAAGACATATTTGTGGTAATTTGGCCTCAGATCAACTGACAAATTAGATAAATATATTGTCTAACTTCTCCTGTACGTTGATTTATTTTGGGGGAGCAGTAAATTTATGTTAATAAAGTTCATTTAATCCACCGCAAGTCAAAAATTATTTGTGATGAGTTTATTTTTACATCATTTGACAAATTAGATAAAAAAAATATGTTGTCTGACTTTTCCTGTTCAATATCTGGTTGATTCATGACAAATTGATGTTAATAAACTTCTTTTTTAATCCCTGTGGAGCCATGGATTATGTGTGGTGATTTTGGGTTGTTTAGATTGAAAAAAATACTAACAAAATAGATAAAAATATATTTACCCACTTCTTATATTAATTGGTTCCTTTTTTGGCGATTTAGGTTAAAAAAAACAGTTTGACGCCTCAAGAGTCAAGAATTATTTATGGTGATTTTGCCTTTAAATCGACTGAGAAATTGACAAACTAGAAAATAAATATATTGTCTCATTTTTCCTGTTAAATATTAGGTGGATTTTTGGGGGTGGATTTCTATCAATACGTTTTTAACCCCGCGAGAGTCAAGAATTATTTGTTTAAGATCAATTAACGAACTAGACAACAAATGTATTGTCTCACTTTTTAGATTAATTGACAAATTAGATGATAAATATGTTGGCTAATTTTTTTCTGTTAAATATTGGGTTGATTTTCTTGGGGGGGGACGGGGGCAGATTTCTGTTAATACATTGATTTTTAACCTCTCAAGAGTCAGTAATTATTTGAAGTCATTTTAGATCAGATGGCAAATAAAAACAAAAAAATGTATTGTCTTACTTTTTAGGCCAATTTTTTGGGTATCTGTTAATAAAGTACTTATTAACAGTCAATAATTATTTGTGTTGATTGTGTTTTTACATTGGCTGCCAAACTGCTAAACTAGACAAGAAATATACTTTTTTTTATGTCTTTTGTCTGGATACAGTCTTGGAGGAGTGATGTTCAATATATAAAATACAAAATAATATGAAATGGTCTAGTCTTCTTTGGCACTTAGCCCTATTGAGCAGATAAATCTTTATCAAATGTTTTCCACCAAAAAAAAAATCTCCTTAAAATCAATAAAAAGTTTTTTAAACTTGTAACATTTACCAAAATCAATAATTCCTTGTGTAGTTATTCCATGCAGTCTTCGAAATTTCTCCATCATTAAACATCATGAATTGCATAAACGTAAGAGGGGATAAAAAAACGATATCTGATTATTTTAATTTAGTTACAGGCACCTGTCCTGTGACCATCTAATAGAGAACACCAAGAAGGACCCTTCACATGGGTGTAGGAGCCAAAGAAAATCTGGGGGGGGGGGGGGGGGGTACGGCATATAGTATAAAAATACCACATAAATGCTTCTCTACACATAAACACACACACATTGAAAAATCTGGAAGGGAATTTGCCCCCCCTCGTCACCCCAGTTCCTACACCCATGACCCTTCATATTCCCCTTCTCAATGCCCTATAACCATGTTCTTAATGAAGTAGACCTTAGATAGAATTAGTGTTCTGTCTTGGTTTAAATGTGTAGAATAGAGAGAAAACATAGAAAAGCATATATTTGATGGCAGATAATAAAAGAAGGTCCCATCTCAGAGGTTCTGGCCTGGTTGCATGTGTTTTGTCCCCATGTTTTCTCGTGGTTGCTCTTTTATTTAATCTTCATTGAGAAATATCAAGAAGAACATGTTGGAGCTTACAGATATGTTGGATACGACTGAACAACAACAAATAAATATCCCAGTCTTTGATTTAATTTTGTTTAATTTCTATATAGTAACATTTTCAAATATTATCCATAAATCCTTCTGATTCCAACTTTACGTTATGGACTTCAGAGTGAATGTATTATTCAAGAATGGCCTATTCAACCTCATAAAGAGAGACACCTTTTTTAAATAATTCTGTTGGAGAACTGACATTGATTACCAACAAAAATTATGAAGAAACAAAATGAATTATCTGACTTACAATACAATCATATCTTCCTGCAGTTTTCTTCCCCAGGCTGCTCCCTAAGAAATACATAGAGTGGGCCTTCTAAACAAACTGAGCTGAAAATATTAAATTAAAGGCAGATTTTCTACTAGTTTATATTTTAAAATATTTATCTATTATTATTTCTATTGCTTCAAAATATCATAGTGTAAGTATTCAGTGGTCCTGTAAGGTGCCTCAATAGTTGGGTTTCATTTGTTATTTAATATCTAACTATACATAAAATCAGAAGAAAAAAAACAATGTTTGATTTAAAAAAATAAAATAAAATACTTTTGAACTTGAACTACGTTTAAGATTTGGAGTATGTGCCATGGCTGCTTTTCTCCAACTCCAACAGGTGTCCAGGGAGTAGGATCAGATATACCAAGGAAGCCATCCTTACATTTCCTTCTGTCTGGTCTGTTTGTATGCAGATAAGGGATATCCTCCACGGCAGATCCTCTCCAACTCAATCACCTAAAAGAAGCAGATCTGCCTGAATATGCAATGCTAAAGTTCAATTGCATGCATTGCTTTTTTTCCGACAAATATATTTTATTGCTAATGTTATTTATTAATGTTTTTCAATAATATTAAATTAAAGACCCTTAAAAATATCCATCTAAAACAGGTGCAGTGAACACCAGTGGGAGAGGAAAGGCCTGTAACAAGTTATTAGGGAATATAGGGTTGGATAACAAGCAGAGATATGTACATGGTCGTGCAGCCTGTAGCGGATCTGGCATTTATGGCCCACAAAGGGGTTGTCATACAAAAATAATACTGAAATCATTGCAGGTATGGACATCATAGGGGCATTTTGCATTTATCAGAATAACTTAAAAAAAATCTTAGAATTGTAACTTTTTTAATGGAAAGCTGACCCTGACTTTTATGTTGGCAATGCCTTGAAACAGCACCCCAATCCTCCTGTTTAGCTCCAAAACCTACCATGAACGTATCCAACAATTTCATAGAGAAACATGAGTATGGTCTATAAATCCTAACACACCTTCACCACACATAGAGGATCCATTGGATTGTGGAGATGATCCATTGGAGTGTAGGGATGATTAAATGGAGTGTGTGGATGATGGCTGAGTTATAAATAACCCCCCCTAATGGACAACAAATGATTTAGTTATCATGTCTTTTAAGTAATAAAATAATATATAATGGTATAAACAACATTTCAGTTTATTGTGATTTAAAAAAATATTGAGCTTTAGTCACTTGCATATATATGTTATACAGGAGAAAGAAGGAATAGTATCTAATGCTAGCATGGCACATACATACAGTGCCTTGCAAAAGTATTCACCCCCCTTGGCATTTTTCGTGTTTTGTTGCCTCAAAACCTGGAATTAACATGGATTGTTTGAGGAATTGCATCATTTAATTTACAGAACATGCCCACATCTTTGAATATGTTTTTTTTTATTATTGTTAAGCAAACAACAAAAAGGACAAAATAACAGAAAAAGTAAATGTGCATAACTATTCACCCCCCTAAAGTCAATACTTTGTAGAGCCACCTCCAAGCCGCTTTGGATAAGTCTCTATGAGCTTGCCACATCTTACCACTGGGATTTTTGCTCACTCCTCCTTGCAAAACTGCTCCAGCTCCTTCAAGTTGGATGGTTTGCGCTTGTGAACAGCAATCTATAAGTCTGACCACAGATTTTCTATTGGATTGAGGTCTGGGCTGTGACTAGGCCATTCCAACACATTTACATGTTTCCCCTTAAACCACTCAAGTGTTGCTTTAGCAGTGTGTTTGGGGTTATTGTCCTGCTGGAAGGTAAACCTCCATCCTAGCCTCAAATCACGCACAGGTACAGGTTTTGCTCAAGAATATCCCTGTATTTAGCACCATCCATCTTTACCTCAACTCTGACCAGTTTCCCAGTCCCGGCTGCTGAAAAACATCCCCACAGCATGATGCTGCCACCGCCATGTTTCACTGTGGGGATGGTGTTCTTTGGGTGATGTGATGTGTTGGGTTTGCGCCAGACATAGTGTTTTCTTTGATGGCCTAATAGTTCAATGTTAGTCTCATCAGACAAGAGCACCTTCCGCCATACATTTTGGGAGTCTCCCACATGCCTTATCACAAACTCAAAATGTGCCACTTTGTTTTTTCCTGAAAGTAATGGCTTTCTTCTGGCCACTCTGCCATAAAGCCCAACTCTATGGAGTGTACGGCTTATTGTCGTCCTATGTACAGATACTCCAGTCTCTGCTGTGGAACTCTGCAGCTCCTCCAGGGTTACCTTAGGTCTCTGTGCTGCCTCTCTGATTAATGCCCTCCTTGACCGGTCCATGAGTTTTGGTGGGCGGCCGTCTCTTGGCAGGTTTGCTGTTGTGCCATGTACTTTCCATTTGGTTATGATAGATTTGATGGTGCTCCCGGGGACCATCAAATATTTGGATAATTTTATATAACTTAACCCTGACTTGTACTTCTCAACAACAATGTCCCTTACTTGTTTGGAGAGTTCTTGGTCTTCATGGCAGTGTTTGGCTACTGGTGCCTCTTGCTTAGGTGTTGCAGCCTCTGGGGCCTTTTAAAAAAGGTGTGTATATGTAATGACAGATCATGTGACACTTAGATTGCACACAGGTGGACATCATTTCACTAATTATGTGACTTCTGATGGTAATTAGTTGCACCAGAGCTTTTTATGGGCTTCATAACAAAGGGGGTGAATACATACGCACATGACTATTTTCTATTTTCTATATCTAAAAAATAGTTTTATGTATATATTTTTCTCCTTTGACTTCACCAACTTAGACTATTGGGTTCTGATCCATCAGATAAAATTCAGATTAACAAAACATTGAATTTAAGGGTGTAATGTAACAAAATAGGTAAAAAGTCAAGGGGGTGAATACTTTTGCAAGGCACTGTACTCCTCATATTGCTCAATATTCAATACATTTGAATATTTGATACTCAATACTTTACTCTTCCAAAAAAATATGGACATTGGTTCCTTCAGGAGGAAAGAAGAACAGGGTGGGAATTATTATTATTATAATCTATTTATAAGGTACTAACATATTCTCTAGTGCTGCAGAGTAAGCAGCACAGTCCCGGATAAATATTATTACTCACTTAACATTCAGACCAACAGATAAAGTATTGCATGAGTGCCCTTCTTGTGAAAAGCTACAATCCATAGGGAATACGATTAAACACAAGTTAAAGACGATGTAGTGTTGGCAGCTGCACAGCCTGTCCTGTGAGTGGAAGGGGGTGTACGTCATATTTATATGTTCAGAGAATGGTACATTTATATATAGTGATGAAAGGGCATGTTGGAGATTGGGGTAGGTGAAGCAATAAGAATCAGATAAAGTAAAATGCATGAGTTGTGCAACTTGGCAAGGTCATGAGTCTTGAGAGAATTTGGTCACTCTTATGGGTCATGGTTGGATATAAAGAGAGTAGGGTTATTTAGAATTGAGCAATAATAAACATGGATATATTGAAAGTCTGAACGTGGTACAATAATTCACATCTTATGGGGTCAAGGTCATTACACTGTTTGCACCTTCAGGCATATCTATCTTAGTAGGTATCATTGGGGTGAGAGTGTGATCAAGGTTCATATCATGATTCATAATATGTTCCAGAAGATTTTCTTTGTGAGTTACTGTTTGTAGATTTGAAATCAAGAAGTAAATACACATGTAATGGGAGGTCCGCCTAGCAGTCATATGGGCTGCAAAGGGGTGTGAATAGCTGCAAAAGCAATGTTGTCCATAGAAAATCTTGAATGAATATATATGAAGTGCCAGTGCTGAACATATCCTCAAAAGCACTGGCACTTCATATATATTGTATTCACTATTATATCTATTTATTATATCAATTTATTCTATTGATACTGGCACTTAGCACTTTAGAATATCATATTTATATGAAGGTGCAATATTTACTAGTGACACCAATTTGTAGCACAAGTCACTTTATGTATATGGAATACATATCAAGCAAACATATAGGCCTTTGAATTTCAGGACCTATGTTTCTGCTATTTATTAGTATTCCACTCTTTATTTGCACTTTATAATCACTAAGCACCTTATATAGGAGGATCCAGTGTTTATTCCCAGTTTACAATTTTTCCCTATTAAATTAGGTAGTTCTTACTATTTCAGATCTCATTATACATTGGATCTCGTCAGTTTTTCAGGATTTTACTATTATTTTAATATTGATTATTAAACGTTAAGTTTTAATTTTTGCTGTTCTATATTGTTATTAGGGCAGAGGGTGTGCACTCTAATACAAAAGGATACTTTTCATTCCCTCTTCAGCCATTTAAGCTTCTATGGGAGTTAAAACTAGCAGGGCTTTCAACAGAACTAATGGAAATCTCATTAGTGTACACAAAGTGGCAGAAAAAAAATGGATTGGTGCAGTAGAGAATAAAAGTTAAAAATATAAAGTAATCTTTATGTACGTTTTTCGGCTATTATCAAAATTATTGAAAAGACGACATACACAGATGTGCTCTAACAAAAGTTTTCTCCAGTTCTACTTTTCTTTTAGGATTTTGTTGTTTAAATCCATAGTGCCATTCAACTAAAAGGTATAACTACAATCAATTTGCTTCTTACTCAATGCAACAAATGGAGTTGTGGCTTTTTCTTTGCCTCCCAATATTGTAATGGCCATTGTGTTCTCACCGAGAGGAGAGTGTTTATCTCTACAATTGTCCATCTTCAGGTCTAAAAATAAACACCGTCCAGCTATAGAGAATCCAACAACCAATTCATACCGTACAAAAATCAATGTGAAGAAAATCAGCCAAGTGGAAATGCTGCTTTCAAGATCTCACAAACGGTTTCGTCTGGTGGTATTGTAATCTCCAGTGGGAGAGAGTTTACATTGAAGCCCTTTCAGGGGCCTTTTTTTTTTTTTCGCCATCAACAAATACAACTTGTCCATCTCTTAGACACGCTCAGGAATCCAGAATCAATGGATGCCGGGGGATATATTACCTCTGTTATGTCCATTTACATTATAAACATTTGCGTCTCTAAGGATTGAGATTTGCAAACCACAATGCGGACTATAATAATCTGGCTGCGTGGATGCTTTTAAAAAAGTAACATTATTAACAAAAACAAAAATTTCCAAAAATTCCGTTTATTTTCTTTGAAATAACTTAAATATAATAATGTAACAATATGATATTGTTGTATTTTAACCACATAATATAACAATTGTTACAATAAGGAGTGGCTTTGATCCCCCAATTGTCATGCTAATGCAGGTTGTTTGTTTATCTGTTCAATAAAGAAGGTTGTGCCCTCTGCCCTCTAGTGGTAGGAAGTCAAAGCAAAGTGTGGATTCCTTCACGTTTCAATTAAAGGTGCAGTGCTACTGGATTTTTAACAGGCAGTATAGTAGTATTTTTTTAAACACTATTACTGCTAATTATGTGTTTTATGTTTATTGTGACAATATGAATACAACAATAAATAATCATACTTCCCATACACAATGTTACATCTACCATCATGTTCCTTGAAGCTATACAACTACAATAATAATTTCCAGGACAAGATTCAGATGTACATTTTTTTATGTGTCGTGCAGTTGTTTCTGACTCCATGTGACCTCATGGACCGTAATATACCATGCACATTTTTATGGTCATGCTGATCCACTTGGTTTTCTGGAGTGGGTTGCCAGTTGCTTCTCCAGTGGGCCACAGCAGACAGCTTCTGGTATTCCTACTTGGTCACCCATTCAAGTACTGACCAGGCCCAACCGTACATGGCTTCAGGGTGGTGTGACCTCTTGGTTCCCTGACTGGAATTGAACCCAGGTCACAGAGGTGAAAGCATTGAATCCTAACCACCAGGGAACCCTTCAACTGCACATACTATATCCCAATTCTGACCATCACCCTCTATACAATATGCACCATCTGTTAAAATAAATGTCATGGTTTCCAAACGTGTTGAGGTTATCCTGGTATTCAGTGGCGTAGCTAGAGTAAACGTCACCCGGGGCGGTCCGTTCAAATGTCACCCCAGTGACCTGCGACTGCGAGGCTAGCGGCACTTAGACTGCAATGTGCGCCGCAGGCGCTCATCGCAAGGCTTATGGTGGAGGCTTCAATGCCTCCCATGTCTGTCCCCTTCCTCCTCCTTTCAGAGGCCCACACTGCTCCCCCTGCCCCACTGATGCTCCCCCTGTCCCACTACCTGGTTCCAATCCTGCCAGCAGCGCTGCATTCACCGTCTTCTCCTCTGCTCCGACCGTCCTCCAGCCAGAACTACTTCCTGGATCAAGCTGCGAATCGCGCAGGCGGGATGCGCATGCGCAATGCAAGGCTTGATCCAGAAAGTAGTTCCGGCCGGAGGATGGGAGCCACAGAGAGGGTGAGTGCGGCACTGCTGGCAGGGTTGCATCCAGGTACAAGACACAGGGACGGGAGAGGAGGGGGGAAAGGAGACAAGGGAGGCCGAGGAAGGGGAATATTTTGTTGGAGGTGACATAGTGTCACCCTCCATATGCTGTCACCCGGGATGGTCCGCCCCCCTCGCCCCCCCTTAGCTACGCCACTGCTGGTATTATAATCTTCTTTGTATCCCCTGCCTTACTATGTATTACTATTACAGTTTTGTATTACTAAGTGCCAACATAATCCATAAACCTACATAACAAGACAACTTCTCAAACTAGACAGTCAATAAATGGGCATGGACCCGAACCAGGACTCCCATCTGTTGCATATGTGTATACAATAATTGTGTATCTATTTATTTTTATGTGCTTTATTTTATTTTATTATTACTTATAACGTCTGTTTATAATACCTAAAATCAAAATGTCTCTTATAAGCACTTCTTATTAAAATAAAGCACATAAAAATAACTAGATACACTGGTATATTACAAACCTAGAAACCTGTCATATACATTTAAATAAACTATTACTTATGACATTTTTCTGTATCTCATGTAAAGTTCCTATTTTCTGTGTGTATCTGTAAATTTTATGAATTGCAGATCTTAAGGTAATTTGAAAGCATCTATTTGGACCTTGATGAATTTTATAGAAAGTAACTGACTACTGCACAGAAAAGACATCAGACAATACAGAACATATGCAAACGAGTATCAATACCTATTCAAAAGATAACAGTCCAGGCTACACTATACCTTCTCTATGACTGGCTCCTCTAAATAATGGTCCATCAAGTCATTTTCAAGTGAAAAACTTTGCAAGTCATTGGCACAGAACATAACTTTTTTTTATTATTACTACACTATTTTGAGGTTAGTATATATATATATATATATATATATATATATATATATATATATATATATATAGTAAATAAATAGTACATCTGTGTTCACATCTGAATGTCTAAAACAAGTTAAAAAAAAACCTGCTTCCAGCTCAGAATTCCAAGAAAAACAGTTATTACACTGCATTCTGGGAAGCTGAGCAGGGACATGCAAATGTGCCCACAAATGCCTCGCGCTTCAATCCATGAACCATTTCAAACATGGCTCTCTTTAAGCTTATGCCCACTGTATTACACAGCTTTTATGCAAAGCCAAGGTTGGATTATACACAAGCGGAGAATCCCATCCACGTACAGCTGTTTTAAGCTTACTGGCTATCATCAGCGTGGAGAGGGATCTCAGCTTGTGTTGTGGACCTTATGAGTAGGTAGTCCACCACAACAATCACATATATAGTTGTCGTATTGCGCATTTGTTGGTAACGCTATGTTAAAACATACAGGCTTGCGCATGCGTCTTTCATCGCAAGGCCAGCATGACTTTGCTGCAATGAGTGCCAAAGGGGCTCATTGCTGGCCTCTCAATTGTGGCCTTTCAGGGTCCCTCTAAGGGTCATCTGTCCCGTCAGAGTTGTTATTTGCCCGAGGACGCTCCACTGATGGAAGATGGAAACAGATTGAAAAGGCCTCACAATGAGCGCCCTACGACTTTGCTGCAATGAGAGCAAGGCCCGCACCACTTTGCATTTGGCGCTCATTGCAGGCCTCACAATTGTGGCCTTTCAGGGTCCCGTTAAGGCTCATCTGTCCTGTCATAGTTGTTATTTGCCCAAGGACATAGGACTATGGCGATGATCGCAAGGCATGCAACACTTGGTGGCTGTAAAGATGTAAATGTTTTCAAAAAGGCTCAAAACGAGGCCGAACCCCGTAACACGTAGCCCATCAACGCGAGCCCTGCAACACTTGGAAATACAAGCAACGCGTTCATCGAGAGGAACGCAAGACTTGAACAGAGACAGAGAAAAGAAAGACACAGGGGAGGGAGAGGGGGAGAGGATGGAAAGAGACTTCCTGGGGAGAGAGGGGGAAAAGAGACACAGGGGAGGGAAATAAGGGAGAAAAAAATGAGCAGGGAGAGGGGGTAGAGGGAGAGAGGGGGACACAGACACATGGAAAGGAGAGGGGGAAAAGAGACACGGGAGGGAAATAAGGGAGAAAAAATGAGCAGGGAGAGGGGGTGGAGGGAGAGAGGGGGAAACAGACACATGGAAGGGAGAGGGGGGGAAACAGACACAGGGGTCAGAGAGTGGGGAGAGGGTCGCAATGAGCGCCAAAGGCCCACAAGTTGGGGGGGGGGGGAGTCTTGCAATGTGTGGCAAACAGCATTGCCAGCTTTCAAATGTTATTGAAGTCATTTTTGACGGGCAAGTTGCTAATATATATATATAATGTGTGTGTCTGTGTGTGTATAAAAACAAGGTTGCATTATGCACAAACTGCTAATCCCACCCACTTACAACTGTTTCAAGCTTACTGGCTATCATCAGCATGGAGCGGGATCCCAGCTTGTGTTTTGGACCACAACAATCATTTTAATTTATGGTGGGCAAAAGAGCGATAGAAGCCTCCTCCATACAGTAGTACAGTAAATAAATAGTACATCTGCTTCCAGTTCAGAATAGAGAGAAAAACAGTTATTACACTGCATTCTGGGAAGCTGAGCAAGGACCACAACACAAGCTGAGATCCCACTCTATGCTGATGATAGCCAGTAAACAGCTGTACATGGATGGGATTCTCAGCTTGTGTATAATCCAACCTTGGCTTTGCATACAAGCTCTGTAATGCAGCAGGCCTAAGTTTAAAGGAAGCCATGTTTGAAATGGTCTATAGATTTAAGAGCGGGGCATTTGTGGGCACATTTGCATGTCCCTGCTCAGCTTCCCAGAATGCAGTGTAATAACTATTTTTCTCAGAATTCTGAGCTGGAAGCAGGGTTTTTAGCTTGTTTTAGATGTTCAAATGTGAACACAGATGTATTATTTATTTACTTGACTACTGTACGGTGGAGGCTTCTATCGCTGTTTTGCCCACCATATATTAAATGATTGTTGTGGTGAACTATATATATATATATATATATATATATATATATATATATATATATATATATATTTAATACTGAAAATAAAGTGAGTAGTGTTTTTTGTGTTGAAAAAAGGGAATAAAGTACTTAATCAAATATATCATCATTCACCAGTTTAATCGTTTACACCTTAATTTTACGATGCAATAGCTTTCAATTAGTTCTGAACTAATTATTCTAGCTCAACAAATAATTTAAGAATAGTAATAATTACAAAATATAATTATACATGTAGGATTGTTTAAGAAAAAGCTCAAAGCATAAACAGAAATATTTAATAATCTACAATTAAGTTTTGTTTCAATTTCTAGGATGCACTAAAGGGATGTACTGAATTATGCACACAGACGGACATCTATACATGTTTTGTGTCAATATGCAAATAAAATTCACCACACAAATGCTTTTATCTTAAGTTATTCACATAAGTCAACAAGTGCCTAAAGCACCTCATCTGCACCCTACTTGTTTATAAATCTGGTTTGCTTTCTCGTCCCCCTAAGAAAACAGAGCTCACTACACTTAAGTGTTATTTGCTCGCTGAGTTTCAATCTTTTTAGATCTCATCTGATCATTATAATTAGTAAACTGTTAATCGATCCAGAGGAAGGTAAACAAAAAATCCATTGAAACATTACCAATTGTCTCATAAACTGAAAAAATCCCTTCCTGGCCGCAAATACTGGCAATCTGATTCCTCCCTAGATCAATGTGTGTGCGTTGTGTAGTCGTGTCCGACTCTCCATGACCTTGTGGACCGCAACACAGGATGCTGATCCACTTAGTATTCATGGCAGAGATACAGGAGTAGGTTGCTAGTTCCTATTCCAGTTAGCCACAGTATACAGTTCCTGGTATTCCTATGTGGCATCCCATCCAAGTACTGACCAGGCCAAACCCTACATGGCTTCAAGGTGGTGTGACCTCTTGGTTCCTTGACTGGAATTGAAAACCTGTCACAGCGGTGAAAGCACAGAATCTTAACCACTGGACCACTAGTGAACCCACCTGGATCAATACTCCTTCTCTAATTATCAGCATAACCCTGAATGCCCTTTTTATTCAAAAATATATCCAATACCTTTTTAAGGTTATCTATGAAATCCGCTGTCACCATGTCCTTTGGTAGAGAATTCCACAGATTAATCACCCTTACTGTGAAGAACCCCTTACGGTGGAATCTTTTTTCTACTAATTTCAAGCAATATCCTCTTGTCATTTGAAAACCTCTTGGCACAAAAAGTTCACTTGACAAATCCTTTTATTGACCATGAATGTATTTATATAAGGTAATCATATCCCATCTTAGCCACATTTTTTATTTGTTTTTTTGTCCTTCTCTGTACCTTGTCCAGCTCTGAAATGTATTTTTCATGACATGTTGCCCAAAATTGTCCTCCATATTCTAAATGAGGGAGTACTAGAGATTTGTATGGTGGCAGAATTATATTTTCTTCCCTTGCGTCTATACACTTCTTTATACATGTTAGTATTTTACTTGCCTTTGCAGCTGCTGCTTGGCATTGAGCACTATTACGTAGGTGATTGCCCACAAGTACTCCCAAATCCCTTTCTAACCCTGATACCCATAGATTTGCATTAAGATTATAATTAATTGCAAAACTTTTTCCCTTTCCAAATGCATAACTTTACATGTATTTGTATTAAATCTAATCTGCCATTATGGTGCCCATTTCTGTATGGTGCCAATTTCCCTTTGGAGGAAAAGTACACAATTTTCTGATACAATTACCTTGCACAACTTAGTGTCATCAGAAAATATGGAGACACTACTTTCCAGTCCTACTTCTAAGTCATTAATCTTTAAAATGAGAGAACTTAATACTGAACCCTGAGGAACTCCACTAACCACATTAGTCCAATCTGAGTATGTTCCGTGTTAATCTAGCGTGTCAGTCCCAATTGATGCACAAGGCAATAAAAAGTGATGTAACTCACTCATGCATGCAGGGTATGACGTTCAGGGATTATGTTGGTTGGAGGACCGTTCCTTCTCGGTTGAGAGATTATATTGGCCCCAAGACCTGTAATCATTTGCTTTATCAGATAAAACTGTGGGTGCATAAGAACCATTTACCCTTCGGAGGGGACCAGCTACTAGATGGTTCGATTAGTCTTCGCCCCAATACCCAGGTCGGATGACTGATTTGCATGACAGGACCTCTGCGGACCTTCACCAGAGTTACCTCTATCTCACTCTCTCATGCTTGACCCTTCTTCTTAAGTGATATGGGTTGCTGAAGAACAAAGAACATGAATCTAACTGCCACAGCTTATAACTCAGCTGCACTTTGGTTGGCTCTTGAACTGACTCTTGCACTTTTTATCCAATCCACTTTTTATCCAATATTTTGTGTCAGTGACAAAAATACATAAACATGGAGGAGTAACTGGCAGACTAGACACGTTTCATAACTTTAGCATAGATAGTTAACCTTATCTTTTTAATATCACAGAAACTTTAATTGTAGGTGGAAATTGACCTTGAACTAATAAAAGATGTCAAATCATAGATATACAGCCTTATTAAATTGTGATTCGGCCAATTGAATAGGGCTCTATATAAGAACAGAGCATATGTTTTTTACAGACGTTTTTAGTTAGTGAAGACCTTGCTTTTGGATAGAAGATCAATAACTAAAAACTTCTGTAACAAAAATATGCTCTGTGCTTATATAGAGCCCTATTGAATTGTCTAAATCGCAATTTAATAAGGCTGCATATCGCTCTCTGCAAATTAATCTCTAAAAGGTATGTCCAAAGACCTCAATATACATTGATTTTATGTAATCCATGTAACTTTATCCAGAGCAATGAGATCTGGCCCATAGCTAGTTAAACTAATTGGAGTCTTGGATTAGCACGTAAAATATATTAAGAATATATTTCCAATTTGTAAAAGATTCACTCTGTGCCATCCATCCTAATAAATATATTGTTTAATCATGTATGTACTATAAAATATCATAAAAATAATTGACAAAGTAGTATAAAAAAAAATGAAATATTAAACCTGTAATGATACGTTTAGTGTAAATTGTGCGTCCACCAGGAATGGGACTGTATGTCTTACATCTTATTTGATGTTTTGTGCAAGAGTGGATTTTAAGTCAAAAACTGAGCCATTTCCTTTACAAGAGACACAATTATATCTAAAGAAAATAGTCACTTTAGCCTTTCGTGGGCACTTCAAAATATATTTGTTCTTTTCCTAAACAGTATTAGGTATCTAGGGAATAAAGATTGGATCTGCCCAGGACGCTGTCCATTCCACAGCAAGAGACCTGCAAGAACCTGTATAGTTCAATTACAATATATAGCAATACATTGAAAATTAGCAGCCTTATTAAATTGTGATTTAGCCAATTGAGTAGGGCTCTATATAAACACAGAGCATATGTTTTTTTTACAGAAGTTTTTAGTTAGTGAAGACCTTACTTTTGGGTAGAAGTTCACTAACTAAAAACTTCTGTAAAAATATGTTATGTGCTTATATAGAGCCCTATTCAATTGGCCAAATCACAATTTAATAAGGCTGTAAATTCCTAATCAACACAATAATAATATATAGAGATATGAGTTCTTAATTCCAAGTCCCTCTGTGTGTGATCATGCACAAATTGCTTTGGCACAAGGAGCAACCACACAAATAAATAACCCAAGGGCCTCATTCATTTGCAATTTGGCCAATTGAATAGGGCTCTATATAAGCACAGAGCATATTTTTTTACATAAGTTTTTAGTTAGTCAACTTCTATCCAAAAGCAAGGTCCTCAATAACTAAAAACTTCTGTAAAAAAATATGTTAGGTGCTTACATAGAGCCCTATTCAATTGACCAAATCGATTTGAATGAGGCCCCAAGTCCATAGCCAGAGAAAAACTGGTATTGCATTTATAACTACAATCTCTGCTCCTGCACATCTGTAAACACCCCTCCCATAGAGACAACCATCATTAAGTATTACGGCTGCTGCCAGTGTCAGAGGTACCAAAATGTACCGTATTTATCGGCGTATAACACGTTTTCTCCCTGAAAATAGGGAGCAAATGATAGGTGCGTGTTATACGCTGATTTCCCTCCCCCCTCCTCATCCTCAACCTCCCTCCTCATTCTAAACCACCCTCCACATTCTAACCCCCCTCCTCATTCTAACCCCCCTCCTCAACCTAAACCCCCCTCCTCAATCTAAACCCCCCTAAATACCTCCCCCTCACTTACCTGCTTCTGCTCCGGCCTCCTCTCCGCTCCTTGACCCGGTATATGCTAATGACGTGGCGCGCACGTGACGTCACATGCGCGCCGGGTCAAGGAGTGGAGCGGAGGCCGGAGCAGAAGCAGGTAAGTGAGGGGGAGATATTTACGGGGGTTTAGGTTGAGGAGGGGGGGTTAGAATATGGAGGGGGGGTTGAGGTTGAGGATAGGGAGGTTGAGGTTGAGGAGAGGGGTTGAGGAGGGGGTTGAGGATAGGGGGGTTGAAGAGGAGTTGAGGATAGGGGGGTTGAGGAAGGAGGATGAGGATGGGGGGATGAGGTTGTTTGAGGATGGGGGGGTTGAGGAGGCGGTTTGAGGAGGGAGGTTGAGGAGGGGGTTGAGGATAGGGGTTGATGAAGGAGGATGAGGATGGGGGTTGCAGAGGGGGGTTGAGGGGGTTTGAGGATGGGGGGGTTGAGGAGGGGGTTTGAGGAGAGAGGATGAGGAGGGGGTTGAGGATAGGGGGGTTGAGGAAGGAGGATGATGGAGTTGGGGAGGGGGGTAGAGGGGGGTTGAGGAGGGAGGTTGAGGAGGGGGTTGAGGATGGGGGGGTTGAGGAGGCAGGATGAGGAGGGGGTTGAGGTTGAGGAGGGGGGTTGAGGTTGAGGAGGGGGGTTGAGGATGAGGAGGGGGTGTTGAGGATGAGAAGGGGGGTTGAGGATGAGGTGGGGGGTTGAGGAGGGGGGTTGAGGATGAGGAGGGAGGATGAGGAGGGGGGTTGAGATTGAGGAGGGGGGTTGAGGAAGGAGGATGAGGATGGGGGGTGGAGGAGGGGGTTGAGGATGGGGGGTTTGAGGAGGGAGGATGAGGAGGGAGGTTGGGGATTTTGCTTCAAAGTTTTTTAGTAGAATTTTTTTTTTTCACTGAAATTTTCTTCTTAAAATGAGGTGCGTGTTATACGCTGGTGCGTGTTATATGCCGATAAATACGGTATTTATATTTTCTAATTACAAAACTAGCTTTATGTGATTTTTCTTGCCTAATCCCTGTGTTAATCAGACTCTCAACTTTTGCACATAAATATATTTTTATGCTTTAACCGGCCAGACTAGTAGATGAGTAAAAACTCTCCAAAGCATTTTTCATACATGTTATTTAATTTTTTCTATTCCAAACATTTATAATTTTTGAAAGCGTAGCAGAAAATATGGGCTGGTTGTGCACTTTTATAAATATTCCTTCAGATTATCTAGGGACGTTGTCTCTGAAAGGGTTAAAAAAGTCTGAATCCCCATTCATTGCTATCAGAGGCGGAGATAGTGATTAGAGGACCTTGGTGCAAAATATTTTGGGGACCTCAACATTTTCTCTGTATTGTTTAGTTATTCAGTTGTGTCTGACTCTCTGTGACCTTGTGAACCACCAGGCAGATCATTCATTATGCATTTGGTCATGCTTATCGTTAAATTTATCTTGGCAAAAATACTGTAGTGGGTTACCAGTTCCTTCTCCAGCAGATCAGCTTTTATCTGACCTCTCTGCTATGACCTGTCAATCTTGGGTGACCCGACATGGTATAGCTCACCGCTTAATACATATAAGGTTAGATGATCACTTGGTTGTAGGAACTTGGGGGGACAAGGGGGACAAATCCCCGCAGATTTTTCAAAGTGTGTAGAGAAGCAGTTGTGTGTTTTTTTTTATATTATTTGCGGTATCCCCCCCAGATTTTATTTGGCTCCTACACCCATGGATGACCCCTAAATCGATCAGATCACCCTTCTGCAAAAATGATTATCTGCTCATCTCCCCTACCAAAATGAAGAGCCCCCCTTTACTCTAAGCAACTGCAAGTAGTATAGGGCCCTATCCTGTTATGGGCCCCAGTGCTTTGCAGCTGTCGCACCAGCCATAACTCCACCACCGATTGTTGGCCTTTGCCAAGTGTTAAAAAAACTAAATCCCAATTTCCGGTAGCCAGACACTTGAAAGTTAATGCTGGTGATTTATCTACATTTATTTTTTACTGTGTACAGCAAATAATAAGGACTAAGGCCCTCATTCAATTGCGATTTTGCAAATTGAATACGGCTCTAAATAAGCACATAATATATATTTTTTAAATAAGTTTTTAGTTAGTGAAAACCGTGCTTTTGGATAGATGCTTAATAACTAAAAACTTCTTTAAAAAAATATATGTGATGTGCTTATTTAGACCCCTATTCAATTTGCAACATTGCAATTGAATGAGGGCCTAAGGGAGGTGGATATATAATGAATTTCACACAATGCTGTGAATCGAGATGTATAATTAAATATAATTCAACAGATCCATGTGGGGCTCTGGATAGCAAGGCTTTTCTTATTGAAGGAATTGTTAATATATATTTGAATAGAACTATAGGTGTCTGTAATTATACTGAAAAGTTATAGTACAGAGTTATATTGTGGTTTTTATAAAATTAAAATAAAGAAATGTAATCATGTATAATTTTCAAAGATTAACTTTGAGTATTATTATTAATCAGACGAAATTTCCCCCTCTGATGAGAACTCATTATATATATAACTAGCGACTTGCCCGTCAAAAACGGGGCAATAAAATTGTAAGGCAGGTAATGCTGTTTGCCACAGACAGTAAGGGCCTCATTCAATTGTGATTTTGCCAATTGAATAGGGCTCTTCATAAGCACATAGCATATTTTTGTACAGAAGTTTTTAATTGGTGATCTTCTATCCAAAAGCAAGGTCTTCACTAACTAAAAACTTCTGTAAAAAAAATATGCTGAGTGTTCAATTGGCCGAATCGTAGTCGAATGATGCCCTAAGTGTTTTGGTCGTCTGAGATCCTTCAGCGCTCATTGCGAGCCTCTCGGTTGGTGTATTTTTTTGTTATCAGAGGCGCTTTTGCTCTCATTGTAAGGTCCGCGCTGATCTCCTTTTTGCGCTTATTGCAAGCCTCTCCCCTGGTGCACTTTGTGTCCTATGAGCACCATTGGCGCTCCTTGTGAGTCGCGCGGTGAAGGGCTTTGTCGTTTATTGCGATACTGTGGTGTTTTTTTTGGTGTATATTTTTTTTTTCATGGTAATTGATGAATTAATTAAATGATAAATTAATATACTTTACCTATTTGTAATTAAAATATGCAGCAAGCAATGTGTTGAAGAGCTAACAATCTATTTTGATGCTGCTGCAGCATCCAATGTAGATTTGCAGTGTAGTTGAGCTGAGGTATAAGTGTCAGCAATGTGTGCAGTGTGTAGTGTAAATAGGCTGCGTGCGCGAGGGGAAACCGTTTGTGTAGCTGTGTAGTTCCGCATTCTGTAAGTTAGTGTAAGATGGCGGCGACTGTGTATGTGGTACGCGGGTCTGGATGATTTAGAGTCCTTGCTAATATCGTATGTTGTACCTCGTACAGGTTTTTGTAAAAGTCGTATGTGCTTGGCGGTGTTTTGCGGCTTTAAGGGTCGTGTAGCCTCGTTTTCGTTTTTTTCGTCTGCCATTTTTTTTCTCGCTAAGGGGTTTTTCGAGTGTTTAAATTCTGTAATTTGGACTTAAATTGAGGTGTAACCTGACTTCCAGACGTCCTGAGTGTCCCCCCTTGCTAGTTTTTTTTTTTTAAGTCCCGCTGCTCGTATTTGTAAGTCCGTATTTCTTTTTTTCTAAGTCCCGCGGCTTGTATTTTTTTGTGTAAGTCCGTATTTAGTCATTGCGTGTTATAGTTTTTTTTTTTGTCCCGCTTCTGTGGCTGTTTGTAACCGCTTGTCTCACTGTACATTTTCTGCTGCCAGAAAATCCTCAGAGATTGTTAGCTAATTACTAATTACTACTGTTTCTAAATACAAATAGCTAAAGTATATTAATTAATTAATTTATTTATTATTTAAAAAAAAATATTATTATAAACAAAAATGATGCTTAATCTTATATTTTACATTGCCTTACTTTATGAATACATAAATGCTTAGCTCATTGATTAATTAATTATTAACGTACATTAATTAGTAATAATTACAAAAATGTTTTATATTTTACACTGCTCTAACAAAAATGTATTCATGCATTTATATATTTGTATTACTGCTCATTGGCAGGGACCCTCAAAGCACTTAAACATTTACATCAAGTTATTATGCCCTGACACTTGCTACATTTCATATTTTATACTGCCTTTATTTATGAATATATTGATGTTTAGGCCTTTACATTTTGCATGTATGCCAATTTAACATCATACTTTCATTGATTAATGAATTAGTTGAATGCAAACATTAAAAATGCTTTTCATGTCATTTTACAGTTTGCTCATATCTGCACGTGCATGAACACAGAGTGTGAACTCTGCATCATTTCTTTCTGCAATTACATCAACTTTACAGGTATATGATTTAATGATGCCCTCCTTTAGGAAAACATGATTAATTATTTTTGCTTTACATCAATGACAGTTATTGATTAATTAATTAACGTACCTTATTTATGAATACTTAGATGCTTAGCTATTTACGTTTTAATGTATGCCAATTAAACATCATGCATTGATTGATTAATTCATTAACTGAATCAAAAAATTACAAATCCTTTTCCCTCATTTTGCAGTTTGCTCATATCTCTTTGTGTTTGGATATCACATTTACATTTTAATGATGCCCTTCTTTAGGAAAACATGATTAGCTCTTTATGTTTTGCATTGATGACAGTTATTGATTAATTAATTAACGTATATTGATTTATTAATTATTAAAAAAATGAATTTTAATATTTTACACTGACCTTAGCTTAGCTCTTTATACTTTCATGTGTGCCAATTAAACATAAGACATTGATTGATAAATTAATTAATTTAATGAAAAAATGACAGATGCCTTTCAGGTAATTTTACTGTTTGATCAGAGCTCTTTAGGTTTTGTATGGATGACAGTTAAAAACAATATGTACAATAAAAATACACCATATATCTTACAGATTTGAAGAAATAAAAGGCCACAACTACAAGACCATCACGAAGTGGAAGAGAACTACATCCATTAATACTTCAGATAAGTAAAAATGTTAAATGTCAAAACTAATGTTATGATTGCCATTGTTTGCTATATAAGAAAACATTACAATTGAAACTAAAACTCCTGTATTTGCAATTACAGATTACAATGGGGGACAACGCAGAGACAAAGAATGAACGGAAAACAAGAATGGCAAGGGAACAGAAGCAAAGATAGACAGATGCACAGTCACCCGAGACTTTAAGAAGGTTAAGAGAAGAAGACAGACAGAGACTTGCCAATAAAAGAAAAATTACCCAAAAAGGACAAACTGAGTGTGACGGAGCTATAAAGAAAAGACAAAGTAAAATTCATAATGTCTGTGAAACATTGCCTAATGACCAAATATTGCCTAATAACGCCAATGTTGATATACATAACACCAATGTTGATATACAAAGTTGTAGTTATATCTGTGTTCATGAACCTCAGGAGAGTGCCTTATTTACAGCACCAGTACTACCAGTAGAGGGTCAGTTTTGTGGGGCCTATAATTTTCTCAAGGAAAGACCAACTGATGGAGAGTTTATTAGTTGCAGTCAGAAAGGAAAGGTAAGACATTTCCAGAATATTTAAAAAGTATAATGAGTGATCCAACATTTCCAAATTATAGCAATAAAAAAAAAACACATCAGGTCTTATAACAGTGCAATTTAATTTGCTTAATTTGGTGCAACATTAGCAGAAAATGTCCCAGGACATGATCCTTACTGTTTTAAAGTACAAGGACTATACATTTACACCCACAAGCAGGAGAGCAAAGTAAATTTGCACACTTATATGTCCTTGATACAATGGAAGCTGTTGAACAACGGATGATGCTTCATGAAAATATAAAATGCTTACCCATAGTCTTTGAACAGCTGGATAACATTATGGCCAACAACCCATATAGTCAAGCATACAAAAAAATAGCAGAGGTTGGAGAAGAACAACAGCTACATGTGCAAATAAATCAATTGCCAATGTCAAGAGTAAATATGGTTCTCAAAAGAGATTGCTATACTAATCAAATTCAATATAATTTACCAACAGTACATGAGGTTGCCATGGTCTTGATGATGATGGTGAACCACCATTTGAGCTGGATATTAGAATATATCCAAGCAATGAAGAGCAAAATTTTATAAAAATAAATATGTTAAGTAGTAATTTGGATCCAACGACATATGTCATTTTCTTTCCAAATGGTGAGCCAGGATGGCAACCAAAATTACAATTGCAAAGTGATCCCAATAGTAAAGTTCGTGTTAGAAACAATATTTCTATGCTGGAATATAAAGTGGCACAAACTGCTATTCATGATCATTTTAATCCTTTTTATGAAGGGGGAAAGTCACACAACAATGGATTATTGATTCATATATACAAGTCGAAGCAAATAATCTAAATTTGATCAAATTTCAACAATACAAAATTTGTGTAGAACAACATTGTGGATTGATGAATTATGTTGCTGAATTGGCTACAAACAGAGACATTCCAGCTGGAAGAGCAATCATTTTGCCATCCTGTTTCCAAGGATCTCCTCTCAATATGTGAGAAAGCTACAATGATGCCATGGCTATTGTGTCTAAATTTGGAAAACCAGATTTATTCATTACATTCACATGTAATGCAAATTGGCCAGAGATCCAGGAAAATGTGCAAAATGTCCAAAATACTTTGGATCGACCAGATTTAGTGGCTAGAGTATTCAAAATAAAACTAAATACATTAATATATGATATAACTAAAGCACAGTTATTTGGAAAATGTGTGGCTTTTGTTTATACCATTGAATTTAAAAAAAAAAGGGACCTGCCACATGCATATATACTTTTAATCCTACAAGAAAAAGATACATTGAATACTGCAGAGAGAGTAAATTCCGTGATTAGTGCTGAACTGCCACATCCACAAAAAATATTCCAAACTTTATGACATTGTTACACACCGAATGATTCATGGTCCATGTGGAGATATAAATCCCCAATCTCCATGTATAGAAATAAAAAATGCACCAAACTTTTTCCAAAAGATTTTCAAATGCAAACTTATGCTGATTGTGATTGATACCCTTTAAATAAAAGAAGAAAAGGACACACTGCTATTATTCGTGGCAAAACTGTCGATAATCGATGTGTAGTTCCATATAATCCACACTCGCTGATGAAGTACAATGCACACATAAATATGGAAGCTTGTACTTCTATCAAATCCATAAAATATGTATAGAAATATATATACAAAGGATATGATGCAGCAACTGTTGTTGTGCAAAGTGCACAAAATTAACAATTTTCATGTTATTTAGATGCTCGCTATGTCAGTGTTCCAGAAGCAATGAGGCGTCTTCTGAAATTTGAGATGCCTGATCGCTCACATGCTGTGTATTGATTAGTTATATATTTGCCACAAAGTCAATTTGTTTGCTTTACTGCAGGCAATTAAAGAAATGCCATAGCCCGAAATGAACATAGAGCAACAGCACTTACTGCCTGGTTTTAATTAAATTGCCAGACAATTTTTATACATTCAGATTGCATATGACTATGTATTCGTAAATGGCCAATGGCAACAACGAAAAAAAGATACCCAAAAAAAGATCCCAAGAATGTATACCATTAGTCCAAGAGACATTGAATGTTTCAGTTTAAGATTACTTCTTTTACATGTTCCCGGGGCGCAAAGTTCTGAACATTTACGCACAGTGAATGACATAGTTTATGATACACTCCAATTAGCTGCAAGACATCGAAGCCTCCTGGCAGATGATAAGGAATGGGAAAGATGTCTAGAAGAAGTAGCACTATGTCAAATGCCAAAGCAAATGAGAGAATAATTTGCATTCATGTAAATCTTTTGCATTGTAACTGATGCATTAGCTTTGTGGGAAACATTTCAATTAAATATGTGTGAAGACTTTTTGAAACATTACATTGAGACCATTGCGAAATTAAAAGCATTAATGGAAATACAAGAAGTCTTTTTTTGTCATGGAATAAATTGTGCAAATTTTATTCTGCCTGATCCCCAGGACCCATAGATGAAATAAACTTTGAAGACTATGACACTGAGCTTGAAAACCAAAAAACCCAAGAAAAAAATTGCAACTTTAAATACATTACAATTGCAAGCATTTAACGCCATCACAAATGCAATAGATTATGACATGCTCCAAGAGTGTTATTTCTATCTAGATGGACCTGGTGGATCAGGAAAAATGTATCTTTATAATTTATTGATGAGTTTCATTTGAGCACAGGGTCAAATAGCACTGCCATTTGCAACAACTGGAATTGCCACACTTTTGTTAAAAGATGGGAGAACTGTGCATAGTCATTTTGCAGTTTGCTCATAGCTCTTTGTGTTTGGATATCACATTTACATTTTAATGATGCCCTTCTTTAGGAAAACATGATTAGCTCTTTATGCTTTGCATTGATGACAGTTATTGATTAATTAATTAACGTATATTGATTTATTAATTATTAAAAAAATGAATTTTAATATTTTACACTGACCTTAGCTTAGCTCTTTATACTTTCATGTGTGCCAATTAAACATAAGACATTGATTGATAAATTAATTAATTTAATGAAAAAATGACAGATGCCTTTCAGGTAATTTTACTGTTTGATCAGAGCTCTTTAGGTTTTGTATGGATGACAGTTAAAAACAATATGTACAATAAAAATACACCATATATCTTACAGATTTGAAGAAATAAAAGGCCACAACTACAAGACCATCACGAAGTGGAAGAGAACTACATCCATTAATACTTCAGATAAGTAAAAATGTTAAATGTCAAAACTAATGTTATGATTGCCATTGTTTGCTATATAAGAAAACATTACAATTGAAACTAAAACGCCTGTATTTACAATTACAGATTACAATGGGGGACAACGCAGAAACAAAGAATGAACGGAAAACAAGAATGGCAAGGGAACGGAAGCAAAGATAGACAGATGCACAGTCACCCGAGACTTTAAGAAGGTTAAGAGAAGAGAGACAGAGACTTGCCAATAAAAGAAAAATTACCCAAAAAGGACAAACTGAGTGTGACGGAGCTTTAAAGAAAAGACAAAGTAAAATTCATAATGTCTGTGAAACATTGCCTAATGACCAAATATTGCCTAATAACGCCAATGTTGATATACATAACACCAATGTTGATATACAAAGTTGTAGTGATATCTGTGTTCATGAACCTCAGGAGAGTGCCTTATTTACAGCACCAGTACTACCAGTAGAGGGTCAGTTTTGTGGGGCCTATAATTTTCTCAAGGAAAGACCAACTGATGGAGAGTTTATTAGTTGCAGTCAGAAAGGAAAGGTAAGACATTTCCAGAATATTTAAAAAGTATAATGAGTGATCCAACATTTCCAAATTATAGCAATAAAAAAAAAACACATCAGGTCTTATAACAGTGCAATTTAATTTGCTTAATTTGGTGCAACATTAGCAGAAAATGTCCCAGGACATGATCCTTACTGTTTTAAAGTACAAGGACTTCACATTTACACCCACAAGCAGGAGAGCAAAGGAAATTTGCACACTTATATGTCCTTGATACAATGGAAGCTGTTGAACAACGGATGATGCTTCATGAAAATATAAAATGCTTACCCATAGTCTTTGAACAGCTGGATAACATTATGGCCAACAACCCATATAGTCAAGCATACAAAAAAATAGCAGAGGTTGGAGAAGAACAACAGCTACATGTGCAAATAAATCAATTGCCAATGTCAAGAGTAAATATGGTTCTCAAAAGAGATTGTTATACTAATCAAATTCAATATAATTTACCAACAGTACATGAGGTTGCCATGGTCTTGATGATGATGGTGAACCACCATTTGAGCTGGATATTAGAATATATCCAAGCAATGAAGAGCAACATTTTAAAAACATAAATATGTTAAGTAGTAATTTGGATCCAACGACATATGTCATTTTCTTTCCAAATGGTGAGCCAGGATGGCAACCAAAATTACAATTGCAAAGTGATCCCAATAGTAAAGTTCGGGTTAGAAACAATATTTCTATGCTGGAATATAAAGTGGCACAAACTGCTATTCATGATCATTTTAATCCTTTTTTATGAAGGGGGAAAGTCACACAACAATGGATTATTGATTCATATCTACAAGTCGAAGCAAATAATCTAAATTTGATCAAATTTCAACAATACAAGATTTGTGTAGAACAATATTGTGGATTGATGAATTATTATTATTATTATTTTTTTTTCAATCTTTTTTATTAAAGACAAAACTGCAGCAATACAATATAAGATAGCAGGTAATCACGTACACACACAAAATGTAACAGCATCGCCTGAGCCTTAACAAAGATTGCTAACTTCCATAGTGCGCCAATAAACAGTCAAGTAATGCTGAGCTGTACAAAAATAAAAATTTGTTAAAAAAAAAAACATTTTCTGTCTCTACTTTTGTTTTTTTATTTTTACATTATAGACCTGATAATCTAAAAGATCAGTAATTTAAAAAATTGAAAAATTAGCTGAGATAAGGAGAGGAGGGGAAAGGGAAGAAAGGTCTGTCAAACTCACCTTCTGAGTCTTGGAGAGGTAAGAGCGCGTCGCTTTTCGGTTCCATCCGGTCTCAACATCTCCATATCAGTCGTTAAGGCCACTACACTAACCAACAGCTATATTGAAATGCCATGGACAGAATCAAGCCAAGGTGTCCAATTTGTAAGAAACTGGGGATATGTGTTTTGCAAAATATGTGTACATTTTTCATTAATCATAATATAGTTGACTTTTAGAATGACCTCAGTATGAATTAAAGTAGGGGTTTTCCTCCTATTTTGCAATAACATGCTTTACTGCTAAAGCAAAGAATTGCCAAAGCTTGTTGTGGTTTCCGGATAGATTATCTACATGTATGCCTAAAAGGCACATCTCAATTGTGGGTAATAAGGGAGAATTGACTATTTGTGAGAACAATCTGATCAGTTTTCCCCATAACTTCCCCACTAGCGGGCACACCCACCAAATATGGAGAAAATCCCCCCTAGATAAGCATCCTCTAAAACAGTTCTCACTGAGATGCAGGTTAAATTTGTTCATTAATGATGGTGTGTAATAGGTTCTGTGTAAAACCTTAACTAAGGTTTGCAGTAAGCTATATGTAAAGGATCCTCTTGTAAAGTTAGAGCAGATCTCCTTCCATGTTGTATTGTCTAGTTCTCTAACTATATCCCGTTCCCATTTCAACATATAGCTTGGTTTTTGACTATTTTGTGAGTCATTAAAAAAGGAGTATAAGGAGCCTAAAAAGCCTTCTGTAGAAGGCAAATTCATGCATATAGTCGTTAGCCAAGTTTGCCTAGGCGGCCCAGTGTCCTGAATTAAAGTGAGAAGCCAATGATTAAACTTCCTATAGTTACATATTTCCTTGTCTGGTATGTGATATTGGGTTATGAGGTGTTCATGGGATATTATTTTATCATTGGAAAACCAAGAGTCCACTCTCCCCAGTGAAAGCCACCAATCCTTAGAGTCTGGTCCCAAGGCGGTTTCAAAAGTAGGGAATGATTTTTAAGATGTTAAAGGTGAGAGTGGTGGGACTAGATGTTTCATGGATTTAGCCCAAACCCAGGAAGCCAAAGTGGACTTAATCATAGGATTGGAGAGGTGTTGCTTGATGCATGGAGAGCGCGGGTCCCAGATCAGAGTATACCATGTATGTGGTTTCAATTGCCAATTTCCTACAAAAATCCAGATAGGTTGCTGTTTGGTTGAGTGGGTGGCCGGGATGAATGCTAGCTGAGCAGCTCGCAGATATATTCGAAGATTCGGGCAAGAAAGCCCCCCTGAGTTCTATGCCTGAACATTATCTTCCTCACAATCCGAGAAGATCTATCATGCCAAATAAATGTAAATATTTTGTTTTGTAACTTATCTAAGTCATTCATGTCAATTGGAATAGGGAGGGTTCTAAACAAATAGAGTATTTTTGACAAGATGTTAATTTTCACCGTGGCTAAATGACATGTCAAAGAAATGTGGAGTTTGGACCATTTTTGCATATCGTCCACAATCTTTCTAAATAAAGGGAGAAAATTGGCACTGTAGAGATCCTGTAAACTGCCCGTGATTTTAACTCCAAGGTATTTGATAACGTTTTTTGGCCATTGAAATTAATATGTATTTTTCAGGGCCTCCAGGTCTGATTGCGATATACCCACCCCCAATGCATCAGTCTTCACTACTTTCATTTATAGGTCCAACAGTAATCCAAAATCTGTAAGGGATGATAATAAAGCTGGTATAGAGGTCATAGGGTTAGTTAAAATGCAGGGTAGGTCGTACGCAAAAAAAATGCATTTTAGATGGTGCAGGCCCACCTTTAGACCCAATATGTTTTTGTTGCATCGGATAGTCTGGGCTAAAGGCTCAATGGCTAAGGCAAATAACAATGGGGACATGGGGCATCCTTGTCGGGTTCCTGTTTGTATGTCAAAATTGGTATTGTTTGTCCCAGGAAGTTTTAAGTTGTCCAGGATAGATAATAAAAGGATTTCAATAAATTGATGAACTTTCCAGTAAAACCAAACTTAGCCAACGTTTCATATAGATAAGGCCACTCAAGAGTATCGAAGGTTCTTCTCCATATCCAACGCCAGAACACAAAGAAAATGTAAATTTATAATTAAATAGAGAGTATTGATCCAGGGAGTAATCCAATCACCAGTTACTAGGGTCAGGAAGGAATTGATTTTTTTCCCCCTTCACACTATTGGCTAAGTTGCAATATTGTTTTTTTCTTCTGTTTGCCTTCCTCTGGATTCAATATTCAAGATCACTGCATTTTCATAAAAATCAAGTTTTAATATTATTACATTACGTTAATGTTTACACTGTTAAAATTGTATTTTACAAGGTTTGTTTTATTGTATATAATTAAGGGTTCATGGCAGTAGGGGGATGATCCTTTCTTGGAAAAATTCAATGTATAATTAAATAGAGAGTATTGATCCATGGAGTAATCCAATTGCCAGTTACTAGGGTCAGAAAGGAATTATTTTCCCCCATTTGACACAATTGGATAAGTTTTCACTTGGGGGTTTTCTGTTTGTCTTCCTCAGGATTCAATACCTATGTGGTTTACCAGTAGTTGAACTGCAAGTTGCATGTTAAAAAGCATTATGTAATGGTTTACAATACTGATTCATACTAAGTTGACCCATTGTTATATTAGTCATGCATACATAACAATTAAAAAGGATAATATTGTTAAAAAAGGATGGTTTACCAGTTGTTGAACTACAAGTTGCATGTTCAAAAAATAAACACATTTACTATAATTGTTGTACTTCTTCGTAGATAACAAAAAGGTTAAGAGTGTCAGAGACTCACATTGGGTGGAAAACAGCATTCACAGCCTACACATTTTATTGCCCCATCATTTTTAACGGGCAAGTCGCTAGTATATATATATATATATGTGTGTATTTATATTTACAATAGGAGAGGTAGGTTCCTTATATCTCCTTATATCTCCCTTTTTGTATCCCTATCTGTCCCTATTTTCCTGTCCCTCCCCAGCAATTTCTCCTTACCGTCTTTCCTTTTGGCTAGATAGTTCTCATTATCTTGTGTGCACTTGTGAAACCAGAGTATGAGAAAGTAGCCAAAGGCACAGGAGATGAGGGGAGCTGATGGGGGAAATTGATAATCTGGGGAGATATGGCCCCCTCACCCCCCCCCCCCCCGGTTCCTACGCCCCTGGGTCTGGGGGTATGTACCAGGGGAAGGACCTGAGGTTGGGGGCCCTACACTACCGAAATTTAAAAAACACACAACATAAAAAAAATTAGACCGCACTGGGGCCCCCTAGAGGAGGGCCCCCGGTACATTGCACCACCTGCACTGGCGATAGCTCGGCCCATGGATGAAAACAAAACACTTCTGTTAATCTGAATCAGGATCTACATCCCCTTTTCTTCTGGACCTCCACTATCTCATTACATTTACTATTTATGTCTACTGAAGTTTCCATACCATTGACACTATAGTCCTCTAGCAGGGACAGCCAATAGGCGTATGTTGGTCCAAATCAGGATATCCTGCCTATTTGTTCTGGACCTCCACATCATTATTACATTTTCTATCCCTTGTAAGGCTTTTATATCTTTAAATACGCTTTTAGTTAAATGGTAACCTGTCTCTATGTGCCATTCCCTATATAATATTCCTTCCTGTGATCTTTCAGTGCCATTATATTCAAATATTTTAATGTATATACTTAAATTATGCACTCTGGACCTTGACTTAATTTCCCCCAAATACATTTGGACCTTGGTGAACTTTGTAACAAGTTGATGGCCTACCCCTACTCTATAGTATTCTGTGTTCTGTAGTAAGATTAAAAAAAACTTTGCAATAAACTTTGTTTAAAATTATTGTTTTCTTAGTGAAATCTTTCTTGAAATATTGAATTCTTATCTGTAATCAACATTTTTCTTCTCCTTAACATATTAGCTTTTATTTATATATTAGCTTGTTCTATGTCACTTTAAATGGATGTGGCAGGTTCCTGGATGTTACTAGGTATATACTGTAATATCCCCATGTATCTATTTACTTGATGTACTTTATAATCAAACAAATATTACCTGCTTGGGTCTCCCCTCTGCAGCTCATGAATACAAAGACTCTATAGTACTGTGTGTCATGTCTCATACCAACCAATCAATAACCATCTCTCAGCAACATTCTTTACGTGGTCCCTGATAGGCTAGCACACTACAATGCACAACCAGCCCTACAGAGTCTGTGTCTTTGTGAGTTGCAGAAGGCAGACCCATACAGGGACTATTTGTTTGATTGTATGCAGTGAAATCAGAGCTTATACGCACTACTTAATAAAATAAAATACACAAATAGATGCACAGGGTTATTATATAACCAGTAAAAACCAAGTACTTTCCAAAAAATGTTAAGCATTTGTTCCACGTTCCTTTAAAGTGACACAGAAAAGGTCCCATTTATTGAAAAAATTAAAAGTACACATACATGCAACCATTTGTAATTAAGAATTCTAACTTCTATAACAGTTTTAAGGCAATCCTAAGTGAAAATGCCTTGAAATTGATAGCTCCCTCACTGCCCCAGAAGAAGACACCTTGCATCATTCAATGCAACCAGAGATCTCCATGAATGTAAACTCCACTCTCATACACACAACTTCCATTAACTATTATGGATTCCTACAGGATTTGCTAAATTATACCCTTAGGCTCAAAGTTTTCAAATACATATATATTGTTTTTGTATACTGGCCTTTTAAAGAAAAAATTAAGTTACAGATCTAATGTCATGCATTAAAAAGAGTAGGTATTTAGCATTATAAAAGTGTATATGTTTGCTTGAAAAATCTGTGCCGCTATGGTTAAAAATGCACCTTTAGTCCCTGTACAAACTGCATTTGAAACAAAGACAGGCCCCTCCCACTGATTTTAGCTGTATCAGATTCATCCACTAGAGGGAGTATCTTCTTCTTCTAGTATTAGGTATAGGAAAGTTCTGATAGTTTCAAACACAATTGTAGAGTGATTAAAAGAACATTTGTAATCTCTTGCAGAAATAATTTTTCATACAAACATAAATTGTTGCAGTATTTAAAATTGAATCATTTAAATTGATATTTTAAATTGTGTAGCTTCAGCATTTCTTAATAAATTATCTGATGTCAGATTGTTGTGTGGATAGAGTATATTAAATACTTTTGGTTTTAAATATCAAATGGTAAGTATGAAATCATGACATCTAACAAAAAACCCAATGCAATTAGCATGATATGTAGCCAAGAAAAAACAATTAATAAATCATTAAGTTTAGTAGCTCTCAACTTTCTTATTGCACCCAATACATTTTCATTGGTCTCGCTGGGCAGTTTTATTTATCCAGACCACAAACTACATAAGACTTTTAATGTCAATGGACATGCCTTACTGGATAAGTAAAAGGAGTTAAAGAACTTCGGTTACCTACTTGTGTTAAAACTGGAAATTACTTTGCTGGTAATCTGGTGTGGGAAGCAGCACCATAATAAGTGCACTAGAAGTTGCAGTTTGAAGCTGCCCATGCACCTCAAGCAGTGATATGCCTTGAGACAGTATAGGCAACAGGCAGCCCGGGGGCCACATGCAGCCCTCAGGCACTTTCTATGAGGCCTCCAGCCTGTTCTCTGGACTGGGAGAGAATGTCTCCCTTCAACAATATACAATTCATTATGTTTCTCTAAAACTAGCAAATAATACCCAGTTATACTCCAAAATACTTCTCCCCTTTATCTATACCTCTGTAAACAATTCATTATTTTGCTACAGCAATTTTACAATTTTGCTTTTGGTAAAATAAAAAATTGTGAAATGTTACCATGGCAATCCCATAAAAATGCGTAGAGGTTTAATTCTGTCCTCCTTAACTGCTCTCTGGAACTTCCTTAACTGGTTCTAAAAGGAGCAACAATCATTAGTACAGTGCAATAAATTGAGCTTGCTTCTACCCAAAACCTCAGCTATTTCCTTTAGTTTCTTGACATTATGACCCCAAAGGAAAGAAAAATGTAAAAGTATTTGCTGTGAGGAGAGACCAGCTGGACAGGCCAATGAATGGGTACCACTGGTTAGGTCCTCTGCTCTGCAGGTTTTTGTGTGTTTGTGTTAGGGATTTCTATGGAAAGAGGCTTGCTTTAGGATATGTGGAAAGCAGGAATGCAGTTCTGGAAGGTGGATGAAGGATTTCCTTATAGCTGTACTGGAAAAAGTGAATAAAAACACTTTTCTACCCTTCAGAAATACAGCTGATACATTTGTATGCTTTAAAAAGTGTAATTTACTTTATTAAAATGTACAGGGACCTATATACAAAATAGAACAAAAAGGTCCTATGAATTCAATTAGTCTTTGTGCAAAGTAACAAAAGGTAATGTAATTAAGATAGGAAGGTCAGCTAACATACAGCCTCATTAAATTCCGGCTATGTGTTAAAACGTAGCCCGTAACGCTTAAAGTAGGACTTACGGTTATTAAATTAGCCCAGTAAACGTCCAAAAAAAGACCTACTGGACATGAACGTGGGTGGAACTTTGCAGCCAGCAAAATCATTTGATCTGTCAAGCCTGTAAGCGCTACAAATCCAATCATGCTATTTAATTGCAACAAATTCACCCGCGAGCTAGCCCGTAACACGCAAATGGAGCCCAAAGCCCAACTTGTGCTGGAGAAGACTCACAAGTGGGGTAAAGACCAATACGTAGCTCCGTAAATGCAAATAAAAACACATTACTGTACTTTTATTAAAAGGAAAAGTGATGTTAGGTCTTACAATTAATAGCAGAACATTCTCAAGCTTGCAAATCGACCCGAAAAAATACTTTATTTCATGTTTAATTTCTGTGTTATATCGATCCTGGCAATCAATGTGTTAATACATATAATGGAACTTGCGTGTAATAGAATATCATATTTACGGCTTTATTAATATTGCATTACAGTAAACTCCCGGTTATCTGGCACCTAAGCAACCGGCACTCTCAAGCAACCGGCACGACATCAATTCCCCATTTAAAAAAAACTCCTGCTACAACGGCATAACCGGCACTATCTGGCATTATCCGGCAGTTCAAAACTGGAAAAAAAAATGCCAACTTTTTTCTAATTGTTTTTTTGGGCTCTAAACCGGTTTAAGTGCTAATACCTTGTTAAAGGCATTTTGAGGGGTTTGGGGGGGGGGGGGGGTGTTATGCGTCATTTAGACCCATAAATTAGGGGACTCCTGCTTAACCGGCAACTACAGTTATCCGGCAATAAGGAGTCCCTGTAGGCGCCATATAACAGGGAGTTTACTGTATTGTGGGTCCAATCACAACTTGTAATTGAAATCTATCCTTCCCTTTTTCAGTAACATAACACCAACAATCTCTTTTTCCATTTGCTCCGTCGAAACCCGTAACTACGGTCTACATTAATTGATCGGCCGCAAGGCCTCAAATCCAATGTTCTACAAGCTACAATTTGTGTCTCAAGCCTGTAACTCGCAGCCCATTCTAATTAAATAGCAATGTAACTCGGCTAAATTTCAAGTCTGCAGCCTCTGCGGGCCTCGATTATTAATAGGGCTAATAATCACCCATCGGAATGCCCCACTGTGTTAGTTTCCCAATGGGCATCTTAGACCTGTCCTTGCAAATCACAATATCTGAATTACAAAACTACATATATGAAAATAACAAGTGGTTAGCCACACACTGCCCAAAAATACACAGACACAAGGGGTATTCATTGGGTCTCCTAGATATTCCAAACAGGGGAAATCATGGTTATCACAAGATTAGGCCAGGGACTCAGAGAGTGGTCTCTTTTAGTCACTTGTGCCCTCCACAGGGAGAAATCCCCTGTATTATGTTAGTCTGTATTATGTTAGTCAAAAGAGTGATCCAGCCCCTGAATACAAGCCCATACTAACCTGAACAGGAGAAACAGCATACTCCAGACATATGTTTCAACCTCGTTTGAGCATCAACCCTAGGTTATAGCTGCGCTTCCTAAGACCCAGTGAGTAAGAAGTCCACAACTGGATGCCCCTATCACCTTAAGGATGAGAAAAAACAAAACAAAAACAGTGTCAGAGTCAGAGGTGCTCACTCTAAGAACGAACAACACCTAAGTCGGTTTGTCCTCTAGGCCTGGTTACCTGCTCAGATCACATAATTATTGCAATGAAAAGAGTATATAAGATATAAAAAGGGTTTGTAATGTATGGTCCATTAAGCTCAATATAACTGCCATGCAACAGAACTCCAGACAAGACACAAGGTAAGTATAGAGTTTGAGTGCTGTAAAAGCTAACACTGCAGTGAAAATAATGCCAAAAGAATATTCCAGCTTCTATGCTTGATGATGATACAAAGCAGTATCCATGAATACTTTAAATTATTGGGTGAATATATAGGAAATACCATAGATATTTCAATATTTAAACTTCCCATGTTCCAAAATACATAAATTCCCAGAGGAAATGATGAGCGTAGTGACTGTAAGGACATTGACCTGGCATTGCTATGTATATGGTGTGATTATAAGGAAAATAAACCCTCCTGCAAAACAACTGAGGATAATAACGCCCTTATGTGACATTATAACAGGTAGGAATTAGCGGAGAGTAAAGGGAAACTGTACTTGTGTACAAAATATAATGTCCCAACGGTGTAACTAGAGAGGTGGCCCAGATTTATATAAAATCCAAATGGTAAAATTTAAATATTTGTTGTATAGCAAATTATTAAGGCATGAAGATCAACCCTGCAATATGTCGAAGACAGCTTATAACTTTACACATTACATTTTTTACTTTATCTGTGTTTTAAAAGAAAACTTTGAGTCTGGCTAAGCTCATAATTAAGAAAGGGAAATGTGATGAAGCTAAAATTTAATAAAAAAATAAATTGAAATACTTTTGCTGGTCGCTGAAAGTATTGTGGAGATTGGGTGTGAGTGGGGTGTTTACATTTCTGGAGAGTAATGTTTGTATCTATAGATACAATCAGCCTGCTTCTGTAATGGGATGGGTTAATTCCTGTTGGCTGGCCGCATGCAGTTGCAGTCAACGGCCACTTGGTGGGGCATCAGAGAACGAACCAACCTTAACAGGTTAGTTATATGACCATGAAAAGCCACTCTGAGAGCAACCTCTTTTAGCTCACTTGTGCCCTCCACAGGGAGAAATATCCTGTAGTATATCAGTCTGGTCCCACTCAAGAGTGACCCAGCCCAGGAAAAACAGCAAACCCCAGACGCGTTTCAGCCTTTATGGGCTTTGTCAGTGATGTGCAGCTGAACTCCCTAAGGCGCAGTGAGCAAGGGGTCCACGTCTGGAGTCCCCTATTACCCTTAGGGAGACTAAACCCTAAGGGTAATTTGCATAATCAAAAAAACTAAGTTACAGGTGCTCATCAGAGAACGGACTAATAGGTTAGTTCTATGGCCATGATAACCCACTCTGAGAGCAACCTCTTTTAGCTCACTTGTGCCCTTCATGTGCACCTCTGACTTAGTTGTTTTGTAAAGCTTATAATATGCCATTATACTAAGACCTACCCCAAGCACCTAACCTTAACACCTAACCCTATAACCTACTCCTTACACCTAACACCAAACCCTAACACCTCTCCCCTACCCCTAACACCTAACCCTTAACCCTAACACCTTACCCCTAACACCTAAGAAATTCACTGAAAAGTGGCGCTGCATCTAGTGGCCGATGCTGCCACTGCTTTGCGGCCAGCTAACAGGAAAGGTCCGTGTGATGTGACTTCATTCCAAACCTATCACTAATTCCCACTCACTCCACTGATAAAAACACATCTTCATGCTTCAGATTTTCTCTAAAAAAGTTTATGTCCATTACTTATTAACCTGCTAATGTTGCTAGTTTGTTACATATTTCACACACAAGTGAATTTATTTCTTAAACTACGGTGGTGCTTTGTAAATAATGAGATGACACATGTTGGGTGATTGGAGCTGAGGAACATAACCAAGTCCTAGGAGTTAGTGTTGTGGAGTAGAGATGCACCTACATGGAATAAAGTACTGGGGTGAGGTCTAGAGCAGCAGTATCAAGGCACAAACAATCTGTAATCACGTACCACTTGAAGATAGAAAAGGTCAGGCTTGGACAAAACCATATGATACTTAGACTAAGATATACACTGCTCAAAAAAATAAAGGGAACACTTAAACAACACAATGTAACTCCAAGTCAATCACACTTCTGTAAAATCAAACTGTCCACTTAGTAAGCAACACTGAGTGACAATCAATTTCACATGCTGTTGTGCAAATGGGATAGACAACAGGTGGAAATTATGGGCAATTAGCAAGACACCCCCAATAAAGGAGTGATTTTGCAGGTTGTGACCACAGACCTATGCTTTCTGGCTGATGTTTTGGTCACTTTTTAATGCTGGTGGTGCTTTCACTCTAGTGGTAGCATGAGACAGAGTCTACAACCCACACAAGTGGCTCAGGTAGTGCAGCTCATCCAGGATAGCACATCAATGCGAGCTGTGGCCAGAAGGTTTGCTGTGTCTGTCAGCGTAGTGTCCAGAGCATGGAGGTGCTACCAGGATACAGGCCAGTACATCAGGAGATGTGGAGGAGGCCGTATGAGGGCAACAACCCAGCATCAGGACCGCTACCTCTGACTTTGTGCAAGGAGGAAAAGGAAGAGCACTGCCAGAGCCCTGCAAAATGACCTCCAGCAGGTCACAAATGTGCATGTGTCTGCTCAAACGGTCAGAAACAGACTCCATGAGGGTGGTATGAGGGCCCGACATCCACCGGTGGGGGTTGTGCTTACAGCCCAACACCGTGCAGTATGTTTGGCATTTGCCAGAGAACACTAAGATTGGCAAATTTACCACTGGCGCCCTGTGCTCTTCACAGATGAAAGCAGGTTCACACTGAGCACATGGGACAGACGTGACAGGGTCTGGAGACGCTGTGGAGAATGTTCTGCTGCCTGCAACATCATCCAGCATGACCGGTTTGGCAGTGGATCAGTAATGGTGTGGGGTGGCATTTCTTTGGGGGGCCACACAGCCCTCCATGTGCTCGCCAGAGGTAGCCTGACTGCCAATAGGTACCGAGATGAGATCCTCAGACCCCTTGTGATACCATATGCTAGTGTGGTTGGCCCTGGGTTCCTCCTAATGCAAGACAATGCTAGACCTCATGTGGCTGGAGTGTATCAGCAGTTCCTGCAAGACAAAGGCATTGATGCTATGGACTGGCCCGCCCGTTCCCCAGACTTGAATCCAATTGAGCACATCTGGGACATCATGTCTCGCTCCATCCACCAACGTCACGTTGCACCACAGACTGTCCAGGAGTTGACAGATGCTTTAGTCCAGGTCTTGGAGGAGATCCCTCAGGAGACCATCCGCCACCACATCAGGAACATGCCCAGGCGTTGTAGGGAGGTCATACAGGCACGTGGAGGCCACACACACTACTGAGCCTCATGTTGACTAGTTTTAAGGACATTACATCAAAGTTGGATCAGCCTGACTCCAAATCCAGACCTCCATGGATTGAAAAATGGGATTTCCATTTTTTTATTTTTGTTTGATTTTGTTGTCAGCACATTCAACTATGTAAAGAACAAAGTATTTCATAAGAATATTTAATTCATTCAGATCTAGGATGTGTTACTTTAGTGTTCCCTTTATTTTTTTGAGCAGTGTATTTTCTAGGAGCCAGACAATATCTTTCTAGTAGACAAAGAGGGAGTACATTCATAAAAATATATTATTCTTCTATAAAAAGTTTTAATAACTAGAAGTAAAGGAGACTTGTATACCAAGAGTTTTGCACAAGTGGGCAACAGGATTGCAGAAAGATATACCATAAACAGAGCTAATCTGTAGGTGAACATCTGTCCTAATGGAATCTTCCTGATCCTTTTTGCCTTATTAGAATATACTACCTATCTTTTCCGAAACTCTCGAAACCTTAAATATACTTTTAATTAAGTACACTGTCCTTTTCAATAATTTTATATTAAAATACTTCTAATGTGTATCACACAATGATCACCAAGACATTTTGTAAAAAATAATTGATTATTCCTGCTATAAACACTTATGTTTTTTGTGGATGGTTTGGCTTACATTATTATTATTGTTGTTCAATCATGTCCAAGTTTCCATGACCTTATGGACTGCTTATGTCTCTGGTTGTGCTTAACCATAAAGTTTTCTTGGCAAGGATACTGGAGCGGGTTGATAGTTCCTTCTCCAGTGTACTGTGATTTGTCTGAGCTCTCTGCTATGACCTGCTCACAGATTAATTGAGGTACACAAGCCCCTTCACCACGATAAGGTAATGATCCAGAAAGGGGGCTTTACTTTAGTTCAAGGTAAATTTGCTTACTAGGGAATGGTGGACCAATCTGAGGGCCGGAGGCATAACTTGTCCAGTTATAGGATAGGATGGACATGGAACCACAAAAAAAAAAACAACAACCTAGATGGGGCACAAAAAATAGCAACATTTTATTTAATCATGCACTACCAGTACTATGGAGCAGTATGTCTTTCCCATGAAAGCTTTGACCCACAATTTATCATATATATATATATATATATATATATATATATATATACACATATAATGTATAATACACACATATGTTCTTTTCTTCTTCATTTTGTTAATATTGATTTGACTTAAACTTATCCCTGTATAGCGCTGCGGAATATGTTGGCACGTTACAAATAAAGGAAATAATAATAAATTATATATGTGTGTATATATATATATATATATATATATATATATATATATATATATATACTGTATATATATATTTTAAATGCATAATTTTTAAAAATCTTTGGGGGGTCCAGGGAATTTAAAATGTAAACAAAGACATTTAAAAAAAAAGTTTTTGAGGGGCACTACAGCAATGGGACCCCCCAGAGAAGGGACCCAGTACACTGCACTGGGTGCACTGGCTGTAGATCCACCCCGGCTTTCTGTCCTGGGACTAGAGTTGAATTATCCTCCCCAGATTGTTTTGGGCTCTTACGCCCATGGGCCAGAACTGGGTCATTGTGAGTTACTAAAGTGTGGGGCTGGTCACCAGTGCCCTTGTCACCCACCTGTAATCATCCCTGGTATATATAGCGTTGGATTCTTTATTATACTTTTTCAGAAATACATTTCCTAGACTCTGAAAAATATTGTTTAAATAAATAGCAACAAATAGAAAGCTGTTATTTCATGACCAAAAACTTGCCTGTCCTTTGGGCAAAAACTAGGGTGATAAGGGTAACCACTAAATATAGTAATAAGTCTCTACCCTCTAAGTACCCTTGTAAGCCCCCTCAAATGCTACATTCTTTCTATTTAGGTGTATTTGTTGAAAGCAACGCACAAAGCAAATATGTGCTTAAAACACAAAATTAGACTTTTATGGACAGAATGAAGCCTTGTGCCAAGATATATCTTAGAAATTTTTTTGTGTATTTAAATAGATTTTCTCAGGGTTGGAAGCTGGCTCTATCCCAGAAAATAACTTTACAGGTCATTGTGGTAATATAGAGACGGATTTTAATCAATGTTTGTATTTTGCAACATGTTCAGAATTTACAAGCTTACAATTACCAATCTTATATCAGGTCATGGTATAATTTTGGTCAGTTTGATGGATTTCAACTTTCCGTGATTTCAGTCAGTTATAACACTATTCAGTAAGTTATTAATTTCTACCATATTAGCTAAAATTGTTTCTTACAACCTTGAAAAAAGAAAAAAAATCTGTCTCCATTCACAGCAACCACAGCTACTCTTGTTCATTTGACCCTCACTACCCCTTTGTTTTGGTTCCCTGGTGGTCCAGTGGTTAGAATTTGGTGCTTTCAAAGGGGACTAAGAGGTCACACTACCTTTAAGCCATGCAGTGTTGGGTCTGGTCAGTATTTGGATGGGACACCACCTAGGAATACCAGGCACTGTATGCTGTGACCCACTGGAGAAGGAACTGACATACTACTGTCCTACCTACAGGTCCCAAATATCCCTTTTTGAAGTGTCAGTTCCACCTTATAGGCCATATTCCTCGTTCTTTCATAGAATCCTCTCTGGTTGTTTTCTCCAAGAGTTCAGTAAAATGAGAGACCCAGGAATGTCTTTTGTCAGCAATATACTGTATATGCGTACATCAAACAGTGCTTACATGTTAAGCGAATATATAACATTCCAACACTCAAGCTGTTGCCATTGTTAGTGAATAAAAAAAAAAATTAAAAGAATATGGATGTCTAAATTAAAGAATAAAACATAAAAAATGTATAGACTGTGTTTGTTGTTGTTTACTTTCTAAAAACATTTTGTCCATTAGGAAAGTTTGTTATTCGAAAAAAAATACATAAATATTTTGACCACAGTGGGGCTTTAACACTTAGCGTGTTTACAGTAGTACTGTACGTGTCTTTCTTTGGCCATCTATAAGTGCTGGAGGTATGTTGTTCATGAATATATCCCTTTATGAGGATGCAGAAACATGTGTAGTCATGGATGACAATATTGACTTTGGGTTTTGTGCCAGGTGTATTTAAGAATAGGTGTTGATTTCTTGGAGGCAATGTGTTTTAGTTGTATGGAAATTATTTTATTAATTAATTTAAAATTGGCCTTCAGTAATAATATTGATTTGTCTGCTTCATTCATACTTAGGTCACTACCCAATTTAGGACAGAATGTAATCAGGGCTAAATTGTAAGTCCATTTGGCTCAGGGACATCACTATTCAGTTAATCAGAAATGTATTTTCTAAACCCATGAAATGATCTATGCTGGGATTTATAGGTGGGCATTTGCTTCCATATATGGAATGTCTGCTGTATAAAGGTGACAACAGAAACATACAAACGTGTCATTAATTCATTGTCTAAGATACATTTCTTTCCTTACTATGGGCCCTATTCTAATGACAAATTGGTATATTTATACACAATTAAAATCACTCTTAATATTGCCACTTATTCTATTAACTACTTGCTATCCAATTACGTGTTCCCCGCCCACAATCACTACGGGCCAGCCAAAGACGCAAAATCGTCCTTAGAATTACATTGGTTTTAGCATTGCTTATGAGCTCTAAATAATTAAAGTTACACAAAATCGATAAGCTATTAGACCGGTAGTTCTATCTCGCAAATTAAGTCTAACCTGCAACTGAAAAAAGTACTAATTTTCTGTCAAAATTATTCAGAATACTAAATAGGACTCGCAAATGGCTTTTTCAAACACTTATTAAAGCTGTAGCAGCAATTTAACACACAATACTGAACTTTAAAAGCATGGGAATGCATGGAAACACATTGTAATTAATTGGAGAACAGTCTTAAACCCACAAATATACACTTAAAAAAATAATATTTTTAAATGTTGTTTCTGAGTAATATCGATCCCCGGACTCAAGGGGTTCCTACATATCATGAAACCCACATGGACAAAAACAGATGATCTAAAGCATTTTATAGGTTGCTTGATTGGGAGCTCGATCGGCAAATATTACTTATTGGCACAATTGTAGCCTCTGATTGCAGATTATGTGTAACTTCCATGTTTTGCTGACGTCATGATGACGGTCTCATTTAAGTTTGGCTTTGCCTAGGCAGTAAGTTACGGGCTTGCATAAATATTGTCAGAACATATAATAACGTCCCCTGAAATCAGACTTAAAAAGGCAGGGTTTATCAGATTAGGCTTATGGATGTAAATTGAGTCAGTAGAATACATCTAAACATTTAGAGAAAAAACACCTGCAGCAAAAAAGATGGGTTAGAGGCATTTGTGAACTTCTAATAGAATAGGGCTCAATCTGCTAGTGAAATTTATATTGTTTTGAATGAAGTGGGAAGCAATTTGTTTGTGTTTGGTAGGAACTCCTATTGAGAAGTCTGATCTCTATTGGATTCTGGCAGTGCAGCAAGTAATCAGATTGTGTTGTCCACCAACTGAATCCATGGGCACCGAGGTAAGAACCAGTCTTTAATCATGACATGGTAAAATCATCATGGCAAAAAATGGTGGTAACCTAGAGTCTTGAGTAATAGAAGATGTAGTGTCTATGAAAGATAGCTTGAAGCAAAGATTGAGAATTAGTTTCAAACTTCAGAAATGACAGATCTGATATTTAAAACTGTTCTGAGATCCCTTTGAACCATTATGTGGTATAATGTACTGATGTCATCCTACAAACAAATCTACGTGTTAGTATTTTTTATATACACAAAAAACAAAGTCAGAGGCATCCAATCCAAGAGTGCGTTTGACCTTGACTGCTTTGTTTTTTTGTGTATTTTTCATGAAATATTATATTTAAGGCTTGTTGATGGACACAATGTTACTCTTCCACAACATTTGTGAACCTTGACTGGCCTCTAACCTTGTCCCCACAACACTGACCCAACACCTCCTCCAGAAATAGAACCTAAAATTCTTTGACCTTTGGGTTATAGAAATGGGCACTTATTGAGAGGCATATACTACCACACTAGAGGTAAGGTATGCTTGTACCTTTAATTTCTAAGAGCAATTATTCTTTAAATAGAATTTCTACTAATTGTTCATTATTTTTCTCTACTTTTCATTTAATTTTAAAAAAGACAAAGCATGCAGGCCACTTTTTTATTCTGAAATATATAGGCTAATATATATATATATTGGAAACCTATTATGCTATTATTTTACTGCAATTATAACTGCTTGTCACTCCTGCCTCCTGTAAACTTAAAATCGTTCAATTAAGATTTCTTGAAGGGCCTGGAGGCCGCCCCAGCCTGCTGTGGTTGGGAGTAGGGCCCTTTGACCTGGCAGGACAGGTATGGAAGGAGGTGGCTAGCTGGGGGAGGCGGAGCCGTTATAGGCTGGTTTGGCGCCAAAAGTTATCAGTAGTCCCCCGGCTAGGCATGATGGAAGATACCCATCCATCCCTAAAGTATTGTTATTTAAAGTTGATATGTTTGTAATTGGAAAAAAAAAGTAAAAAAAAAAAAAAAAAAGGAATAGATAAAATAAATAAACTGAAGGATATCCATTGTCAAGTTTAAAGATTTTCTTGTTGGGTGGAGCACTTGTGATTGTTATATTGTTTAAGTGTACATTATATGTTAACAAATTATGTTTATGTTGTTGTCACAGCGGCGGGTCGTGGGGGGAGTCGCCGGGACAGTGGTAAAATGGGTAAGATCCTACCCTACGGTGCTGCGGATGTTACAAAACGGTAGGCCCTGGATGAGGCTTCAGAGCGTAGGGCCTACTGTCTCTGGCCAGGCTCCTCCCCTCACATGGTTATGTTTATTTATTAATGGTTATGGTTATTATGTCTACTTGTGTTTACCAATAAACGCTGTGACCAGTCTTCCTCCCAAGAAGTAGTCTGTGTCTATTCATTAAATTTAGCCTATGAAGTAGTTTGGGCCTAATCGTCATATGTTAGAGGTAATTGTGTTTAACCCATATCCGTACATACCAACTGGGCCTTGCTTAGGTCATCTTAAAACGTAATATATTACACATAAGTATAAAGTGATATTTACAAAGAAATCTCATATACAAGTCTTGAGACATATCTGAAACATTTGAGCTATAGAAAAATGTCTGGCCACTTTTTTTGCACAAATACTGTATTTCATGAATGCTTTTCTTACTCTTGGCTGTGAAAATAATAATACGACCTTCTTTACTGTGTTGGATGATTCCCAAAACAGAAAAGGGTTCTCTTTATGTGTGTAATTATCTACTTTGAAATGTTCCCAGTATTGCTTGAACTTTTCATTCCAGGCCAAGGAGGAGGAATTCCTGGGAGCCGGATTTGGCAAAATATTATAAAACTGTATCTAAGTCTGGTGTGAAACTAAACTTACATGCTAATATATTAAATCAGATATGATTTCTAGCAAAGTCATCTTCTATGCTTTCTCCAAGTTTGCTCCACAAACCACCACAGCATTATCTGATCTGAAGTCATTCCATTTTACATAAGAATCATGGAAAGCCTTAAAGGACCTCTAAGTTCTTATCATGTTTAATCTATTATTAGTTCACCATTTATTAAAACTAAAAATACACGTGCAAACAGTAGCAAAGCAAATCGTTAGCCAGAAAATAAGGGACAGTCTCTACCCCTTTTGGTCTATATCATGTTTTGCAACCACCTGAGTAACGCAAACAAAGGCTTATATATGGATATATACTTAAGAGATAAGACATCTGTACACATGTGTATTGACAGAACACCGACATATATACATTTTGTACAGTTAGATTAAAAATTTAAAAAAGCAGATTTTATGTATTACCACTTTAAAATACACCAGATGACATTATAAGTTAACAATAAAAAGGATAGACTGAAAGAAAATCCTTATAAATTAATAAATTTAGTGCCCATTGGCTTGTATTATCTCTGGAGACCTTGTGTTAATTAAAATGAAAAGCAGATAGAGTCAGATACTCAGCCTTTATACATAGTTTGCTCAAATTAAATATGTGTCTTCAATTTTAGATCCACTGGGAGTATCATACATATAATGTGCCGCAATCCAAGAAACTATGCGCTTCCTCCTGAGGGTGAAGGGGCTGCATATTCCTTTGCCCCAAAGCTCACGACAAGTCCTGTTTTGTCTCTTTAGGACTGGATTGTTTATTTACTCATTACCACTCTATAATAATATTACTCTGCAAATAATCTGTCTCTCCCATTGACAGAACTAGTGAATGGAGGTCTCAGATGCAAGATAAATTTGGGACCCCAACTTCTCTGAGCCCCCTTCCAAGTTCTTTTCATGGTAAGTGTTTGCAGGGATAAATAAAATATATTTAGGTGATCAGGTATGATACTCAAACAAGTGACCAATACACTGAGAATTAAAAAAACATGTAAATTCATGTTATCCTTAAATGATCCTATTCATTCATTAAATATCCATATTGGCCACTTGTCTCCTAATAATAACACCCTCAGTGCTGTTAAAAATTGCTTGATTATTTCTAAGGTAGTTCTAATTTACTCTTTAAAACTCTGAGGAGATCAGACTCTCATTTCTAGTCTTCTTACATTCAGGGGTGTAGAAACTGGGGGTAGGAAATGAATAGGGGACACAAAAATAGCAAAATTAAACTTAATAATGTATTTCCAGATTTGGCCACTAGAGGCTATGGAACATAATGTGTATATATATATATATATATATATATATATATATATATATATATATATATATATATATATCACTTTTAATTATATTGAAGGGGGCAGGGGCATTGAGAAGTTAAACAAAGCAAATAAAATAAAACATTTTTGAGGGGCACTGCAGCAATGGAGCCCCTCTTTCCTCTCCATGCTTACATTGTTATAAACATACTGATTTACATTATAATAGATAGAAACACTCCTAGTTTCCATCTATAATAATGGAATTTGTATATATTTTGTTTTATTTTGGTTAAACACTAAATTTAAAATATAATCGTCAGCCCTATACTGATCAATAATTTTATTGTCCAGATATCAAATTCATTACAGGTGTTGAATTATGCAACATTATTATTCTATATTGTGTCTGGAGTGGAGCCACCCAGTGTAGCGCTATCTAAATTGGGAAACCACAACTGTAGTATGATAGTGGATGCTGACTAGAAAGTGTGTTTGTACATGGCTAGCAGCTCACATTGCTCCCTGCTACTAATGTGTATTTCAGATAGTGGTTTTCTATTTGGCACTTCCCTCTGGGCGTGTCCACAATGCTTCATGCAGGGGGTGTTGAGATGCGGAACATGGAGCATAATTGAAAATGGTAGTTTTTTAAATGCACAATAAAAGTTTAAGAATGTTTTTCTTATCAACTATTCTTTAGAGAAATCTTTAAAAAGGTTATCCATTTCTTGTTCAATTAATGACTCCAGAAGTAACAGATTAATACAAAAAAACTAATCACCTAACCTATTTGTAGCCAGCTTTGGGATAAAGCAAAAGGCAGTGCCTTCATACAGCCTCATTAAATTGGGGCTACGTTTTAAAACGTAGCCCGTAACTCCAAATTTATGGGTTGCGGCTATTAAATCAGCCCCACAACGTGGCTCGCAGTGGACTTGCGTGTTAAGATGCAGGGTGGTTGGGAATAGGCTACTTGTTGAGGAACGTTGAACTTCACGGCCGTACATTCTTTGATCCATCAAGCCTGTTACCGCTACATTTTCAATTTAGCTATTAAATTGCAACGTAGTCACTCGCGAGCAAGCACGTAACACGCAAATGGAGCCCAAAGGCCAACGTGTGCTCGAGAGGATCCGTAAGGGGGGTAAAGTCCAATACGTGGCACTTGTAAATCAAATAAAAACTCACTACTGTACTAATATTGAAAGAGAAAGTGATGTTAGGTCTTAGGAATTAATAGGACAACATTCTCAAGCCCGTAAATCAGCTCAGAAAAACAGTTGATTTCATGTTTATATATTGTGTTATATCGATCCCTGCAATTAATGTGTTAATATATATACTGTAACTCGCATGTGATGGAATATCATATTTGCGTTTTTTATAATATTGCGTTATGACTGGAATGTGGGTTCGCTCGTAGCTCGTAATTGAACCTAGCAAGACTTTTAAATCCATCCTCCATTTTCTCGTGAGGCAATGATGACGATCACTGTTGCCATTGGCTCCATCTATTCCCGTAACTACAAGCTTGCTTAATTGTTTGCGTTCCAGCCCACAAGTCCGATGGCCGAGAACTGGTTTAAGATTTATCGTCTCTAGCTGGTAACTTGCAGCACTTCTAATTTAATATCGACTTAAAACGTCCAAATTTCAAGCACGAAGCCCTTACAAGCTACACTTTGGACTTAAGAGGCTCCAATTTAATGAGGGCGATAGCATGAGAAACCCTGAAGATAGTTGGATTATTGCACATTATTTGGATAATTATCTAAGTGGATCTAAAGTTTCAAATCATAAATATAACATGTTCAAACTGCATAGACTAGAGGCTGAGTATCTAACCCAACTGTTTTTACTTTTAATTAGCACAGGAACAATTCAATACTTCAAAATAATGAGTTCTGAAGCCCCATATCTACAGTATACTCTTTTAAATAACTTGACTTGATAACTGGTGAAATGTTTTAGAAAGCCACAAATACAGCCTTTAACTGTTGTACTCAACTGTACTATATAGAATACAACCATTGCCTTGTTTGATTATCTGCTTCCTCCAAAGTGGGCTGACAATGGATGATGATAAGATTTCAAATGTTACCATTAAAAGTTTGCATTCCTTAGTTTAGGATCTTTTTATAGAATTTCCATCCAGGGTTAGGCCTTGTATACCTTACTCTTTTCTTATGTGGTTCCGTATCTTTGGGTGCACTAGGACCACATCCTAGGCTATAAGTACCACCTTATTGTATGCCCCATTGAGTGCCTGCCTCTGTTTTGAGCCAATTATGAACTATTTTAAAAGCATGGACCACGCCAAACCTTGGCAGTCCGATTGACGAATGTGAACTTTTTCTCAATCCTTTCTTGTACTGTGATGTATTGTGACCCATGTCTGCTCTGGCTCCACTTTGTGTCCCTCATTGACAGAACAAATGCAAACCAGTATCCAGATGAGACCAAGTGTCTGCTGTCCTGATGATTAATTTCAACCAAGATGAAACTCATGGTCTAGCTGAGTTGACGTTGTCCTGGACAGTTTATATTTAAAGAGACAACATTGAAATCTCATCCCCTACTTACACTAATGGTTGGAGGAGAAGACACATTGATGTATGGTGAGAATTAGATGGTGGATGGACTGTGGAAGGAAAGTATGTAAAAATGGAGAATATGGGTTATTAAATGGAGGGAAGGTAATGCTTAGAAATTTGAGGGTTAAAATCAGTGGTTAAGTATCAGTCTTATTTGTAAAGTTGTTATCTGATGGTTTTAACTTAATAAACACTAGTTAGAACCATGTGTTCTGAACCCAAAATAACTTTCCTTGAACAAAATAGTCCGACAAGAATATGTGAGCTGGGTGTGTATTAGAAGTCTTAATGCCACATTCCTCAAACAACGTCTCTTTGTGTGGATAATGTTTGACTAAAACTGGATAATATATGTCAGTGATCGCCTAACAAAAACAAACAATTTGAAAATATTGAGCAGTAATGAAAAACAGAGCTGTCTGCATCACATCCAATCTTTATTCAGTCTGTAGAAGCCTCTCGACCTCCAATTCTTTGTGACAATACTCTTGAGAGATCTTTGTCTGCTCCCCTGCAAGTCAGAATTGATCTTCTACTCAGCCATTATGATAATCCTCTTGCTGTATTCCTATTTTGTAAATCATCAATTGTTACCTGTTTACTCCATTAAGTTTTTGCATGTTTTAACACGACTGTCAATTGCAGTTGTGTTGAAACAGACACTTCATCAGAGATAGCTTCATGGTGCAGCTGTCCCGTAAATAATGCATAATCTAATTTTTGTACTAATAAATATATCTAAATCTTAAAGGGCTACTGCACAATGAGAAAAATTATTTGTTTTGAAAATGTTGAGTCTAACGTAGAGCATAACTAAGGAAAAATATTCACATGCCTAGTTTTTAATTAGAAAAAATAAATATTGATGCTGGCCCTGGTATAATCCATGATACGTTGGTGGAAGTTGTGTGTGTGAGAGGGGGTTTGCATTTCCTGAAGCAAGCAGCCTGCTTCTGGACAAGTGAAGGGGAAGGGGTGTGGAGTAATTTTCAATTGTATCCAATTATTTTAACAAAAGCTCTTTCTTCTCACCTTCCCCACCCCTCGCTCCACAAAACACACATTCTCATGACCTTACAAATTGACTAGCTGTAATACTGTTCTTGAGGCTAGAAGGGTGACAACTATCTGCAACAAGCAATGCATTTCCCGAGTTAGACTTCCAATAAATATCAATATATACGGTACCTCCAAACCTTCACTAACACTCAAAGTCAAAACCAGAATTGTATTTGTATTTTTTAATCAAATTTGTTAGCGAATCCCAAACCATACTCATTGGAGTTTATGTACTCAATAAGACTAATTATTTTTTTTTCTCTGTATCCTTCCATACCAACAATAAATCATCAATATAGCAAGTGTAAAAAGCATTATTATTCTTAAAAAGATCACCATGTGCAAAGATCTGTCACCCCTCTCTCCAACCCATATAGAGTTTTGCTGATGAGAGAGCAATTATAGTCTCCATCATGGTACCACTTTTCTGCAGATGTAACCATCCTGAAACATAAAATAACTGGGGAGATGTCAAGATAAACTCATTTTGAATCTCAGGAAAATGAAAATATAATCAAAAATGTATTGCCTCAAGATCACTCTCACTCTGAATTGAGGATTGCAGAGTTGAATAATCAGCTGTAAACCATAACATATCATTATCCCAATTAAAATGTTCAAATTAGCATAATACATCCCTTGTGTATTTTATAAAAGCTGACATTGGTTGTACAAATATATCTACATCTATCTATCCAAGAAACTGTAGGTCCCACCTTTATTAGCATTTCTAATCGTAATCAATTTGATTCTAACAAAGCCTTCATCTTGTTTTATGTCAAATTCCCACAAGATTGTCTAGTACACTTAACAAATCTTTCTCAACCAATTCCAGAAAAACACTGGGCCCTACAATGACAAGTATAAGAAATAGATAGACTAAATAGTCCCTAACTCAAGTAAGGAAGACAGACCCAAAGATGACTCATTAACATCATTACTTCCATAATTAAACCCCTCACCTTCTTCAGTGTTACTACCATACGCATTACTAACTATACTTTCTTCTTTAGATGTTCCTATTTCAACATAATAGGAACATCTACACAAAAGATTTTTTTAGTCCATTTTCTAACATAAAAAATCAAATCAATTATAGTTTCAATTAGGGAAAAACGTCTTGCAGGTACCAACGACAAACCTTTACTTAGCACTCTCAACTGATATAGTGTTAACGCTACTGATGATAGATTTAGCATTGTATTTAATTTGTCATGGAGTGCACATTTTTCTCTCATGCATTTAAAATATTATGTTTCATACATTATAAAAGTTTCTTATTTCACAAAAAATATTTTGTAAAACTTGTTTAAACGTTTTGGTAGCAGGAAATGCCACAGGTAATACCTCTGTGTAAGCAAGACTCTAGATCTCATTGGAAGACACGATTATTGAGCTATATTGTTGCACATTGGCTGAGACAGGCAACCCCCCAAAGACTGCTCCAGGAGCTTCATTTTGAAAAAAGAAAACCTGCTTTCAGATGCAACAAAGAAAAAAATGCCTTACTTAACCCTGTCAATCTTCCTTTTTTCTTGCTGTGTTGATAATCCATCTTTATCCCTTTAATACAAATCAAATGAAGACATATTTTTCCTATTTTGCCAACATTGGGCCCTATGCTAATCCCTGAAAAAGCAATTATGTGTGCCCTAACTACAGAGTAAACCCAACCTCCCCTAAAACACTGCGAGCAAACTGCTCCGGTCACTGCTATGAGTGAACTTCACAACGAAGCCATTCCACTGTGTTACTCCCTGACACTTTGGCACCCAACCCCTGTGCTAATGAGATTTTAGGGATAACTCGCAAATCAGCGCAGTGCCGTAATTGAGAAAACAGAAGAAAGATTTACGTGTACTTGTTAGGGAAATATTACCCTGCAGAAGAAAAGAATACAGCACACAAAGGGTTTCCCTGGTACCAGTGAGAGACACAAAATAAAACACATGTATAGTGATTAAAATGGTCTCTGTTTTATAATTATTTCTCGCACAGTTTTATATCATAAGTGAACGTGCAAGTTTGCCTTTATCGTCTTGTTGGCCAGCAAACAAGGACACAAAAAAGGAAACTGCTGTTGTCTGTCGCAGATGTGAGCCAACAGTATATTTTGCAAAGAAGAACAAGTTATTTTTGCAATCCCAGCAATTACAAGGAAAAACTCTTAATTAGTTTCTTTTAGCATGTGGATATAATCCAAGAAAGGCAACTACAGAACATAAAATGTTAGCAGGTGGTTAAACTCTGGGCTTATATGAAATTTCAACATTATTGGACACTTAACAATCAGATATCAAAACCCAGGGTAACAAACAACTAAGTACTCAACGGGTTAATACACGACACAAAACCATGTTGCCTAGGAACAAACGCTCTAATGCATTGTCTATAAATATATCATATTTTAACACAAAATAAATACATAATTATTTATTGAACCTGTAAATACAATTGTCACATCTTTTTAATATAAAAATATATTAATAAATAAAAAACTATTACTTTATATCATTTTTATATATGTCTCTGTTCCCTTGCCGGAGCAAGTTACGGGCAGTTGTTCCTGCACTTCCCCTTCATTTTAAGATGACGTTTGCATTTCCTATTGGCTCCTAAGATCGTCTCATCCGTAATGCTTTGTTTGGCTGCTCCCTACACAGATATCAGTTCCTTTATAAATGTAATAAGTTCATAATTTAGAGAACACTGAGAAAAAATGCTATTTCTGCACATTCATTTTCTTCATTTTGCTATCTCAAACTGAAAATTATCTATATTCAATAAAATTGAAATGGGATAAAAGGCTGTTTACCCAACCCAGTAACATAATGAAGAATGAGGTTTAATCCATCTGTATGTGTTTTGTGGCATCACGTATTTGTAAATGTTGACAGTTGACTACCATGGCCAACCTCATATTGGAATTCTAGATTACCTCCCTCTTATTCTGTGTCTAAAAGTGACACCGCACAGGTACCAAATGTGGTATAATTTAAAACTACAGGTATTAACACTCTATCAATTGAATGTTATTAAAAAACTACATTTTCCTAGAGTAAACTAACAGAAAAACGTGTCTATCTACCCACATGCAAGTTTTTGTTAATGAGAGATCATTATCATTAGCCCCTGAGGTATTGTCTTGAGTCATTGGCACACAAAAAAGGCTAGACATGCACAGACACAGGTGACTGCATTGAAGACAACGGACAGTTTACTGTAGGAAAATATATATTTTTAATAAAATTATACCATTTTTGGAACCTCTGCTGTATCACTGTAAGATGAGGTTAATTCTGTTCACCGGCTCTTTTGGAATATTCAACTTTTCCTAAGGATAAGTCATTTTCACAATTCATATGAATCATAATAGTCAGGAGATTTTTGTGAACATTAATTGAAAAGGTATTTTTGCCAGAAGATCATTGTCCATTTGGCCACCACCAGATCACTTATGGCATTTGTTTGAAATAATTGTGTGCTGACCAGTGCATTTGGATAATATTTTTGATAAATTTATCATTTCTTTATTGTTGCTTTTTTTTACTGTTAATGAGAACAATAACATACTTTACTGTGTATACTGTGTCTGTTTGTTTCATAGTATTTTTTAGACTTTTCTACAAGTCCCAACCAATGGATATAACCATCTAAAGAAAATTATTTTATTTTTACATACCTTCTTCAGGTATCATTAGATGGACCCACTAGATGGCAGCAGAGTTGTTTAAACAGCTTTGTGCGTGGAAGGTCCAAGTGTACTTGGTGCAAGAAATGTAAAAGGAAAGTTATAGGTTCCATATACACATATTGTACACATACTTAGATTGTTTACATTAGCATGCCTGACTAGTTTGTGATCATAATTCATTCACGTGTCTAATGATAGTTCATGCAACTAGGCTGTGAAAAAATAGGTGGTTAATGGCAATTTTTCAGTGAAAAAAAATGAAAAAAAACTTGCAGTCAGTGAACAATTAGGAAGAATTAGAGTGTCTGATCTGAAATACATGTGTGTATAGAGAAAGCTAATGTCATTATCACAAACCCCTTTTTAGGGGTGGCACTTCCCTAATCCCCACAACCAATGGCCCTCCAGGGCCCTAAAGTATATATGAAGATCAGATGACTTTTCTTCAGCTACAGACTATTTGTTTTCCCTGATCTAACAACCATCTAAGCTGTGCTTGTCATGAATCTCAAGACACTTTTGGGACTGGCCACTGGACCCTGATGGACATTTGCCACAGGCGGTTGAATCAAAGAGGTATTATAATGGCCATAAGGACCTTGTGAAGACTTTACCACTTGTTGATTTGTTGTGTTGTGTGATGTTTCTCGCCAAGCTCTAGTTGTATGCCCTGGACTCCTTTCCACCATGTCATTTGAGGGCTCTGGTGCATTTTCCATTATTTTGTTTGTAGAGTGTGTTTTAGGGTACAAATATTCCATTAACCTAATAAAAATATTCTCTTACTCAGGTTGGCCCCAGCCCCCACCAGACATTCACAGCAGTCATGAAACTTGGGTTTGTCTAAGGAAGTGGCCTGTATAAATTGATGTACTGGAAAACATAAAGTGTATGTGCTCTCTCAGGGGTACATAGAAATGGTGTGTTTCTTTTAGACAGAAGACTTTTATTATTTTTATTCGGCTAAAATCACTTTGTATCCTCAACCTCTTCTGCTATTCTATGAGAATGGGATTGAAGAACTGGATTGGGTCAGGAACCCTGAACTGATGCTGATCTCCTAGAAGAAGGGGCTAGATGAACTAGGTGAGATCTGCAGGTAGCATTGATCTCTCTGGCCTTTTGAAGCCAAATGAAGAGCAGAATGTATTGCCTATGCTGATCCTGTGTTCTAGATACTCCTCCTGATGATACTTTTATGATCTCTGGGCACTGAGAAGCCCTCCCCATCACAAGCTTGAGGGAGAATTTCTGTAGATGAAGGCAGGAGTCTTTTGTGGTAAAGCAGACCCTCCCTTCCCTGAGTTGTGACAGACATGATTATCAGGAAAGAGTACCTACAGTTAAGTCAAGGGGCACAACAGGTAGCAGTTGAGGGTCCAGGTAGTAAGGGACAGGTGACAACAGCTTAGATGCTAGGCCAGGTACAACTGCTGAGATGCCAGACAAGGCATGTAACAACTACTGAGACACCAGGCCAGACTGTTGTCTGCTGACACCATTCCAGGCATGTGACAACTGCTGAGACACCATGCCAACCAAGTGACGACTGCTGAGACACAAGGTCAGCCTGGTTACTGCTGAAACCAGTCTTTTTTCTAGGGTTCCAGCCTCACCACTACATCCATGGCCCATAGTTATTTTAGAAAACTAGAGGCCGTATACTAGGTGCTCTTAACTATGAAAGGGACAATTTGTTGTCATCCCAACAGCAAGTTGGTTTAATATTAAAGAGCATGGAAAATGATCTGTACATTGTGCAAGGATCCTTTCTACCAGGGAGACTCTGATGGTAGGTTAAAGGTGCCAAGTGGGGTCCATAGGAACCTCCATGGTAGGGATTTAAGGTGCTGTTAATGTTAGTCCCCTTGACGGTCCATTGGGACCGGTATGGTGGATAGCCATTTGGGGAGATGGGGTTCATTTGTGATCTCATGGGGGCTAGTAATAGAGTTGAGGTCTGCACGGATCCCCTTAGGGTGTAGGTACCATGGGGATTTATTGGAACCAGCAGTTAGAGGTTAGGGGGTTTGTGGGCCTTGATATTATGAGGGTTGATAGCCACCATAGCCCACAGGTATAGTTTATTAAGTGGATAAAAGCCCTCCACCCTAAAGCATTTCAGGTGGAGTGAAGAGGGGCCTTTTTAGGCTATGGCGAGTGCGTGTAGAGGGCCATGTAATAGCTTTTAAAACCACAAATAGAGCAGAGAGAGGTCTGTAGGCAACAAGCACTCGCTAAGGGTTAGACTTCATTTTTTTTTTACAGGTTTTTATTGTCCACATATTCTACATTGTTACACCAAAAACTGTAAGAATCAGATATTAACATAAGAAAATTATCTTTACCCTGTGCCTTATATTGACATAGATATTGAGTAGCCAATGGAAAATATAATATCACAATAAATATGTCCATAATATTTTAATCATAATATATATATATATACACACAGTATCTCACAAAAGTGAGTACACCTCTCACATTTTTGTAAATATTTTATTATATCTTTTCATGCGACAACACTGAATAAATGACCCTCTGCTACAATGTAAAGTAGTAAGTGTACAGCCGGTATAACAGTGTAAATGTGCTGTCCCCTCAAAGTAACTCAACACACAGCCATTAATGTCTAAACCGTTGGCAACAAAAGTGAGTACATCCCTAAGTGGAAATGTCCAAATTGGGCCCCAAGTGTCAATATTTCATTGTTTTCCGGCACTGCCTTAACCCTCTTCCGCTCCTCCATAATGACATCACGGAGCTGGTGGATGTTAGAGACCTTGCGCTCCCCCACCTTCAGTTTGAGGATGCCCCACAGATGCTCAATAGGGTTTAGGTCTGGTGACATGCTTGGCCAGTCCATCACCTTTACCTTCAGCTTCTTTAGCAAATGGTGGTCGTCTTAGAGATGTGTTTGGGGTCGTTATCATGTTGGAATACTGCCCTGCGGCCCAGTCTCCCATGCAGGCCCAGATCATGACACACTCACCACCAAAAGTATACATCTATACTGAGGAAAGGTAGATGAAATAATCCCTAAATGACAGATAAACAGATAAGGCACAAAGAGCACAAAACACTGATATGAGATGAAACCCTCAGTTGGAACATAAACAGCGATGCAGAGAGAGCAGCGGCAACTTCTGTTATCATCAGGTAAATGTATATAGGGTGAATCAACACAACATATTATAGAAAACATATATACACATATAGACATATGTTCATATATGTTTGGTCTGAGTCTGCATGAGTGCTGCCGGCACTGGGCAGCTACAGTTTATTGAGGGAACCATGAATGCCAACATGTACATGTCCCTATAGACAAGTGACATATGCTAAAAGGAGTAATGTATAAAGTGGTATTGGATTAACGAGTGAAATTGAATTTTGGTTTAATTTGCATGTGTCTGCCCAGTTTCCCAGAGTGCAGTGCAATAACTGTATTACTTGAAATTCTGAGCAGAAAATAATTTTTTAAATTTATTTTTAGACATTTAAATGTGATCACAAATGTACTATTTTTTTAATAGAAAAGTAAAAAATGTAAAGGCTGTGTTTGTTTATTCGTTTACTAGTAACTTGCCTATCAGAAATGACGGTATCATGTAATTTTTGTGTTTCTCCATCTCCTGTGTCTATCTATTCTGTGTGTCTCTCTACTGTCTGTCTCCTTCTCTCTATCCCTATGTCCGATGTCTGTCTCTCTCTCTCTCCTATCTCTCTCTCCCTATGTCTTGTGTCTCTCTCTCTCTCTCTCTCTCTCTCTCTCTCTCCTGTTTCTCTCTCTTCTCTCTCTCTTTCCCTATGTCTACTGTCTGTCTCTCTCTTGTCTCTATCTCTCCCTATGTCTACTGTCTGTCTCTCTCTCTTGTCTCTATCTCTCCCTATGTCTACTGTCTGTCTCTCTCTTGTCTCTATATCTTTCCCTTCTCTTACTCCTTCCCATCCTCTCCCTCTCCCTTCCAATCCCTTCTTCCTTCTATCACTCCTTCCCACCCTCTCTCCTTTTTCTTACTCCTTCCCATCCTCTCCCTTCCCACCCTCTCTTCCTTCTCTCACTCATTCCCACCTTCTCTCCTTTTTCTTACTCCTTCCCACCCTCTCCCTTCACACCCTCTCTTCCTTCTCTTACTCCTTCCCACCCTCTCCCTTCACACCATCTCTTCCTTCTCTTACTCCTTCTCACCCTCTCCCTTATCTTACTACTTCCCACCCTCTCCCTCTCCCTTCACACCATCTCTTCCTTCTTTTACTCCTTCTCACCCTCTCTTCCTTCTCTTACTCCTTCCCACCCTCTCCCTTCACACCATCTCTTCATTCTCTTACTCCTTCTCACCCTCTCCCTTATCTTACTCCTTCCCACCCTCTCCCTCTCCCTTCACACCATCTCTTCCTTCTCTTACTCCTTCTCACCCTCTCCCTTATCTTACTCCTTCCCACCCTCTCCCTCTCCCTTCACACCATCTCTTCCTTCTTTTACTCCTTCTCACCCTCTCCCTTATCTTACTCCTTCCCACCCTCTCCCTCTCTCTTCTTTCCCACCCTCTCCCTCTCTATCCCTTCCCTCACTCTTTCCCTATCCTCTCCCTCATGTGCCTCTCTCTCTCTCCCCAGCTTTGTCACGCATGAGCTGATGAGCGATTCCGTTGCGCATGCGCAGTTGTGCGACTTCCCATGATTTAGCACTAGTAGCTTGTGAGTAACGCCTGTGCAGAAAGCGACTCGCAGGCGTTACAAGGTGGACAACTATTATAGTGGATATTTATATATTTATATCCATATTCTCCCAACATTTTGCACCTTATCAAGTTTTGTGATTCAAAAGACCATATTGAAGAAAAAAATTGGCCACTGTAGTCTTTTAAAAAACTGTGTAAATAAGTGTATTGTGAGAAAAAAACTTACACTGAAACTTGTTTGTAACCTTGGGCTGGAGATCCTCCCACCTTTTTCAAACTGTGGCAGGATGCGCAACACATCTCTCCAGATTCAGAGTCATTAAAGTAGATGCAGAGAAGTATGTTTTAAATATTGCCACAGTTTCAAGCATTTGTATTTTATTACGGGTGGAACTACTGCTCGTGCAGCCAGTGCAATGCACTGTGGCCCTTCTCTGGGGTGGCCCAGTGCTGTCAAACTTTTTTTTTTTATTTAATGCTCCTGGGGGCAAACCCACCCCTCCCCTGCCCACCCTGGAACTCACCACACCACCAACTTTGCCCCTCCTGGTCCTCCCTGGCACCCTCAGCCTCACCAGCATCTGTGGTGATGGGGTTGGAGGTTATACGAAATAATATTAGTAAAAAAAATATATATATATATACATATATTTATACATATTTTTATATATTATATATAAATATAATAATTTTATATTAATATTTTTATATATATATATTTATATTTATTTGTATATTTTTTACACCCGGCCCTCCATTCACTAGCCCCATCAATGTATTTCAGAACATATTTTTAGAGCTTTATTGTACCAGCCAGCATCTTGTGTAGATCTGTTTTCTGGTACTCGAGCTGCTCGTATTTCTATGCTTTCTCTACTGAGATCATTATTCTCTCCATGTACATCCTCTAGTCCCGTAACAGCAGGTTTCATAGAGTTCATTCTTACTTTGTTTTCATATCAGATCACATTACCTGTGTTTTGCCCTTTGTGCGGCGCATGCATCTTCACTGCCGCGCTGGACCTTATTAATATTTTACAACCATTATCATGTCTCCTATTCAGTATTTTTTTCAGTGGCACTTATGTTCTGCTGAGGGCTCTTGAAGCCACTCGTATCATCCACCTGAATAGCAATAAGACAATGTGTTTTAGTTTGGCTTTTACTGAGCAGTCTCAATACTAATATATCACTACAGTAGAAATAATAGACCCCAAATAATCACCGCTTCAGCCGTAGTGGACCTAAAATCAGAGAAGTGACTGGAGATGAAAAAACAAAAAGCCCACCTGATCTGCCCAATTCTATCTACTTTAATGATTAGCTTAATTTAGTTTCAGGATAGCCTTGTTCTTATCACAGGCATGCTTAAATTCATTAAGACCATGTATTTACTATTTCTGTAACGTAGTACCTTCTCACATTACCCCTAATTCTTCCACATTCCAAATTCAAATCATGACCTCTTATTCTTGCATTCCACTTTTTCTCAAAGACACTTCCCCATTGAATTTTATTAAATCATTTTATATATTTGGAGGCTCCTATCTTATCTCCCCTCTCGTAGTCTATTATAATTTAGGAATTTGGGCATTTTCCTGCAATAGGTCCATTAAGACAAACATGCCCCCATGCTAATTCTAATCTGTGCTCTATGGTCTTGCACTCTCCCCAGTGCAACCACTGTATATTTAATTGTATTTAATACATTTTAAGTGTGTTTTTTTAATACTTTTTTTATTTAAAAAAACTTTTTTGTCCATTTTTACCATTAAAAATCAATAAACAATGAATATATTACACTCAGATTCATTTTAGCTCCATATACAAAAATAATGTTTATTCTTAGACAGTTTCATACTAATACTGATTTATTCCAGGTAGAGAATACTGGACAAGAACTTCTATAAATAAGAAAATATCCTCTCACATCAACATATACAAAAGCTGAGCCACCAATGAGTGAATGGTACTGTAAATGCAGTGTATTTGGTTTAAGTTATTTATATATATATATATATATATATATATATAAATATATATATATATATATATATATATATATATATATATATATATATATATATATATATATATATATATACCATGTCAATAAATACATTGCATTTAAGCATTATTCAACTTAAATTGATACATTAAGAAACCAATTAAAAATTTAAGAAAATTAATTATTTATCTAAAGTATATGGCCAGGAGATCTATAGTTACCCCATAGTCTAACTCATCATTAACAATAAGCAATAAGCATGTCGTATTATACAATTATCTCCCTGTGAAGATAAAGTGCTCACTCTTGCCCATAACCTCAATCAAAACTTACCTCCAACCAGGCAGAGCCACTCATAGTAGTACACACATAGGTGTGCATCTTATTAACCTGGTGTCTTCCATGTTGTGTTTCTTAAGTGTTTCAGAAGGCATGCCTTAATTTCATTCATCAAAGTCACTATATGTACTCTGCACCATCTGAGAGGGAAGAAAAGTTGTTTCCATTTTTTAAATTTGATTAAGAATTGACTTAGATATTGTAACTTTAAGATATTGTCTCTATAGCCCAACAAGACTCTGCAGAGATAATAAGGCTCGGGCTGTAACTGTCACACTGATTCTATTTCAGCTTTATTGATTGCTACACACTGTGCTTAACATACAAAGATGTGGCGCATGATTACAAGCCTCTATATTTTAGATTCTAGACTCAAATCTACTTTCATCTTTTATTTTAAAAGAATCACAACTCCCTTATTTGTCTTATATTAAACAAACATATATATATATATATATATATATATATTTGTAAATATATATATATATATATATATATATATATATATATATATATATATATATTGTGACTATTAGACTAGGATCTATCCTGTTAAAGTTACGGCACAGATCCGCCAATGCAGTGTGGCGACCAACCGCTAGATGGCGTTGCCGATATGTTAGAGAAGTTCTGAGCTTAGAATAGTAGCCTAACCCTTAAACTACCCCTACCCCTAACCCTAACAGTTTACCTAAGCCTTGACTCTATGATATGGCACTGGAATATCGGCAGCGCCATCTATCAGTTGGCGGACTGCTGCAATAGCCATAACAGGAAAGGACCTTAGGCTATAGAACATTAGACTATATACTTGCCTACTATGCAGTGGTAAATAATAACAATATAAGTAATATAGATCTAATTTTGTAAATATAACATTTTTACTATTAAAGCAAATATGTTTTCTTCTTGCTATGGCAAATCTGGACAGGATATTAAATAGCAGATACATCACATGGTCCATATAATCAGATCTATGGTCTTCCCAGTATTCACATACAGCTGTGAGAGCTGGACTATAAAGAAGGCTCAGCACCGGAGTACAGACACTTTTGAATTGTAGTGTTTGAGGAAACTACATATCACTATTTTACAGATAATATACACTTTTATTTTAATCTTATAATCACAGTAGATATTACAATCTAAAAATAAATAACGGCTTTGATGGGACTTGGACCCAGCTATTGAACTTCACAGCACAGCTTCCTAACCACTAGCTTTATTCCTAAATGTAATCAGGGAAATAGAACAATATATCTAATCTAGAGCTAAATATTTCCATCTACAAACGGCACACCTGATTTTAATTAGTTGCACCAGCTGGTGTAGCTCATTAATTATGTTGGGAAAGTAAACAATTATTTTAGCAACATTTTTTAAAAGGAAAGCACATTTTCCATAAGCTTTTCCACCTTCTATCGGATATATCAAGAAATGGACCTTTAGGGAGAAATTTTGTATGGAGAACTGCAGCTTTGTCTTTATCTAGAAAGTATTGCTTAAATATTCTTTTTGAAATCCATTATTGTTGGTGTCTGGGTGTGATAAAAATAATTTACTTTTCATACAGAACTTTCAAACAATGACAGGACAATCCTAAAGCTGTTAATAAAATGTCCATTTACCCAAAACCAGGTAATTTATGACACTCTGCCAATAATGCTAGAAGGCAAGAAAGCATAAAAGTAAGACAAAAATGTAAATATATAATATATTGCAAAATGGAATAAGATTACATTAGCTGTTTAAATTTGCTCCATAGGCCCTGAAGTCTACATACCTGCTGTTTGCAATCCATTAAAGGACCAGCAGTTCAAGAATAAAAAGCCACCTGTTTGTCAAGTATTTACCAAGTTAAAGGTATCAGCAGCTGTGTAAGCTATAAATATAAAAATATTTTAGAAAATCAGATTTTTTGAAGATTCTGTTTATGAGTACAGGAATATGCGCTGAGTCAGACTCAGAATTTAGATACATATATATATATATATATATATATATATATATATATATATATATATTTATTTATATATTTATATGTTTTTCTATTTTTATTTTACAGTGGCCCTTTAAGCACATACAGCATTGACAAATAATTATGTATTCTGGATATGTGTCTTCTGGGTTGTTCAGTCGTGTCTGACTCTCCGTAACCTCATGGACTGCAACACACCATGCTGGTCCACTTGATATTCATGGCAAAGACACTGGAAGTGGGTGCCACAACATACAGCTCCTGGTATTCCTATGTGGTCTCCAATCCAAGTACTGACCAGGCCCGACCCCTGCGTGGCTTCAAGGATGTGTGACCTCTTGATTCCTTGATTAGAATTGAACCCAGTTTGCAGCGATGAAATCCTAACTAAAATAGCAAGTGGAACTTCTCTACTATTAGAAGTGAAATTAAAGTTATTTGCAACCTTTTCAGTCCCTTTAGTGCTCCAAAACAAATATAACTTTTAGTACATTTTTCCCTGTAGAACAACTTCATAGTAATTTTAAATAATTTTAAATGAAGTATTTTAATATGTAAGAAAGGTTTCTTGTTGATTTTAATGTTGATGTGAACAGATATTCAAACAATCATTGTAACATGTAACTTGTTGACCATTGTATCTACAAATGTACCTACGTCTGTTTACTTCTCTATTGTACCCAGACAATTCTGTCTGCTGCATGCCACTAATAAGACATGGAATAAGTCATGTCTGCAAGAAACCTCAAGGCTAGTGGTATAACAGGATGTAACATCAGCTAGATTGTGTCTGCATAATGGGAAATGTGCAACTGTGTGGAATGTACTAAAACCTCAGTTACCATGACTATACGCATAAGGCTTTGATGCGCATAGTGGGAGACAGCCCAGAAAGTTAGTTTTGGGCCAATTAAGTCAGCTTTTAAGATGATAATGTGTAACCAATCATATAAAGGCACAATATCAACTTTAGAAAAGGAAATTTAAATGTTAACACCAAAATGGGCAAATATATGCCAAATTACAGATGTATACCGACCAATCAATATATGACAAAATATCAGCTACTAACTGTTCCTGTAGTCCAAGCGTATAACCCCCCTCCCCCTGTTGAATTTTTTCTTTGCACTCCTGGATGTGACTTCTTGATCCTGGTCATCCCAGTCCGAGAGGACTTCGGTCCACAACAGAACCTAAGGGGGAGTTTTACGCTGTTGTGCGTTGCACTTTGAAATAATCGTGTTTTGAAGTTTCACTAAATTATGGCAAATTTTCAGCTGAATAGAGATCATATCTGCATCTATGATCCCTCCCAGACAACTAATTCCATTATGTACTATTTTTGTAATTTTTTAAAGCACTTTGGATAAAAGCGCCAACATATTCCGTAGCGCTGTACAGGGGATAAGAACAAGGAAAAATACAATATTTACAAAATCAGAAAATAAAGGGCCCTGTTTTGAGCTTAGAATTTTTGTAACAAGTATTTTTTTTTCAAAGCACCCTACAAGATTGGAAACTCACTACTTACAGAAATGTATATTACAGTAATTGATGTAATTAAACAAATAAAGAAAAAAAAATGAAAATGTCGGCCTCCAGTATAGGAAAATTGAAAAAAACTTTCTGAAAACACTCAACCCATTATCAAATGGAGTTATTCAAAAGAACATAATATAAATATGATGCTTCTGAAGGAATGCCAGAAATTGAACATTCAAGACAAGACAAAGTTCCATCATAGACAAAATATTTATATTTCAGAAAATAATATTAAAATCCAAGTGAACGGGAGCCTTTGAGGATCACCATGTCTGGTAGAGCAACGGTCAAAATAATATTTATATACCATAGTACATGCAGAGCTAGAACATAAGACAGTCCATTTACATAAACATTATGTTACGTCTTTAAAACATTTTTATAATTTTCTTTTCTCATTTTCGCTACAGTTCAGTGTCTATAAACAACACAGAAAACATCAAAACATTGTACAAATATATATTTACTACAAAAGAGTCCAGAATATAAATGTGGTTCTCTCTTATGATTTATGGCTTTCATCAATGCACCTTCACAATTGCTTTCATATTCACTGTTTTCATTATGCAGAAGTTCAGACACAGAATATCTCCGCTGAATGCAAAACTGCTGCTCACAGAGAGGGGTGAAAGGTTAGGATAAAGTAGTGATGGTTGGACGGGCAGGAAGTAATTAAATAGCAAAAAATAATTAAATATTGCCAGTTTCTACAAGAAGAAAAGATCTAATATGAAACATATACAATATCAGGCATTCGTGCTGTTAAAGGGACTCTTTAGGTGTTTTTTTTTTTTTTATATAAATGTTTTAATTGGATTAATTAATTCATTATATCATCTTCAATGTAATTGTTATGTAGAACATACCTATTTTTAATTACCCTCCAGATTTGAATCTTCTGGAACCTCCTCTTTCTTCCAGTTCTCCATCACAAGAGTTGAGATCATGCACAGCTGTGACCTAAGACCAGGAGATGTGCTTCACTCCACTAGTGTTTCATGCTGCTCAGACCCAAAGTAACTGCATTTTGAATGTAGGCCAAACTGCAATTAATATTTGTATTATTCTTTCTTGATTAAGTACCAACATAGGCCTCCATTTCATGGCTCTTGTAAGAATCGAGCTCCAGGCAAACCCACCTGGGTGCGAGTCAGTAAGTGTTACGGGCTTCTATTTTCCATTGAATAACTCTGGTACTTAGCTTTTCAAAACGCCTGTAGTTGCAGGTCATCCTTCCTTTTACAGGAGCCATGGAATGGAGGCCTCAGCTCTTTTCTCATGGCAGCCATGGAATAAAGGCCTTGGTTCTTTTCTTATGGGAGCCATGAAATGGAGACCATATTAAGTCGTGCTAAGGGGATACAGTGAATACAAAAGTTTCCATACTGATATATAAGGTGTAGAAGGCCCTGCTCTCACGAAAGCTTACAGTCTATGGGGGTTAAGGTTATAATGATAAAGATAGAGGAGATTGCTTGTTGGTGGTCCAGTGTGGCAGCATGAATGTAAGTTTTCACTTCATTGCTTCGGTATGTCCTGAGATGCTAGGATGATTGACGGTTGTTGACATTAATAGATCATCATTTGTCTACTTTAGCTCTCTTTTTCAAGTTTCCCTCATATACTGTAGTGTTATTACTAAGTAGTTTTTTTACGTCAGACTATTTCCATTTTTATGCTTCAGAAATTTAGCGTAGCAATGGAATCCATCTGCACATCTCCTTACCAGGTCATATTATTGAGAAATACCTTCTTCACTGCATTTGCGAAAGGAAAGTTAGTCAAAAATAATGTATACTGTTGTTTCATTACAGGGCAATAAAGTTCTGATGTTACTTTGTAGGTTTAAGACTGACCCAATTGGGAAGAGAAATGCTATATTCGACTATAGCAAAATATTGCCCTTGTATTAATTTTTGCCAGTTTGTTCCTCCTTAGTACATATTGGCCCTTTCCCGCTACCAAATTTTAACTATTGTGAGAGAGCATCTGTGACGTGTCAGGGGTGAGGGGACCATGTGAGCCACAAATCCTCCTGCTTTCAGCTGCAGTAACACCCCTAGATTGTCAGGGTTTTGGTTATCTCAGTGCCCAGCTGACTTCTCCAGGTCAGGAACCGGATCAGGATCCGGATCAGGAGTGTGAATACATGATCAGGAACAGGTATAGATCCCTTTAAGCATAGGACCTAGCAGGATACCAGCACCAGGATACAGCAGGATCACATGTAGGTTTCTTTAAGGTAGGACCCAGGGGATGTATCAGAATACCTTCAAGTGATTTAGCTCATAAGCTCTTTCTCAAGAAAGACAGCACACATTATGTATCGTCAAACTGAGACTGATTTATTGGTTACAGTACAGCACATTTATACAAAACATCACCCAATCAAAACAAGATACAATCTCTGATATCATTCCCCCTGAATACCCCCTGCTGGACAGGAGCCATGATTACTGCAAGCCCGAATCCTTCCTTTGTTCTCAGTGTTCCTGGGGGTATTCAATCAGAACAATGGTGGTTAATCCAATTTCGCCACCCCATTCATAACTGAATGCCCATTGTTTCCTGGCATCTGACAGTCCCTCCACTGGTCTTACTGGACCCCTCAACTGAGTACCTTACAAATTTTGAACACCTTTTCTCACAAAACCTCGATAATGTACTTTATTAAAATCCTTGGGGAAAATCCAATATTTTAATACCAAACTTTTAATACCAAACATGACTGGGTTCTATTCACATGCCAATAACCGCACACCAGAACAGACTGTTACGCATTAAAGCAATAACAAAGAACATGTTTACACAACATGGCTTTTCCTATACTTAGCTTTCCCTGAAATAGTTTTAAACTGGTCAGGGCTGCACAAAGCCTGTATGGCAGATTTAACTTGGCACTGGGTGAATGAGCTTGAATGGTTGCTATCTTCTTCTACAAGCTGCATTTTCCATGTATAAGTAGTTGGCCATCCCTACCTTTAATGGGCTACCATGAACTTAGAATTGCTTTCTGGGAGTAAGTGGTCTGTGGTCAGTGCATATTTTGCATCATGTTGAAGACCTTTCTAGTACCTCCGGTCCCCCCAATATTTTAATATTATGTGCAGGTGGAAATGACCTCCGAATAAAGACTTTACTGTTTTACATAAAAATGACCTTAATACCTGTTAAATGTGTATCCTAATTTCCTTTTAGTCTAGTTTGAAATGCTTTGTAGACTTAGGACCCTTTAGCTAAATCAATTCAGAAGAAAAATGAATAAGATTATGCTCAATTTTATCAAGAAGCTGGATGGCATCTACAGAAGCCTTAGGGATTTTGAGAATAATATAGCACACTGCTTATTTCTTAAAGATGGCTTGAAGTTGGGTTAGAATTGTTCATGCTGCCCTTGCAGTTGGGTTTGTGGCAAGCCATAGGCATATGTGGAGAGAGCTCGACTCTCCAAGTTGCCCAGTATGGTAGGACTAAGTTGGTTATAAGCTTAGTTGAAACTTATATGGCAATGTTGCTAATTTTGGTATAGAAAGTGTCAAGGAGGACGGTGATGGGTCTCCATTGAACTGTAATGTTGGGTTGCCATTCTGGTATTATTGATTGCCTCATATTCCATCATCACGCCATGGCAAGCCCATGGTAGGCATTTTCATATTATTTTCTTTGTTATAATGTTAATAAAGCTGTGACCTATTTTGATTCATTCCACTAACTGTGTAGTAATTGCTCTGGAGTCTGTGGTCTACTTTGTTAATTGGTAGTGGGATATGTGGTCAGAATACTGTTCAGATAGAGATTGCATAGGACACAGCAAATAGGAGCCATGGCAGTACTTTGAGATCTCAAAACACTAATAAAATACTGAAAATATTAACAATTTTATATCTATTGAAATATATTTTGTTCTACAATATTAACATATTTTATCGTAATCCTTTTAGTACCTTAACAAAACTTTTCTATTTATAACCTCTGTTAATAGACCCTCTCTCTTTTCTATACAGTATATCAGTATTAATTTAAAATAAATTGCCCCAGCCCGTATTAGCAACAAATAATTTCCTATATATACCATAAAATTCTAAATGATTTACAATGCTGTAAATGGTAATTGTAAATGAATATGTTTAAATAATGCTAATCCATCGATCATAGGAAACTTTGTTATCTGTGCAGTGGATGTTTGGTCAGCCTAATGTCCTGCTGCCATAATTAACTGCTAGTTCCTTGTCTGATAAACTATTTTTTCTGTCTCCTTTTCCTATTATTTCGCCATGGACAGGGGTCATCGAAGGATGATGAATCTCACTTTACTTCATCGTGATTACCTGATCAATATGATTACTGATTTTTACCTTCCTGTCTCTATAGAGACCTCACTGACTATTGAATATCCTTGGGCAGGTTCAGTTACAGAGTATCATTTGCAGCAACTTGGGACTTCCGTCCTACACAGGGGTATGGTGAGAGTTGTGTGACGGCAGACCAGCTTACCATATGTTTCATGTTATAATGATAGGAGAATTAGTATTCACCTGTAAACATGGCCACTGAGCAGCAGGTAAGTCGTGTCTATGTCTGATCAAAACTTGTATTTTTTAGACAATTGTTTTTAAAATGTAACTTTTAATGATGCAATTGAATTTCACTGTAATATATTTAATTTTGAAACTATGGAACCTACTTAATAATACTAAATAGTTTTCCTCTTACATATGCTCTACAGCAGTGGCTCCCAAATATATATTTTTTATGAACCACTTAAACGTTCACTGGAGTATTGGCAAACCACCTTAATGTAGCTAAGAGTCTTCATGGACCACCTAATGATCTCTGTGCCTTTTCTTTTTCTTATCCTTTATTTGTAAAGCGCCAACATATTCCATAGTGCTAGTGCTCTCTTGTTAGGTTCTTTCGGATCCAGGGAAGGAAGTATATATAAACATGTATTTGCTACCAGAATGTGTCAAGCCCTGTATTAATTAATATACTTAAATCACCTAATATTGTATCAGTCTAGGCATGGAGTGGGAACTTGGGGAGATGGAGGGGACAAACTCCCCCAGATTTTTCCATACTTGTATGTATGTTTATATAAGCTATTTTATGGCCTGGGTATACAATTAACTTTATCCCCCCAGAAATATTCCGGCACCTACACCCCTGGTGCTTGGCAACTCAACTACTTTAGTATAATAGTTAATAAAAGTTACATTTTATTATTTTCCCTTTGTAAATGTATTAATCGAGGACTGTATGTGCATGTTATTTTATCTCTGTAGTTTTAGTACTTATTACTACCAGCAATTGTGGCTTGCAAGGGAAAATAATAAAATGTAACTTTTATTAACTATTATACTTAAGTAGTTGAGTTGCCAAGCACCAGGGGTGTAGGAGCCAGAATATTTCTAGTCTTACTAGTCTGTATTCATTTTTTTATTTTTTTTATCCATTCTTTTTATTATTGAAGACAGGTTAACAATATAACAATGCATAGAGTCAAAGGAGAAAGAAGAGAACAACAGGGCAACACAATTCCCCAGCATCTTAACGAACAGTGTATTCATTCTTTTTAAGTCCCTATCACATATATGTTTCATGTGCCTTTTTTTTATAATCTCTATTTGTATATTTGTGACTTTGTGCATCTTCTTGCCCGATGTATCTTCAATACATTAGATGTTCAGAAAATCACTCACTCCTTTAAGATGCTGGAACACATAATAAAGTCTACTTCTCCTGTATTCAGTTAAATTGTCATAAAAGTCACATATCTGCCAAAAAGATTTTACAACTGTCTTAAATGATTTGATTGTATCAGTACAACCACTGGAGGAATTTACTGATTTCTCCATCGAGATCTGCGACTCTAACGATTAATTGAAGTTAGTCCTGACTAACTAACAAAGTTCTATTTGTATTTTAAGTAAGTCTTAACTTTTGTGGTGAACGTATTGGTAACAGGATCATTATACAGAGTCATTTCTTCATCTCAAAGCAGAAATTCTCAAAGGGAGATGTGTTAAATTATGTCAGTAATAAAATATGGCCAATACACTTTGAGTTTTCAACCTATATCTAAATGTCCCAGTTGTCATAAATAGGACCAGGCATACTAAAGTGTGAAGTGTCAGAGAACTTCTCCATTCATATGTTACTTGACATCTCCAAGAGGTCTCATACACTACACCCTTTATGCATTATATGGCGCAAGCAATCTCTAAGTCTTGGTAATTTAACCCCATGGGATACCCAGTCTCCACACAATGGTGCATTTCCTCATTATTTTGGATGACTTCCACTAGTTATTAAATAATTCAAAGAAGAAGACAGACTTTGGATACAATTTATTGACCACTATGATCTGAAATATGACCATGTAGATGATCACTGTTGTATAAGCTATTTTCAAACAGTGTAAATTAGAGTAATAATGTTTAATTAGGTCATATTTGACCCCAAATGTTTTAAATATTTTACATGCTTTTTATTGTTTATTTCCTCTAGGTGCAATCCATGTTCAGTGTCTCTGTGTGTTTCATTCACGTCTCTCTTAGTGTATCATAATAATTATTTACTTGTAGGGGTGGGCAGCACTCCTTTGTTCTAGTACAGTGCAAATGGAGTATTTGCAAATCAAGGATAAAAAATACAAATATAAAAAAAAAATTGTGTGTATGTGGGGGGGTATTGTTTTAATTTGTTACTATTAATCTAAATAAGTAAAACAATATTCTCTTACAATGTCTCTTTGAAAGCACCTTCAACATTTAAAGGATCCCTGATACATAAGCCTAAATACACAAAACAGCAATGGTTATTTTATACTTATTTAATACAGGCTCCAGAGGAAGCTCCAGCAAGTGGCAGCTTAGACATTGTGTCTGTATCTGAAGAGGAATTACCTGTGGTGGACATCGCCTTCTCTTACTTTAAATTTTTTCTAACTAAAACAAAAGTGGATCCTGGTGAAAAGAAATCAGGTAAGATGTAAAATATATATATATATATATATATATATATATATCACATATATAGTTGTGAGCGTACGAGTTGTTGCTAACGCTGCGGACTCGCAAAGCGAGGGCCTCAGTTGCTGGCATGGAGCGCCGTAGGCGCTCCATGCCAGCACCTGAGGACCTCGCAAAGCGAGGGCCGCAGTTGCTGGCATGGAGCGCCGAAGGCGCTCCTTGCCAGCAACTGCGACCCTCGCAAACTTCACGTCGCAACCCAAACAGTACGACACACACATTACGACACTCGCAAACAACATACGACACACGTTCACACACATTACGGACTCGCAACACTCGGACGCAACTCGCGAACATTACAAAATGTAAAACACAATACATACACACACCACATACATAAAAAACTTACCTACACCAAGAGGGAGCACCCAGCACCTCAAAAATACAACTTACACCTCGATTTTACTTCAAATAAAACAGTTTAGAGACTAAAAAAAAAACGAAGCGAGAGAAAAAATGGCCGCCGAACAAAACGAAAACGAGGCTACAGCACTCTAAACTCGCAAAACACCACAAGAAACTCGCAAAACACCACAAAACACCTACGGATATTCCGATACAAACGTATAACACACATTACTCGCCATTTCACGCCAATGCGGAAGTACACGACAACGGTTTGGGCTCGCGCACGCACAGTGTTACACTGCACACATTCAGCACGCTTACACAGCAGCTCCACACCACTAATGCTGCAGCAACATCAAAACACATTCACAGCTCTTCCACACAATGCTTTAAAATAGGTAAAGTATATTCATTTATTAATGTATTATATATTTCATTATTACACACTAAACAGCATTAGCTACCTTACAATTTCATTGCCGTCATTTTTTGACGGGCAATATTCTAGTATATATATATATATATATATATATATATATATATATATATATATAATTACACATAACCCAGCTACTCTCCCATCTCGGTCACTAACAATGTTTCTTTTTACTTTCTCACCTTTATCTCATCTACTCCCTACACCTACACCCTGTGTCGAAATGCTCTCTCACTTTTTTCTCCTCCTCATCTTCTACTGCCTCTCTCTCAGACTTTCATTTGCAGCCTATCCATATCACACCCCCAATACTATAACCATCTCACCTTCCTTGCTTTCCTCTCCTCTCCTCTGCTCCCACGAGCTACTCTCCCTCCTCTAATCACAATCTCATCCCCTCCCCAACACTCATAAGCAGAAACATAACTGTAAGTCCCACTCCCATATTCTCTCACTCTCACTCCTCCTTCTCCTAGCTGCTGGACACATATACCCTAACCCAGGTCCCTCCCTCATTTCTACCTGCTTTCGCCACGCTCTACTCCAAGGGCAGAAAACACCAGCAAAACACAGAATTTGATACCCATCACTTGTCACAAACCCTCCACTCTACCTTTCTCCTGCGCTCTCTGGAACGCACAATCTATCTACAATAAACTCACTTTCACTCACAACCTTTTCATTACCAACTCCCTCAATCTACTGGCTCTTACTGAAACCTGTCTCTCCTCTTCTGACACTGCCTCCCCTGCAGCACTCTCGCATGGTTGTTTTCACCTCAGTCACACACCTAGACCTGGGAACACATAAGGTGGTGGTGTGGGTGTATTACTTTCTTCTCTCTGTACATATCACCTCATACCCCCTGTCCCATCCCTCCAATTTTCGTCTTTTGAAGCTCATACTATCCGCCTCTTCTCTCCTATCTCTCTACGTGTTGCTGTAATCTATCGCCCCCCAGGTACTCCCTCTCAATTTCTCAACACTTTTCTGCCTGGCTCCCATACTTTCTTTCCTCCAACATTCCCACACTGATACTTTGTGACTTCAACATTGCCATTGACACCTCCACCTCCCCACAACTTACAGATTCTTCAACTCACCATGCTGGACACTCTTGACCTTATTTTTACCAATATTACCCATACCTCCAAACCAGTCATCCACCCTCTCCCTCTATCTGACCATCACCTCCTTACCATCAACCTCACCACATCTTCCTCCCATCACTCTTCTTCAACCCCAGCCACAATAACCCACAGAAACCTGCTAGAACTCGACCCTACACAACTCTCCACTGTCCTCCCACGTCTTCTCAGCACTATCACCAACCTCAACTGCCCTGACACTGCCACCTCACACTACAACTCTACTCTCTCTTCCACCCTTGACACCCTTGCCCCCATAACTACACGCAGACGCCCTCAATCTCATCCATAACTATGGCACGCTACACACACACGTTACATTCAGAAGTGCTCCGCACTGCTGAACGACTATGGAGGAAATCACAATCCACAGCAGATTTCTTTCACTACAAGTTTATGCTACGTTCCTACTCCTCTGCCCTCAACCTGGCCAAACAGCATTACTTCACATCACTAATATCAACTCTGTCCTCCAACCCCAAACGTCTTTTTGCCACTTTCAATACTCTCCTCCGCCCACCACCTCCCCCCATCCCTTCCTGTCTCACGGCTGAAGACTTCCTCTCACCGTGGCTCACACACTCCACCCTCTCAACTAACCAACAACACCCAATCTACTCCCCATTCCCACAGCCACTTTGAACTACTTTACACCTGCAACAGAAAATGAAGTCTCTATCCTAATATCATCCTCTCACCTCACCACCTGTCTTTCGGATCCTATTCCATCTCAGCTGATCCCTCCCCTCTCTACTACACTAATCCCAGCTCTCACACATATCTTCAACCTTTCCCTAAACACTGGCACATTTCCATCATCTCTAAAACATGCCATAATTACACCCACTCTCAAGAAACCCTCATCCGATTCTGACGTTGCATGAACTATCGCCCTATCTCTCTACTTCCACTGGCTTCCAAACTGCTGGAGCGGCTCGTCTATAACCGCCTTACCAGTTTCATCTCCTCTAACTCTCTTCTGGACACTTTCCAATCCGGCTTTCGGCCCCAACACTCCACTGAGACAGCCCTCATAAAAGTCAGCAATGACCTTCTCACCGCCAAGTCTAAAGGACACTTTTCTATTTTGCTTCTTCTGGATCTCTCTGCCACCTTTGACACAGTTGACCATCCGCTTCTACTCCACATTCTCTCCTCCCTCGGAGAGGAGAGAGTCAGGTGAGAAATATTGTACAGAGAGAGAGGCAGCACAGAGAGAGTGAGAGACTGCACAGGGAGAGACAACGCAAACAAATGAAGAGAAAATGATATGATACTGTCATTTTTGTATCACATATATAGTTGTGCGCATTGCGGGCTGTTGCTAACGCTTGAGGGCTCGCGATGCGAGGGCTGCAGTTGCTGGCAAGGAGCGCCAAAGGCGCTCCCTGCGCTGGTGGAGATGAGCTCCATAGGCTCTCATCCCTACGACCCACGGGACTACAGATCAACAGAAATCTCAATTATACAATTCACAATGCGACACCCGTACTAGTTTTAAAAAATCGCATTGGAAAAATTATGGCCCGTAACACTTTGCAAAAAGGAAAGTTTGACTTTGAAAAAAAAAAAATACGAGCTGCAGGACTTAGAAAAAAGAATCCAAAGTTGAAAAAAAAACATAAAAAAAACATCACACTGCATGGGGGGACAGCCAGGATGTCTGGGAGTGAGGTTGCATGCAAATTTAAACACAATTTCCCCAGTTTCGGAAATCGAAAAATCGCCTAAGCGACAAAAAAATGGTGGCCGAAAAAACCCGAAAATGAGGTTACACGCAAAAAAACGCCAGGCTTATAAAACTTTTACCCAGGAATGTATGAGGTACAAAATGCACTATTAAGGCAAGTGTGACTTAGAAAAAAAATACGAGCCGCGGGACAATCTGAGGTCAAAAAAATACCAAGTTAACGGCCGAATCCCGCACATCCAAAAACCCCCCCCAAAACACTAATAAAATAAAAAAAACATTAAAAAAACACACACAGCACGGGGGGACAGCCAGGACGTTTGGGACTGAGATTGCACGCAAATCTAAACCGAATTTGCAGATTTTCGTAACTCAACAAAAAAGTGTTGGCCGAAAAAAAACGAAAACGATGCTACACGACCCCTAACCATGGAAAACACCTCCAGGCACATGATACTTTTACCCTAAAACGTACAAGGTACAAAATACACTATTAGAAAGGACGGAAAATGCTCAAGAGCCGCGTAACACATAGACACTTGCCGCCATTTTACAACACTACCTTAAAACTAATACCATTACAAATCTAAAATGCACCTTTACCCAACTAAACAAATGGTTTCCCCTCGCACACGCAGCCCATTTACACTGCACACTTGCCACATTGCTGACACTTTTATAGGTCACCAACAGTCCAAATGTACATTGTATGCTGCAGAAAAACAACAGCGATTGTTAGCTCTTCATGATATTGATTGCTGCATACATTACTTAGAAATACGTAAAGTATAATAATTTATTATTTAATTAATTAATTAATTAATAATTATTAAAAAATATATATATAAAATATAAAAATAGCAGAGGCGCTCAGCGAGGGACTCACAATGAGCTCTGAGGGTACTCAGAGGAGCAAAAGTACATGAGAGGAGAGGCTCGCAATGAGCGCCGAAGGTACTCAGAGGACCAAAAGCCTTACATCGTGTGGCAAACAGCATTACCTGCCTTACAATTTTTTTTACAATTTTATGACGGGCAATTCGCTAGTTTTAAATAAAAGGCTAAGAGATAATATGGTATGTTCAATATTTTGGTATCTTGTAAAGTGTATACAACACGTATTTTGTTCTTATATTGTGAGCTACAGATGCTGCTATAAATATATGCATTTTTTTTATTTATGTTTTGGGAATTTTAAGCCATGTTTATAGTGATTCCCATTAATTTTACAGCTGCCAAATTCTCGAGCTGTGCAATCTGAAGAGTCTGAATATGCAGATGTTCATTTGCTTAAACTTGTAATTTTGCCAGTGAAAAAGAAAGCAGGCGTTCTCTTTATCCCATCCCATCTGTCCTGTCCTCCTCTCTCCCTAATTACTGCACCGAATATGGTTTAAGCAACTGCTGTGGTTTAAAAATATTTGTTGTTATTTTGGATATGGTGGAACTTTTTGAATTGAATTGAACTTGGTACTTTTTATACTTTTTGGTAATCTCTATTCTAGTGCACGGGTTCCCTGGTGGTCCAGTGGTTAGGATTCAGTGCTGTCACCACTGTGACCTGGATTCAATTCAGTCTAGTCAGGGGACCAAGAGGTCACACCACCCAGAAGCCAAGCAGGGTTGGGCCTGGTAACAGTATGTTTCTTTTTTGAAAATGGATGTCCTGGAGCAGATTAAACTGCTTTGAATCTATAATTATCTATGGGAGTTTTACATTTTCAATGAAGATGAATGGGATGAAGTCACCCCAAGAGGAAACTGATTTCATTTTAAAGAGAGTTATACATTACCCTAGCTTTTTACCCCATAGTAAATCATTCCTGAGATATTTAACATTGCTTTATGCTGCTCTGTTATGCTAGTGTGTGGCTCCTCATGCTAGTTTGTTGTTCAGAATACTTGATAAGGGTGTGGGTGGAGTCCTAATTGCATGATAACCTTAGCGGCATTATATTGATACCACAGAGACAGACCAACGACCTGTAATCCTAATTAGCAGAGAAAGCAGATAAGTATATTGTCACGCCTCTCATTTGCATAAAAATGCAGCGGGGGAAAAGCTGATTATCTCAGGAATAATAAACTTCAGAGCTAAATGAGTAGTAAAATGTATAACTAGATTTTCATGCTCTTCAAGAATAGTTATATACACGGGGGTCGTCTTATACACGGGGGTCACCAGTTGAGAGACCCTGCATTTGCTGTAGCGTAACTTCCGGTTCTTTGTCTCTGTGAACAAGCTTCCACCAATCACTAGCCTGTTAACTCGTAGGCGGGGGTAAGGTTGTGGCATTATTGCGCTGGATGAACAAAACAGTCTGTGTGTCACTCCTAACATTAATATTTTGAGCACTAAGGCTCACCATGTCTGAAAAATAAAATAACAATGGTCATATTCTACCAAATTGAAGTTCAAAGTCATCAAATATGCAAAAGAATATGGAAATAAAGCTTCAGAGAGACAGTCTGGACCTCATGTTACTGTACTAAATACACAAGTACTTAGAACATTTATAAAAGTATCCTCTGTTTCATGTTTTAAATATTGATTTCTTAATTTTGGGTTTGAAAAAGTAGGGGTCGTCTTATACACAAAAATACGCTATATATTACATATATCCTGAAGGCTATTTCTCCTGAAATCTTACTGATACATAGCCAGGGGGCTTGACACCTATGGAAAATAACAAATGAGACTTGCAAGCAGGGAAGTGGAAACTGGGGGAATGGGGGGGAACAAACCCCCCTAGATTATATGAACAGGGAACACAAAAAATAGCAAAATTAGTTTTAATCATGCATTAAAATAGCCATTTAAAAAATAAAATAAAAACTTACTTAGAAGAAGCAGAGAGGCTGGGAAGTTGTCTTCTTCACTGTCCGCCTACTAACTACCTATTTTTCTTAATGGTGCATGTTCGTGGATCAACGTGAGCCACAGTACAAAAAGCGTTGGCTGGCCATATTCGTGCAATAAAGCAGGGATTAACTAAAAAAAATACAGCCTTTAATTTATTATTATATGCAATTACACTGTAATTGGAGAACATTTTTTTTTTTCTGTTTATCTGCTTCTACCTGTGGCTATTTGGATTTTATATATAAATGGTACTAAATTAGAGTCTATATTATTATTTTTGTTATATTCTAAAGACATATTTTCTCTTTTCAAGCGCAGTTCTTCAAATAAAGTATTTATGGACAGAGAAGAACAAGCAATTACATGATATAGAGTCCTAACTACACAGAGCAGTGCATGGACACACGCTCCAGTACTCCAGTAATACCGTACATTACTTTATATCTATTAGCGGTTACATCTGCACCCAGGCTGCAGGCTCTGAACCCGAGCTTTCCCTGAGGCTTATCTCACATGAACAGAGAACAGCAATTAGTAACAGGGATATTTTTCTGTAAGGGAATGTGTCATTTAATTAGCCACAGGATAAATAGGTGACATACAGATTTCATTGCATAAAAAGGCATAGAAAAAGTCTAATAAGTGCAAAGAAAAAAAGTTAAGTTTTAAGAGTTGGAAAGCAAGAAACTACTGAAAATAAATATATATATATATATATATATATATATATATATATATATATATATACAGTGGATATAAAAAGTCTACAGACCCCTGTTAAGATGTCAGGTTTCTGTGCTGTAAAAAAATTAGACAAAGAGAAATAATTTCAGAACTTTTTCCACCCTGTGACCTATAAACTGTACAACTCAATTGAAAAACAAACAGAAATCTTTTAGGTGGAGGGAAGAAAAAAAAAAGAAAAATAATGTGGTTGCATAAGTCTGCACACCCTCTTATAACTGGGGATGTAGCTGTGTTCAGAATTAAGCAATCACATTCCAAATTGTGTTAAATAGGAGTCAGCATACACCTGCCATCATTAAAAGTGCTTGGAACACAGTGAAGACATATGGCACAACAGTGACATTACCAAGAACTGGAGCTCCCTCCAAAATGTATGAAAAGACGAGAAGAAAACTGGTCTGGGAGGCTACCAAGAGGCCTACAGCAACATTAAAGGAGCTGCAGGAATATCTGGCAAGTACTGGCTGTGTGGTACATGTGACAACAATCTCCTGTATTCTTCATATGTCTGGGCTATGGGGTAGAGTGGCAAGACGAAAGCCTTTTTTTACGAAGAAAAACATCCAAGCCAGGCTACATTTTGCAAAAACACATCTGAAGTCTCCCAAAAGCATGTGGGAAAAGGTGTTATGGTCTGATGAAACCAAGGTTGAACTTTTTGGCCATAATTTTTCTCTAAAGTATATCATTCATGAGATATTTAGCATTTTTGTGCTGCGTTTTTATTATTATTGTGCAACTCACTATGCTCATATGAAGAATGCGTAATAAGGCTATGGGAGGGGACCTAACTGCATGATAACATTGGTGACATTGTAGACTAATCCTAATTAGCACACCAAAACAGCTTATTAGTACGTAGGGCTGTTCATTTGCAAAATAATGTAACAGAAACAATGCTGATCATCTCAGAAATGGTTCAATTTAGAAAACAATATGGCATATACAATGTATTAATAGTTATTCTTACTATTTAAGGATAACACATTTTTTGTGTATAAAATGCTATTTATACACTTCAAATGAATAACTTTTCATTCAATTTGTACTGTATAAAACTTGCTTTTTTCAATGTACGTTTGAAAAAATGTGACTTACATATACTTTTATTGAATATACACATGTAAATTTTTGTTAATACTATCAATGTGACCGGTTCTATTTCTGTTTATTTTCAGAAAACCAAGAAACGGATGAGTCCACTAAGTGCCATCCACTAATTCCCACCAAGTACTTGATAATCCTCCTGCTTTTGATACTTGTCTTAGCTCTCGCCATTGCTATTGGTCTAATAGGTGAGTCCTCTTCATTATTCAGTGGCTCCTCCATTAAATTGTCAGGAATTAAATGTTATACAGGCCTCTTGAAAGAAAAATAAATAGCTGCTGCCCGTGTTTTTTTTTGTTAGCCAAAACCGCTTGACCTGTTTCACCTTCTCTGTTTGTCTGAGCAATTAATTGTGTTTGACTCAATAGCTTGTTTATCAGTGTATTAATGGCTTGGTTGGACAGGAGGCATCTCGTATATTGGATAACGCTCATCCATTCCTCTATTTAGGACATCTCCACTGTCTAATAGATGCCATTTATTTTACCTACTAGATTTAAGTATGCATTAATCTTCCCAGTGTGTCTCTTAAGAGGCTGTATGTTCCAAAGCAACGCAATTGTATTCAAGCTAGCAGGCTTTAGAAAAGATTCAGTATCAAATTAATTAGTCAGGGCCAATGGATAATTTGTGATTTTGAAAAATAAGCATTAAATGCCAGCTATTGAGAGTACTAGATAAGTCCTAGCTTGATGCCCTGAGAAAGGTCAGACTAAGAAGGAAAAATGCTTACAAACACACTTTCAGTACGATACCATAGAGAAAAGATAGTTTACTGAATACAGAGCAGGTTACAATGTCGCCATACTATTATTATTGTGCTATGGACCTTTGGCGTCACAGACACGTAGATAATGTGACAGTACAGGGTTAGCTGGAGCTGGAAGGTGTCACCAGTTAGAGCCACTCATAGACCACAGTTTGAGTCTGAAACCGATCCTTCCAGGTTGCAAACTCAGTCCAAAGGTTATTGCTTATAAAAAATAATAACTCTGTTACATCCTGTTGTTTAGGATACAATAAGAACACATGTACCGTTGTGTAGTACAAAACAGACTGACCAGTTTATTTTTGTGCTTGCCTAGAAATATATCACAAACACAAAATACTTCCCCCACACAAGGTTACCGACCCCCATCACTCTTTCTTGATCTGATTTCACAGAGGCCATGAGTTTCCCCTTTTATGAGGCCAGGGAGGATGCATGCCTGGTGCTCAGTGGTCATACAGTGGGGGGGAAAGTATTTGATCCCCTGCTGATTTTGAACGTTTGTCCACTGACAAAGAAGTGACCAGTCTATAATTTTGATGGTAGGTAGGTGTATTTTAACAATGAGAGACAGAATAACAAAAAAAAAAAATCAGCAAGATTTCTGGCGCCCAGTTGTCTTTTATACAGGTAATGAGCTGAGCTTAGGAGCCCTCTCTTAAAGGGAGTGCTTCTAATCTCAGCTCGTTACCTGTATAAAAGACACCTGTCCACAGAAGCAATCAATCAATCAGATTCCACACCATCCACCATGGCCAAGACCAAAGAGCTGTCCAAGGATGTCAGGGACAAGATTGTAGACCTACACAAGGCTGGAATGGGCTACACGACCATCACCAAGCAGCTTGATGAGAAGGTGACAACAGTTGATGCGATTATTCACAAATGGAAGAAACACAAAATAACTGCCAGTCTCCCTCGGTCTGATGCTCCATGCAAGATTTCACCTTCTGGAATTTCAACTAAACAGGAGGATCTTATTGATGATCTCAAGGCAGCTGGGACCATAGTCACCAAGAAAACAATTGGTAACACACTACGCTGTGAAGTACTGAAATCCTGCAGCGCCTGCAAGGTCCCTCTGCCCAAGAAAGCACATGTACAGGCCCGTCTGAAGTTTGCCAATGAACATCTGAATGATTCAGAGGAGAACTGGGTGAAAGTGTTGTGGTCAGATGAGACCAAAATCAAGCTCTTTGGCATCAACTTAACTCGCTGTGTTTGGAGGAGGAGGAATGCTGCCTATAACCCCAAGAACACCATCCCCACCGTCAAACATGGAGGTGGAAACATTATGCTTTTTTGGGGGGGTTCTGCTATGGGGACAGGACAACTGCACTGCATCAAAGGGACGATGGACGGGCCATGTACAGTCAAATCTTGGGTGAGAACCTCCTTTCCTCAGCCAGGGCATTGAAAATTGGTCGTGGATGGGTATTCCAGCATGACAATGACCCAAAACACACAGCCAAGGCAACAAAGAAGTGGCTCAAGAAGAAGCACATTAAGGTCCTGGAGTGGCATAGCCAGTCTCCAGACCTTAATCCCATAGAAAATCTGTGGAGGGAGCTGAAGGTTCGAATAGCAAAACATCAGCCTCAAAACCGTAATGTCTTGGAGAGGATCTGCAAAGAGGAGTGGGGCAAAAACCCTCCTGAGATGTGTGCAAACCTGGTGGCCAACTACAAGAAGCCAACTACAAGAAACGTCTGACCTCTGTGATTGCCAATAGGGGGTTTGCCACCAAGAACTAAGACAAAGGGGTCAAATACTTATTTCCTTAATTGAGCTGCAAATCAATTTATAACTTTTTTGACATGGGTTTTTCTTGTTTTTTTTTGGGGGGGGGGGGGTTTATTCTGTCTCTCACTGTTAAAATAACCTACCATTAAAATTATAGACTGATCATTTCTTGTCAGTGGAGAAACGTTCAAAATCAGCAGGGGATCAAATACTCCCCCCCCCCCCCCCACCCCACTGTATATCAACATAAATTCTTGTGGAAACTTAACCCTTTGTCCTATAAGTGACTAAAGTAACTTTATATAATATTAGCATATCCAAGGGCCTACTTCTAGCACAAATACATTATTTAAACATTATACAATGACCCAAATCACCTTATTGAATCAAATCACTATTCTAAACAATATAGTATTACTTTTTAAATGGTACTTTGTAAAGGGGCTTGGCATAACAGTGTCATGTCCTAACCACAACCTAAACACTAAACATTATAACCAATTCTTATTAGACCTGAATACTCACAGACCATGCTCATTGGGGGATACCGGATCAGAGCCTGAGGCCTAACATTACACAGGTTATTAAGGTCATAACAAAGTAGTCCTTGAGTTGAGGGCGGTGACAGTTCAATCTTGGGCCATACATGCCCTTGCTGGTGGTGTTAAGGGGTCCCCTATCCTTGCCCCCATAAGTCAGTCATAACACAGTCAATGATGAATTAGCCTGGAAAAAAAACAGATCTCCAGTTAACTCTAACATATTATACTCAGAATAAAACTTACTGCAACACAACACTCAGTTTGGGGACTTTGCCAATTATACACAGCTATAATGGGCTTTCATCGCCCCTACTCCTAGGACTTACCTGCTTACTAGCCTTGTATTTCAGGGCTGGATCACTATAGTGAATGGGACCAGACTGATATACACAGGATATTTCTCCCTGTGAAGGACACAAGTGAGCTAAAAGAGGCTGCTCAAAGAGTTGGTTACCATGCCTATAGGAGAAACCGCAGGGGCGGTGCTACCAGTGATGCAGATGGTGCAATGCAGCAGGGCCCTCGTCTAAGTGGAGTCCAACTATGGAAAGGGATCTTGGGAGGCTGCAGCTATAGGAAAGGGTCTTGGGGAGGAGTGCTGTTAGGGAAAAGTATATTAGGGAGGGGAACTAGGGGAAAGGGTCTTGGGGAGAGCACTGATTGAGTTGGTACCAAGATGGGAGGCCCACTGCAAAAATAAATGGTCACCCCATTCAGGGGAGAGACCCAATTTTGTTTTTGCACGGGGGCCTCGATTCTCTAGCTCCGCCACTGAGATGGATAAATGAGGTAATTGAAGCAATGAACATAAGCTTGATGGAGCTCAGGTTGGCCGTGTCTGACAGATATGCCTGGCATGCTGAGGTCCTTAGGGTCAAGGAGAGTAAGAGATGACTGAATGACTGAACAACAACAACAATGCTCAAAAATCAATATAAATGTAAAAGTTATGGAATGTGCAGCAAAAGTCTGCATGACTCTTGATTGCACATTTCAGAATTCAAAGTGTCATTTACACAAATAATGGCAGCTCCCTGGCTTACTCAAACATTGAGCAGTAATGATAGATAATTTGGCCATTTCCTACAGGCATGGCTTATTTTACTTGGGTGCACATGATGAATATGGATAATGTCTATTCTTGAAAGAATATTTCATAGGAAATCAGTTTGTTGTGTTTTCCTCATTAGTCCATTTCACTTGCCCTGGAAAGATACGTTGCCAATCGTCATCAAAATGTATCAGGAAATCAGAGAGATGTGATGGTGTGTACAACTGCCCGGAAGGAGATGACGAATACAGATGTGGTAAGGGTGTACATTTTTATTATTTATTCTTCTAGCTGTCTTTCCCTGTAGTAGACTGTCCTTGAGATATTTAGTATTGCTTGTGCTACTCCAGTTTGGTAATGTGGTTCTCCATATGTTAATTTGAAAAGTGTGGAAGAGGCAATCTAACTACATTTGAGGCACTATTAAAGCGTACAGCCCGTATGTTTGCAGGCTCAACATTTGCAGGAGTTATAGAGCGATTAAATTAGAAAAGGCCGCAATGACATGGCCGAAAGCCAAATCCGCATACCATGCTTTGGCATGTAGCATTTCCAAGTGTGAACATGATAAATTATTCAAACCTGTAGTTATAGGTTTGGGCAGAACCAATAGTAAAAGAGACCGTCATCATTACGTCAAAACGATTTGCGATTGTAACATTAACAGGCTTGAAAGATCAAAAGCTTAGCTGAGTCAAAGTTACGACTTTGGTAACCGCTGTTGTTTTTCAGCCTGTAACCCGCAGATCCTTTGCGGGTAGCTAAATATGGCCAATTTAATAGCTGTAACTTTTGCGGGCTCCTTTACGGGCTTCAGGAACTACACTTTGGCAAATTTAATAGGGCGCTTTGTTTAGTATTATTAATTAGCATCAAATGAGTTAATTTTTATTCTGAAGCTGCTTAGTTCTCTAATAATGTGACACAAACAATGCTGATTAGCTTAGGGATTTTTCTTACTTTGGGAAAAAATGGCTAGAGCAAGATATAGCCAATGTTTCATGCTTTTTAAGAACAATGTGGATTTTGGGGTGCCAGACTGCCTTTCTTTTAAGTGTAATATAACATAGGCGGGCAAACTTGGAGAAGGAAAATAACAAAAAATTAACCGAATTGTCGGGAAGATCGATTTTAGTATGGACAGGAGAACTACCTATTTGTTATGGTGGGTAGAAAAGTGTTTGAAATATCCTTCCCTATATATACAGTATAAAAAGAAAAACCTATATGAGTATACCTAAATGTGTCACATAGGCCAGGATACCAGTTGTCCTGCATAATTACTCAGTGAACGGTGTTTCCACTGTCATAAAGGATTTTGGGTAATGATATGCAAATGAGGATCACAATTTGTCACATTTGTTACTGAAGCCCGTTTATAATGGGATCCATTTAGGATTATGTGTGCTGCCCCCAGGCATCCTTCAGATTAGCCATGGATTAGGGATTTGTACCGGAAATGTGAGCAATCCTGGTGGATACAATTCTCCTTATCTGTTTGGGACATGTAGATGTGCTGAGAATGGCTCTTTCTTTCCATTGCAAAAAGGAAAGTTATGAGCAAATCTAACAAACGACATGTCGAGGACATTGAGGACAAACTATATTGATAGCTATGAATATTAATTCATAGATTGCAGCCATCATCAAACTATCTGTAGATGTTCATTGTATACATTTTTGCTCACCATGGACTTGGATGATTTCATCATTCACTTCTTTTTAGTAGTATCCTCACTAATACTATCTGAAGAGGTTTAATGGTCGAAATAATTATGCCACAGATGTAATTTAAATAATTGTTTTAGCTATTATTGATATACCTTTGCAATAAGTGCACTGTTCCCATGGCATGTAGAAGAACCTCTAAACTATATGATACAGATATGATGCATAGAGGATTTTGATGGCACTATAATACTGATGACCTCTATACAGGGGTGCGATGTGCTGGGGCCCCTGGTCTGGAGGTGGCCCAGTGCAGCCTTCATATCCTGTGCACACTATTTCTCCCTTTCTTCTTCCTTCCTTCTCCCCTTTCCTTCTTTCTCCTCCCTTCCTTCCCCCTCCTCTGTTCCTTCTCCCTTTTCCTTCTCCTCCCTTTCCGCTCCCCCTCTTACTATGCATTGTTGGATATCCTTCCCCTGCATCACGTCATCTGTCGGTGGCTGGTAATCCCAAGTGACGTCACACACACTTCACGTCATTAGCGATTCCTGGCCACAGCCAGATGACGTACCACAGGGGAAGGATACCCAACAATGCATAGTAAGAGGTGGAGGGCAAAGGGAGGAGGGGAATGGTATGCTGAGGGGGCAGGGAGCTGGGGGGAGGGAATGGGCCACTACACTAAAGGAAAAAAAAAAGCTAATGTGTATAGTTTATATATTGAAAAAAACTAAATCCCACTGGGCCCTCCATTTACTAGCTCCGCCACTGCCTCTACATATGGCTTAGTTTGATCATATGGGTTTGACAGCTTTACCTTTTCAAAATGTAAACTTGGTATCACAGAATATACAAGGTTCAGTATGTGGATTTCATGAAGGAACTTTATTTGAGAGTCTTTACTTAAAGAACCACTGGATTTCAAGAAAACCTAACAATATTAGCAGCTGTGTACACCATGGACATAAAACATTATTTGGGAAAATCTGACTGTTTATGAGAACAGGAATGCATTTTGTGTTTATTATATCACAACCTGAGACCTGGATGATAGTATTGAATTATGTAGTTATCAGTGGAGGGAGGGGTATGGGAGGAGGGAACAAAATGAAGAACACAGTCTTTGCTAGATAATTTAATAATATTGAATTTAACACCACATCCCTCCCCCCTCACTTGCCAAACAGCTCTTTAGAAATGTAATCTCCCCTCTCTCACACACAACTTCCACCATTGCATCATGGATCCCTCCAGGGTCCCGCGGAGGCGTCAACATTTTTTTTTCTAACTAAAAACTAGCTGTATGATGTTTTTTTTCTGCTATATTATAATTTTTTAAATTGTGCTGTGGTCCTTTAAAATTAACATTAAATTTAAGTGTATTGGATTAACAAAGTCTATTGAATATATATTTTATGAAAAATTTATTATTGCTCATTTTTTAATTATTTATTATAACAACTTCCAAATGTGACCTTTTTTGTGTTGTATTATTGCCTTGCAATTCATGGTGTGTGTTTCAGGTGAACTTTATGGTCTATGTTGTGAAAGGGTTAAATTACAAGACTATAATTAATTAACAATGTCTTATTAAGGTGACTTTATTTGGTATTGTCACCATGTGCCAGTCAGGGCTGGGTAATGTATTCTCTTTGCACTGGGCGTCTAGCCTAAGTGATTCTCTGTACTGGTGGCACCATGTTCAGCTCTGTGTATATTTACTGTACAGTAATACTGGGTGCATTATATTTCTGTGTAATAACTTGCTAGTAATTATATTCATATTAAACATTCCTGGTATTTGTATTGTATTGTTTTATAAATAATTATGTGTAAATGTATGCTATACTGTGTGACCTGGTCTATGGAGGTGTAATCAAATGATTGTTTGCAAATGCAGTTCTAAGAGAGCATTTGTATAGCTGACACAATGATTTAATGGGACAGTTTATCATTCAAGGCCTTCTGAAGAGAGATGCAAACAATCAGCTTACTGACCTGTCCCATATTTCAGCAGCTCTGAGTAATTAGGTTAACCTGGCCTAATGATCTTAATTATATTGCCAAGTAATAATGTTGAATGGAATCACTGTTTAATACTTTTTGTTTAGTTACCACTGTATTTTTCCTCTAAATATACTTTACCCTGTTCAATAAAGAGATAGGTGGTAAGACTATGGGGCCAATTCTATTGGCCAATTTGTAAATTTATACACACTTAAAATCACTGTTAATATGGCTACATATACTATTAGCTATTCACAATCCGATTACGAGTTCCCCCGCCCACAATCCCTACGGGCTAGCCAAAGACGCAAAACCGGCCTTAGAAATCCATTGGTTTTAGCAGAGCTCGAATATTAAGTTACACAAAATCGATATTCTATTAGACCCGTAGCTCTAGCTCGCACATAAAGTCTGATAAAATGTATTAAGTTTCTGCCAAAAGTACTAAATAGGACTTGCAAGGCATTTTTCAAACACTTATTAGGGCTGTAACAGCAATTAAACACACAATACTGTACTATAAAAGCACGGGAAGGCATGTAAAGAAATTAGAATTGCAGAAACGTGTCTCAAATCCACAAATATGCAATTATAGAATATTATTTTTAACTGTTATTTCTGAGTAATTTTCGATCCTGGAACTCAATAGGTTAATACATATCATGAAACCCACATTATTATTATTATTATTATTATTATTATTATTATCTTTATTTATATCGCGCCAACATATTCCATAGCGCACAGGGGTTTAGTACATGGTAAAAAACAAACTTAACACCTTATAAAGAATAGAGGGCCCTGTTTTTGAGCATAAAATCAAATGTACATAGTGCTTGTTTCCAAGGCACTGACACAAGATTGAAAACTTGAAAACTTACAATCTAAGGCCCGCCGCAAAGCTGCGATTTCTTGCGGGGCTCTCGTTACCTTGCAATTCAAATAGACGGCGCCGCAAGGATATCCCCTTACAGCCGGCCGCATATATTGCAACCGGCCGCAAGGTCTGAAAACTTTAAAAGCAAATATAAATTCAAGACGGCACTGTAAAGCTCTGTAAATGCTAGGGATCATATTGGGGGACATGAGGATTAATAGCAACCCCCTCTCAAGCTTGCACATCAGCCCAAATCCGATATTTCATTAACTGTTTATTTTCCGGCCGCAGCGTGGGCGGGTCTGAGGTGCTCCAAGCCCTATGGACTTTTTACATAGATATTTGAAATAAATTAAAATAAAAATTATTTACGGATTTGAGTGTAGAGGAATGTTGTGCTATGAATGCTAATACCTACAATCACTTTATCGTCTCATCAGAGTGCAGGATGGCTTTATTATGGCTATATTATGTGCTTAATTGTGTGCTTGCGGGACCTTTTTGCTGCAAGTAAGCTGCGGCTCGGTTTTAGCCTTGCAGAGAGGCTGCCCGGTGTAATAGAATAACAACCGGGATTTTCTTGCGGCCGAAACTCTTGCGGCTGTTTAAGATCAAAGGCTTTCCTCCGGCGCGTGCGGCCGCAAGGGATAACAAGGCGCTGGAGAATAGCCGAATAGCTTGCGGCCGGTCCTTGCGGCCCCGCATCTCCTACGGCCGATAATAGAATGAGGCCCTAAGGGTTTAGTTGTGATGCTAGAGGGTGACAAATGAACATGGACTAGAACAGATGATCTAATGCATTTTTTTTACTTCTACATTGTTGGATTGCGAGTACAATCGCTAAATTTACTTCTCAACACTAATTCATTCAAAGTCTCTGAGTGAAGTTTAAGTATAAATCCCATGTTTTACTGACGTCATGATGACAGACTCATTTACTATTGGCTATGTCTAAGAAAAATGACGGGTTTGCTTAAATATTGTCAGATCATATGATCACACCTCCTGAAATCAGACTTAAAATGGCAGGGTTTACGAGTTTAGGCTTAAGGAGGTAAATTTCGAGCCGGAGCCAATAGAATACATCTAACCATTTAGGGAAAAAACTGCAGTCAAACTCATGGGTTAGAGGCACTTACAAGCTTCTAATAGAATAGTCCTCTATGTTCTTTACCTGGATCCTGGGATTCCATGCTCTGTTTGTGGCTGTCTGATCTGATGGGACACTACCAAGATCCTACTGTCTGCTCTGGATGGTGAGGTGTGGTAAGGAACCCTGGGTACAGATAGAGAGTTCACCCCACATTGTGACAGGTTTTATTTTTAACTGTAGGTAATAATAAATACTTTATCAACTGAATGTTGACCCTTTCAAGTAGTCAATTGGCCTTTCTGATTCACCCACAAAAAGAGGTTGAAAAGGTTTTTGTTAATGAAAGATCATTACGTTTAATTATCAATAAGTCCTTAAATTGTTTTCTGTGTTCCTAGGTCTGGGTTGTGGAATGGTTCAAGGGCTTATCAATAATTAATAACAAATGGTTTTGGTGGGTGGATCAGAAAGACTGACTGGCAAACTTTAATGTTATTTGACTGTAAGAAAATACATTTCTTAAAATAATATTAATTTGATTAATTACTTATAGTTCTAAATGATATCATATTTGGAACCTCCACTGTGTCACTTTAGGTCACTCACTATATATATCAGTGGTCTTTAAATAGTACCAATTATTTCTATAATGTTTCATTTAATTCTGTAGAACTTCACAATTTTTGCTTTTCCTTATCACCACTAGATAACTGCATTTCTGAATGTAATTGTTATATAGGTTACTTCAAGACATGTTTAAGTTTCACTCCTGTCTTGTGTAAATGACATGATTATACGCTTGTCTGTCACAGAATTATATCTGATAATAATATATCTCTATTATATTTCAGTGAGACTCAGTGGAAGGAACGCCGTGTTACAGGCTTACACCGCCGGATCTTGGAAGACCGTGTGCTCAGATGATTGGAAATCCTATTATGGGAATTTCACATGTAAGCAATTAGGGTTTTCAAGGTAATAAGGAAGTGTTGGAGCTGACTTACATGTTTTCAAATATGCAGATTTTCTACACTAAATATTGGTGGTATGAATATATATATATATATATATATATATATATATATATAAATATATATATATATATATATATATATATAAATATATATATATATATATATATATATAAATAAATATATATATATATAAATATATAAATAAATATATATATATATATATATATATATAAATATATCTATCTATATATATATATATATATATATATATATATATATATATATATGGGCAAGTTACCATTCTTCTCTAGATTTGTGCACTTTTATGAAAGAACATAAATACAGGAGGCAATAATGCTTTACTAAAATATTAGTTAGTGTTACAAACAAGTGATCAGAAGCTCAAAGCTGCTGTCTCTCTATGTGTGTCTTTTTCCCCAGAATTAGGCAAATAGCACACGTCTCTTTGTGTCTCTCTTTTTTTTCTGCTCAAATAAGCAGTTGTCACACACTCCTCTGTGTGTGCCTTTTTTCAACTCGGACCAACTTGGCCGTTCGTCAGTCACACCCAAGCTCCAGCTTCAGTCTTTAATCAGTTCTACTTCGGTGAAGCTAATTAACTGCTTTAGCAATGTTAACTCCTTCAGACCTACTGGGAAAAGAGAGCTTTGGAAAGTTTATGGCTCACAGAGACCACTTGTAGCACTCTGTCACAATATATATATATATATATATATATATATATATCAGATGACCTCTGAAAAAGCCTCCACAACTGGTTGACCAAAGGGCCACTAATGGTTTTGCTTTCATAACTTTGTGATCAGTTTTTTCTATATGTAGGTTTGAATAACTTACAATTTCCCAGTTCCATCAACCTCAGTTTCTATTACCTCCAGACCTAGAGCCTCACACACCACCTCTCTTCTGCATCTAAACTTGTCTAACTTGCCAAACCCACCTATTATGTGTTTTACTTTATAATGCAGGTTTCTGCACTATTACCACAATGTTTCACAGCTACTACACCCACAGACTTAATCACTAATTAACCCTCTACTCTGTTTTATATTACTTGCCAATCCCTTATTTCTATATTTTAATTCCTTCAACTTTTTCCCCCCCATTAATTCCTTAATACGTAAGCTTGTGAACTCTCAGTCTTGCAAGGCACTTGTATAAAATTGCCATGCGTATGATTGTTAGCTCAAGGGCAGGGACGCTAAACTCCTTATCAGTCGGTCAAATTACGTATTGACATTCCGATGATTTACTGTACGCCATTACTAGGGAATGTGTTGCTGTTAATATTATTACTATTATTATTATTACTAGTAAATTGCCCATCAAAAATTACAGTATAATTTTTTATTTTTCTCTCCCCCCTTCCCTCGCCTGTGTCTCTCCCCTCCCCTGTGTCTCTCCCCTCTTCCCTCCCCTGTGTCTCTTTCTCCCCCTCCCCATGTCTTTTTCTCCCTCTCCCCTCCCCTGTGTCTTTTGCCACCCTTCCCTCCTTTGTGTCTCTTACCCCCTCCCCTGTGTGGCTTCCTCACCCTCCACTGTGTCTCTTCCCCCTCTCTCCTCCCCTCCCCTGTGTCTCTTCACCCTTCTGTGTCTCTTCCCCTCTCTCCCCTCCCCTGTGTCTCTCTCCCCCCTCCCCTGTGTCTCTTCCACCTCTCCCCTCCCCTGTGTCTCTTTCTCCCCTCCCTGTGTCTAGTCCCCACCTCTACACTGTGTCTCTTCCCCCCGCCCCCCTGTGTCTCTTCCCCCACCTCTTCCCTCCCCTTTGTCTCTTCACCCTCTCCCCTCCCCTGTGTTTTCCTCTCCCTCTCCCCTGTGTCTTCCTCCCCCTCTCCCCTGAGTCTTCCTCCCCCTCTCCCCTCCCCTGTGTACCTTCCCCCTCTCCCCTCCCCTGTGTCTCTTCCCCCTCTCCCCTGTGTCTCTTTCCCCCACCTCTCCCCTCCCCTGTATCTCTTCCCCCCACCTCTACACTCCCCTGTGTCTCTTCCCTCTCTCTACCCTCCCCTGTGTCTCTTCCCCCCATGTCTTTCCCCCTCTCCCCTCCTCTGTGACTTTCCCCTCCCTCTTCCCTCCTTCTCCCTCCCCCTCTCACCTGTGTCTTCCTCCCCCTCTTCCCTGTGTCTTCTTCCCCCTCTCCCCTCCCCTGTGTCTCTTCCCCTCTACCCTCCCCTGTGTCTCTTACCCCTCCCTTCCTCTGTGTCTCTTCCCCCCTCCCCTATGTCTCTTGCCCCTCCCCTGTGTCTCCCCCCCCCCCTTACTCTGTGTCTTTCCCCTTATATCTCCCCTTCCCTGTGTCTCTCCCCTTCCCTTCCCCGGTGTCTTCCTCCCCCTCTCTCCCGTGTCTGCCTTTCCCTCTCCCCTCCCCTGTGTCTTCCTCCCCCTACCCTGTGTCTTCCTTCCCCTCACCCCTGTGTCTTCCTCCCCCCTCTCCCCTGTGTCTTCCTCCCCCTCCTCTGCAGCTTGCCGCTGTTGCTGTGAGCTGCGCATGCATGAGCACCATGCACGCACTCTTGTGAGCTGCGCAAGTGCGCACTACGTGCACGTACGCACAGTGTCTACCAACTCCCCTGTGTCTCTCCCCCTCTTCCTTCCTCTGTGTTTTTCTCTCCTCCCTTTGTCTCTTCCCCATCTCTACACTGTGTCTCTTCCCCCCTCTCCCCTGTGTCTCTTCCCCCACCTCTCCCCTCCCCTATGTCTCTTCACCCTTTCTCCTCACCTGTGTCTCCTCACCCTCTCTCCTCCCCTGTGTCTTTCCCCCTCTCCTCCCCTCTGTCTTTTCCCCCTCTCCCCTCTCCTGTGTCTTCCTCCCCCTCTCCCCTCCCCTGTGTCATTCTCCCCCTCCCCCATTTCTTCTTCCCCTTCTCCCCTGAGTCGTCCTCACCCTCTCCCCTCCCCTGTGTTTCTTCACCTTCTCCCCACACCTGTGTCTTTCCCCCCTCTCCCCCTTGTCTCTTCCCTCCCCTCCTCTGTGTCTCTTCCTCCCTCTCCCCTGTGTCTCTTTCCCCCACCTCACCCCTCCCCTGTGTCTCTTCCCCCCCTCCCCTGCGTCTCTTCCCCCCTCCCCTGTGTCTTTTCCCCCCTCGCCTCTGTGTCTTTTCCGCCTACCTCTCCCCTCCTTCGTGTCTCTCCCCTCCCCTCCCCTGTGTCTATTTCCCCCCTGTGTCTTTCCCCCTCTTTCCTCCACCTCTCCCTGTGTCTCTTCCCTCTTTCTATCCTCCCGTGTCTTCCTCCCCCTCTCCCCTCCCCTGCGTCTCTTCCCCCCTCCCCTGCATCTCTTCCCCCCTCCCCTGTGTCTTTTCCCCCCTCTCCTCTGTGTCTTTTCTCCCTACCTCTCCCCTCCTCCGTGTCTTTCCCCCCTCTGTGTCTTCACCCCCCTCTCCCCTCCCATGTGTCTTCCTCACCCTCTCTCCTGTGTCTTCCTTCCCCTCTCCCCTTCCCTTGTGTCTTCCTCCCCATCTCCTGTGTTTTCCTACCCCACGCTCCCCTGTGTCTTCCTCCCCCCTCTCCCCTGTGTCTTCCTCCCCCTCCTCTGCAGCTTGCGGTTGTTGCTGTGAGCTGCGCATTCACGAGCACCTTTCGCGCACGCTTGCGAGCTGGGCATGCGCCCGCACTACGTGCACATACGTACATCGTCCATACAGAGCTGCGCATGTGTGCAGCTCTGTACGGACTTAGGAAGTGATAAGTGTGTACACTTCCATGGAGCATTACACACTTATTAGCAATTATTAGCAATTATTATAGTTGATGGGCTAATGATTTTAAAATGCAAAGTAAAATAAATTAAGTAAACAAAAAATTTACATTCGTAACATCATTAGATACAATTATTATCTACTGCAGGTATCCATTTTCTTTTCTGGACTAATCCCATCTGCTACTTCTTCAGGAAGGTGTGCTTTTCATTACTCCCAATGAAAGCACTGTTGTATATTCCACATTACCATTTTGGAGATAGAAATATACCGTGCATTCAAAGCCCCTTCCTACTTCAGACAGCAAAAACAAACATAGCACATTCCTCTGCAGCATAATTACATTTAAAAAGGTAAACATTTTAGAAAAGGTAATTTTTACGTTGAAAAAAAACCCTTTTGGATCTGTTAACCTTTCTGATCCATCTACAAATAGATGCTAAGCTTTTGTATTGTGAAATCATTGTCGTTATATCTATTTATTTTTAAACAGTAATTAATGGCAATATGCCTGCATTTTGATGTATATATATTATATATATATATAACTTATCAACATTTATATGTATATTATATTATATTACTTTTATGTACTTTATGTTATTAAGAAGTGCTTATAAGCTCTGTTTTACTGCCTAAAAGTCAAACCAATATTACCTGCTTGGTACTACCCTATACAGCTCATGAAGGCACAGACTCTGCTATGCTTGCTGTGTCTCATACTAACCAGTCAGTAACCACCTCTCAGCAACATTCTGCAACATGCTATCCCTGATTGGTTAGGACACTACACTGCACATCCAGCCCTACATAGTCTGTGTCTGCAAGTGCTGCAGTGGGCAGACTCATATAGGGACTATTTGTTTGATTTTAGGCAGTAAGAACATAGCTTATAAGCACTTCTTAATAAAAGTAAATAAATACACAGGGATATTATATACTAAAATATTGTAATGATAATCACTTAAAAAGAAATTACCAAAATTGTGAATTTAAAAAACTGCTGCCAACACAGGTTTCCCCTGGATATAATAATCAATTGGTCTTACTGAAATGCCTATTAATAAGGATAAGATAAGATATCTGCCTCATCTATGTAGCTCACATACACTCTAAATTCATTATTGTTACAATACTCCTAAACATTGTCCGACCTCATAAAGATGCAGCCACAGTCAGGGTTGCACTCAAAAGGTGGCGTTGCTCTTTAGTAATAAATATTGGTTGTGGTAGGTTTAACCACAGCACACGCTGCATACTCACCCAAACGCAGATACTTCAGTGTGTGTTTTGTGCAGCTCAGTCCAGCTATATAGCACTTCCTAGAACTTCCTGGAACCACACTAAGAGGTATCAGGGGGTCCCAGGCAGCTGGAAATTCCGACGCGCGTTTCCCCTAATAGCTAGGGTTCTTTACATCTTTATGAGGTCGGACACTATTTAGGAGTTTAAGATGTGGGATACATAGATAAGGCAGACTTGTTATCTTATCCTTATTAATAGGCATTTCAGTGAGACCAATTGATTATTATATCAAGGGGAAACCTGTGTTGGCAGCAGTTTTTGAAATTCACAATTTCCCTTGCACTATAATTTTAGTAATTTCTTTTTAAGTGATTATCACTAAAATATTACATTTTAAGTTGCTACAAAATATATTAATAAATCAGAGCCTTTTTTTCACAACCCTTCTTTACTTCTGGAGGAGTATTTGTCAATCAATATTTTTACTCTTGATATAATTTATCTATAGGGTTATATTCCCTGATAAAAAATAGATATTATATACATAGTAATATCTAGGAACTTTCCATAGCGCTTAGCGCTTTAACCTTTCCATTACTATGTTATTTTTATGTTCCATTATACTACTTAGTATTGCTTTAGACTTTATGGAGGATTTAAGAACATAATATTGACATTTAGCTTAAAAATATGTGTACTGTAACTCTCTGTTATTTTGTATTTATGTGTATATATCTTTATATATATATATATATATATATATATATTACATATTATAATTGTCAAACTGCGATTTGTCGGCACGCTTCTGATCCTCGCAAGGCGAGGTGAGACGTTTGTGGCCCAGAGGGCCGCAACCGCAAGCCTCAAGAAGCAAGGCGAGCTGTTGAGGCATAGAAGCTCGGAGGACTGAGCGCCGAAGCAGTTGACGAATGGAAACAAGCAGGACTAAGGCTGAAATGAGCGCCAAAGGCGCTCCTGCGCGCCTCGCAAAGCGAGGCAAGCAGTTGAGTCATTGAAGCATGTGGGAACGCGGGACTTACCTGGGGCCTCATTCAATTAACGGCCGTAAAGTGGCCACAATGGTGCGATCCCTTGCGGCCTTCTTACGGCACTGTGTAGCGCTACTGCTCCCCTGCTATTCAAATGGACGGCGCCGCAAGGATATCCCCCTTACGGCCGGCCGCAAATCATGCAATCGGCAGCAAGTGTTTCCCGCGCGCCAGTAAATCTTGTTTTAAGGCCGCAAAGTCGGAAAACTGTAAATGCAAATATAAATTCAAGATAGCACTGTAAAGCTCTGTAAATGCTAAGCATCATAATGGGGGACATAATTAATAGCAACACCCTCTCAAGCTTGCACATCGCCCAAATCCAATATTTCATTTCCGATTTATTTTCCGTCCCAAGTCCCGCGGGGTAGTCCTTGTTAAAACCCGTACGGGTTCGGAGATGGAGGGCCGCAAACTCAAAGCATTGTAGAAGCCAATATATATTCAATCCAGCACCGCAAAGCACTGTAAATGATGGGGAACATAATGGGGGGCATGAGGATTAATAGCAAAACATTCTCAAACTTGCACATCGCCAAATTATACTTTGATTTTAAAATCCGTCCAAGTCCCACGGAATTCAATTACATTATTCTGAAGACCCCTAAGGCCGTAGCTCCTTGCTCAAGCCTGTACGGGCTTGGAGGGTGATTGATGTCCAAGCCTGTAGCTCGTTATTCAAACCCGTGGGGGATTGCATGATAGATAGAACACGAAGATTGAACATGAAATTTAATGTCTTTGCGGATTTGAGAGTAGGGGAATGTTGAGCTATTAATTCTAAGACCAAACATCACTTTCACTTTTAATAAAAGTACAGGATGGCTTTTCTATGCTACGATTTGTAAGTAAGCCCTTTACGACCTGTGGGTCTATTTTACCCATTTACGGACTTGACGGAGGCTAATCCCACAGCCATTGCGGGTCTGATATGCTCCAAGCCCGTGGGACTCGGACATGGAAATTGGGCATGAATTACAATAAAAATGATTTTCAGATCTGAGTGTAGGGGAATGTTGTGCTATGAATTCTAACACCTCCAATCACTTTCACGTCTCATCAAAGTACAGGATGGCTTTTTTATGTGCTTAATTGGTGCTCGGATTTGTAAGTAAGAGCCTTGTGGGACCTTTTTGGTGCAAGTAAGCTGCGGCTGGGTTTTAGTGAATTACGGCCTTGACGAAAGGGTTCACGTAGCATTTGAATAGCGACCTGGGCTTTCTTACGGACGAAACTCTTGCAGCCGCGTAAGATCAAAGGCTTTCCTGCTGTGCGGGCGGCCGCAAGGGATAATAGGGCGCCGGCTGCAAGCCTGCTGGAGTCCTCAGCCGCAAGGGAATATAATACGCAAGTAGCCTGCAGCCGGTCCTTGCGGCCACGCATCTCCTACGGCTGTTAATTGAATGAGGCCCTTAGTCTGCAAGCACTTGAAAATACAAATGTAATGGCCGAACCGTGGAAATCGGAAAACACAAAAAAAATTAATAAAAAAAAAATTAAACCACAATCACACACAGCACAGGGGGAGAGCCACGATGCCTGGGAGTGCGGTTCCAAGTGAATTTAAGCCGAATTTGCTGTGTTTCGTCACTCGAAATTGGGCTAAGCGAGAAAAAAAATGGCGGACGAAAAAACACAAGAAAATCTGAAATTGGATGAAAACGAGGCTCTGCAATGCCAGACCCGCAGACCTTGGAAAATGCACGACGCCACACACAGTAACACTTACATGAACAACGCCAGGCACGCAGGACTTAGAAAATACACAACGACAAAGACAGTAACACTTACACAAAGAAAATCCTACCTCGGAAAAATACTAATGTAACGGCTGAACCGCGGAAATCGGAAAACACGAAAAGTAACAAAAAAAAGAGCCAGGACACCTGGGAGTGAGGTTGCAAGCAAATTTAAGCCCAATTTGCAGTGATTCGTCACTCGAAAATCGGCTATGCGAGAAAAAAAATGGCGGCCGAAAAACTTAAAAAAAGCTGAAAACGGAATGAAGACCAGGCTAAGCACATTCCGACCTCGGAAAAATACAAAAATCGGAAAAATATGCATGACTAAGAAAATGCACGAAGGAAAGGCAATAACACTTGCACGAACAACACCAGGCACGCGGGACTTTGAAAATAAAAGCAACGGAAATATTCAGCAGACATGCAGAGGAGAAACACACTGGGAAGGGACAGGGGGGAGATGCTGGAAAGAGACACACGGCATTCCCAAGCACAAAACTTGCTGGTTAATGAACCTTGCAATGAGCAGCACGTACAGTAGGCGGGAGGAAAGGCTCGCAATGAGCGCCCATGGTGATTATTGCAAAGCAGGAAAGTTGAAGTGCATGAGGGGTGAAGCTCGCAATGAGCACAGAAGGTGCTCAGAGGGCCAAAAGACTCACATTGGCAAACAGCATTGACAGGCTTCTAATTGTATTGCCGGCATTTTTGACGGGCAAGTCGCTAGTATATATACTGTATAAATTATTATTGTTATTACTTTTGGACAGATCTGGGCCCAAATAAAAAAAATACATGTCATAAGGTAAACATTTAAGATAAGTATTAAAATGTATAAAAATGTTGCATGGAAGCAAGTGCTTTAGGGCTCAAAAATGTTCTTTTCATCTCTTTACGAACTGCTTTTGTAACAAAGTCAGAACCAACTTCTGACATACTATTTCCAGTGAGTCGGAGCAAGGCAATGATCGAGTCATGAAGCTTAAGGAAAAATCATCTACTGCCTACTGTTTCTGAATTTATGTTTGAGACTCAAATAATCTTTTTTTTAACCCTTCCAAAGCTGATTTCCATACAAACTGAACTGTTCTTTTAAATAGACGTTAGCAAATTATTGTTTGGAAGAAGGGAGACATGTCATCATCCTTTTACATTTGGACCATTTAATAAAATGTATGTTGTGTGAATCAATCCTGGGAAATGCCATGTTGTTGAGTATGTCTAGGCAAATGTGTGTCTCGCACATATTAATTTGCTGATTTGATGTTTCTGTCTCTGTAGTGATCAAAATAAAGACCCCCAATGTTATCTGTCAGTTAGACCCCTTGCTTACCCTTATCAAGTACTCTGAGCCGCACATTAGCATACTGAGCAGCAAAATAAATTCTTAATATTTTAGATATTATTTACTGTAGAGAAAAACTGCTAGTACAATGTGTAGCCAGTTTTTAATGCTCTTTAAAATTAAATCAACTTCCTGTTGGGGTGCCATTTTTAAGTGACTTATGCCCAGTCCTGTTTCTTACTCAGATTTCCATTTTCCTTTGCAGTTACGTGAGTTCTCTTCATATTCCGGTGAATGCTGTCGAGGAAAAATTTAAAAAACATTTTGTGTCCATCATAAATTCCCCAAGTTCTGCTGGTGATAAGACATTACTGCAGAACTTAATACAGCCACGGTATGTATAGACTTGGTAATGGTGGGGGCTAAAATAATGATGGGGTGAGTAACACAATTAGTATTTGTGGTCATTTACATTTAATTGAAGTTATAAGACTTTTGCTTCCGGGGAGCAAAGCTATGGCAAGTCTGAACGAGCTATTAACAAGTAAAGATATTACATTATCAACAAAGCTCCTTATTATTAGAACTATGGTATTCGCAGTAGTAACATATGGTTGTGAGAGCTGGGCCAGAAAGAAATCTGTGCACAGTAAAATTGATGCAATTGAATTGTGGTGTTGGAGAAAACTACTTAGAGTCCCATGGACTGCAAGAAGATCCAATAAATCAGTACAACAGGAAACAAAGACAAACTGTTCACTGGAAGGTTTGATCATGAGGCTGAAGCTCAAACATTTTGTCCATATTATGAGATGGCAGAATGCCCTAGAGAAGACTCTGATGCTGGGAAAGATTGAAGGCACAAGAAGAAGGGGACGACTGAGGCGGAGATGGATAGAGGAGGTCACTGAAGCAATGAACATGAGCTTGAGGGAGCTTAGAGGTGCAGTGGCTGACAAATGTGCCTGGCATGCTACGCGGTCCATAGGATCATGGAGAGTCGGACGTGACTGAAGAACTAAACAACAACACCAAAGTGAACTATTCCTGAGATAAAAAGCTATTTTCTACTGAATTGTTATGCAAATGAGCAGTCCCTGCATACTAATTAACTATTTATGCATTTATGTGGGTGTGCCCATTGTTTTGATTGGTTTGCTATTTTGAGGAGACTTCAAATTTAGATAAGGTTCCATTTCCTAATAAAGTACGGTAAGTTTGTTCTCCTTAAAGCAAATGATTTCAGAAGGATAACATTTAAGACTTAAGTGGCCCAATAAAGCAAATCCGGTATTTGAACAAAGCCTTTCTGGCCATAGGTGATTCAATCAGGATGGCTGAAGAAAGGAGCAGGGATATCCTCAAATCCTGGCCTTTTGGGGCTCTCCTGGAACTTGCCCACCCCTGCTCTATAACATCTTGGCCAGGTTTCCTCAGGAGAGAAATGGATATATGGGAAGGGTGCTGAAGGAGTTAAGATGTGCATTTAACATTGGATTTGGATCCCTCTCATATATAGAGGCTGTTGTTTAGTCATTCAGTCGGGTCCAACTCTCTGGAACGCAGTACACAGGCAAACCTGACAACCACTGCCCCTCTGAGCTCAATCAAGCTCATGCTCATTGCTTCAATGACCTTGCCTATCCATCTCCGACCCTGGACATGAGTATATATTTATTTTAGATCAGAAAAACAACTTATAAAGAAATAAAAATAGCTCTGCGGACAGAAACTTCATCTATACAGAATAATTAAAGCCATTTCAGCACATCCTACAAAACACTTATATTATACATTTTGAAAACTTTGTGGAGTATAAAACAAATGGTACTCTGCATCTGGGCAAACCCAACTGGGGGCTTCATGTGCAGAGTGCAGTATGTCCCGGCATTACTCTACATGTAGATGTTGGGCATATTAGCTGAGGTTGGACAAGATTTTAATATAAAATAAACAAATATCTGTGTTGTTGGGATAAACTGGAACTTTCCGAAAATGCTACTTTAGTAGATATGTGTGAGTATGATGTCATCAGTAACGCCATGCATGATGTCATGATGATCTACTATATAATGCAGGGGTGTAGGAGCAAGGGGGGATACAGCTCAATGTATACAAAGACCACAAAACCATGCTTATATACACATACACACATAGAAACCCACTCACCCCCCCCAGTTCATACACCCATGATACAATGTAATGGTGTTTGTCTTAGCGTATGTCATTAGTTGCCATATGTGATGCCAAAGAGAAAAGAGACGTGGCAAGTGTAAAATGTTGATTCATTAAACAGGAACTTTTCAATATAGTTTTTTAAAGCTTAATAATGGCCAATGCGGATTTAGCCTGGTCTCCTGGCTTGTGCAAAATTCAACCTATTCTATGGTTAAAGTTGTGTAATGTAGCATGCATATGCCTAGAAGGAGCCATGTATAAAGTGGTTTTGCATATATGAGTGAGAGTGCATTGTAGTCTCATTTGCATGCCCCCGTCCAATTTCCCAGAGTATAGTGCAATGACTGTATTTCTGGGAAACCTGCGCAGGAAATATATTTTTTTAAACTTATTTTTAGACATAAAAAACAAGTCAGAGATGCTCATCAGAGAACGAACCAACCTTAATAGGTTAGTTCTATGGCCCTGATAAGCCACTCTGAGAGCAACCTCTTTTAGCTCCCTTGTGCCCTTCACAGGGAGAAATATCCTGTAGTATATCAGTCTGGTCCCACTCAAAAGAATGACCCAGCCCTGAAATACCAGGCAATTCTGCCCTGAGCAGGAACAACAGCGTCTGGGGTTTTCTGTTTCTCCTGCTCAGGGTAGAATTGCCAGGTATTTAGGGGCTGGCTCACTCTTTTGAGTTGGACCAGACTGATATACTACAGGATATTTCTCCCTGTGAAGGACACAAGTGGCTAAAAGAGGTTGCTCTCAGAGTGGCGTATCATGGCCATAGAACTAACCTATTAAGGTTAGTTTGTTCTCTGATGAGCACCTCCGACTTACCTTCTTTTATTTTTAGACATTCAAATGGGATATATATATATATATATATATATATATATATATATATCACATATATAGTTGTCAGTGTTCGCCACGTTGTGAGACGAGCCTTTGACCACCGATACTGCGAGCCCCAGGCGCTCATCGCGACGCCAGTAGGACTAAGAGCAGTGCACAAAATTACGTCCTGTAGGACTTAGGAACTGAAGCGCATAGATGGACTGTGGGCCTTGGAAAATTACGACTTTAACTGCCTAACTACGGATCTTGAAAGATCAAATAGGCCTCAAATTAACTTACACACTCAAACTCAGCACAGTGGGAGAGCCAGGGAGCCTGTGAGTGAGGTTGCAAGTAATTGAGGCATAGTTAGTGTTTTTTCCCAAACAAAAATCGCCTAATCGATAAAAAAATTGATGCCGAAAAAACCTAAACGAAATGAAAACGAGGTCGAAGGCCGTAAAACGAGGACTAAGGACGTAAAAACAAGCTCAATGAAGTAACACTTAATGCAAGCCAATAACACTTAATCCAAGGCAGTAACATTTATCTCAAGGCAGTAAGACTTAACCCAAGCCATTAACTCTTAGCCCAAGTTAGTAACAGTCATCGCAAGGTCCCTAAACTACACGGCGGGGAGAGGCTCGCAGTGAGCACCGCGGGGCTCAATGCGAACCATGCGATGAGCGCCGAAAGCGTTCAGAGCAGGGCTCGCGATAACCCCCGAAGGGGCTCAGAGGGGCCATATCCTTGCATTGTGTGGCAAACAGCATTGCCAGGCTTATAATTTAACTTTTTTTTTTAGGGCCAGTTTCCTAGTATATATATATATGTGTATATATAGCATGGGCAATAGGCATATGGGAATGCCCTTATAAAGTGGAATGAAGGTTCTGTAGGTAGCTATCCCATGACAGTTTACAACATTACCTTACTAATACCCTTTGCAGTGTTTACAATAGTGAACATATATATAAGAATTTGCATGTTTACAAATTTGTTAAACAATTTTTGAAATAAACATATGTTTTGTCACCAACCTGATATTTCCTATTTATTTACACTAGGGAGCAGTGCTCTTCAGGAAATGTGACCACCCTCAAATGTATTGGTAAGTATTTTTGGTACAACTGGGGTATCTTGTTAAACATATGTTAGGAATATCACCGTTTTATTGCTGATATTTCATTCCAATGTTATCACAATGTTTGCAGCTATACTAATAATTTATAACTTTTACTTACGGCCACCGTAGATGTAAATCTTCTGAGGAATGAACTTTAGAGACTGAGCCTGAAGACGTTAGCTCTTGTATACACCTGAATGTACGTGATGCTTGAGCTGAAAATATCTATATTTTTTAACTTTTTAATATATAGTAGAAACCTAAATGTGTACATAGGTTAATAAAGATAGAGGGAACATAGTGGAAAAGATAGAAACTGCAGTCACTGTTTGAGAGAATGGATTTATCCCCACAGGTATCCTTGGGTTTTGGACCCTATTGCCAGGAAAGATAGTAAGCTCGTAGTAGTATATAAATATATACAGAAAACTAGAGAACAGTACACAGTAAAAACTAGCTATATACAGGGTTACTGGCTTGACAATATACCATCAATGTATACCAGACAGAAATGGTTATATAAAAAATAACTTTTATTGGTCCCTATCCATTTATATGGACCAATAAAAGCTATGTTTTATAGATACATTTCTGTCGGGTATTGACTTTTTAAGATGGTATATTGTTAGCCCAGTAAGCCCGTATATGGATATAGCTAGTTATTGTACCAGGTGCTTTTCTCTGGTTTAATGTATAGTGGAAAATACATTATGAGAAATACCTATAATAAACATTACAACACTGTGCAGTTGATGCTTCTCTCCACCACTAATTTAGGTTCCAGGGGGCGGGAGTGGATCTGCCCAGCAATTTTCCTTTATCTGCCTCCTTCCCTCTAGTGTCCACTGCAGGCAAACCTAGACCTGTCTTGTAGAAATATGTTGTAACCATCATCCCTCTCCTTCCTCTTAGTGTGTGGCAGTAGACCTAGTTTCTCTTCTCCATCATTACTGACTCGTATAGTTGGAGGGAACGTTTCAGCTTCAGGACAATGGCCTTGGCAGGCGAGTCTTACCTTCCAAGGGATCCATTTGTGTGGCGGGTCCCTCATCACCTCTCAGTGGGTTGTCACCGCTGCTCACTGTGTTTACGAGTAAGTATACCCCGCGGGCCTTGATGTAGTCTAGTACGGTGATGGACAACCTCTTTATTCAGAGGTCTATCGTACATTTAAAGGAACACTGCCACATCATCATTTCATATAATGAATAATAAATTAAAGGCTATATTATTTGTTATTTTCCAAAACATTCTTCTCATTATCAAAAGTAGGCATGTGCAGCAGAATATTGCGCTAATCTTATCCTATACTTGCATATTTAAACTTGCTGGAAGGAACCACTGACCCTTCACAGACCTGTATGCAGTGTCATTGGCTGAATGAATCGTTGCATGGGCAAAGTCACACATTAATAATGTTAATTAAATAATGTTAATTAAAAAAAAATAATAACAAAAAACAATAGTTGAATAATAATTCATTTATATTAATGCTCATTGGCTCACTCACTGCTTCAGGGCAATACTAGATTGCAATTGGGGAAGAGAGGGCAAGAGAGGCACATGAGGAAAAGCATAGGGAAAAGTGAGGGAAGGTAGAGAGAGAGAGAGGGAGGGGATGAGAAGGGAGGGTGTGAAGGAGTGAAATAAGGGAGAGATAGATACAAGAGAGAGAGAGAGAAGAGAGAGAGACAAGAGAGAGAGAGACATGTGTGAGAGAGAGAACGACAAGAGAGAGAGAGACAAGAGGGAGAGGGTGGGAAGTAGCGAGAGAATGGAGAGATAGAGACAAGAGAGTGAGAGAGAGACAGACAGTAGACATGGGGGAGGGGAGAGAGAGAGGGAGAGGATGGGAAGGGAGGGTGGGAAGGAGTGATAGAAGGGAGAGATAGAGACAAGAGGGAGAGAGAGAGAGAGAAGAGAGAGAGACAGACAATAGACATGGGGGGGGAGAGGGAGAGGATGGGAAAGGAGGGTGGGAAGGAGTGAGAGAGGGGAGAGATAGAGACAAGAGATAGAGAGACAAGAGAGAGAGAGAGAGACAGTAGACATGGGGGAGAGAGGGAGAGGATGGGAAGGAAGTGTGGGAAGGAGTGAGAGAAGGGAGAGATAGAGACATGAGAGAGAAAGACAAGAGAGAGAGAGACAGTAGACATGGGGGGGGAAGAAAATGGGAAGGGCGGGTGGGAAGGAGTAAGAGAATGGAGAGATAGAGACAAGAGAGAGAAGAGAGAGAGAGAGACAGACAGTAGACATGGGGGGTGGGCAGAGAGAGGGAGAGGATGAGAAGGAGTGAGAGAAGGGAGAGATAGAGACAAGAGAGATAGAGACAAGAGAGAGAGAGAGACAAGAGAGAGAGACGATGGAGAGAGAAGAGAGAGAGAAAAGAGAGAGAGAGAGACACACGAGAGAGAGACACGAGAGAGAGACACAAGAGAGAGACATGAGAGAGAGAAAGACAAGAGAGAGAAACAAGAAAGAAAGAGACAAGAGGGCGAGGATGGGAAGGGAGGGTGGGAAGGAGTGAGAGAAGGGAGAGATAGAGACAAGAGAGAGAGAGAAAGAAAGAGAGAGAGCGACAGTAGACATGGGGGGAGGGAGAGAGAGAGGGAGAGGATGGGAAGGGAGGGTGGGAAGGAGTGAAAGAGGAGAGAGATAGAGACAAGAGAGAAAAGAGAGACAGACAGACAGTAGACATGGGGGGGGGAGAGGGAGAGGATGGGAAGGGAGGGTGGGAAGGAGTGAGAGAGGTGAGAGATAGAGACAAGAGAGAGAGAGACAAGAGAGAGAGAGAGACAGTAGACATGGTGGGGTAGAGGGAGAGGGTGGGAAGGGAGGGTGGGAAGGAGTGAGAGAAGGGAGAGATAGAGACAAGAGAGAGAAAGACAAGAGAGAGAGAGACAGTAGACATGGGGGAGGGAGAGGATCGGAAGGAGTGAGAGAAGGGAGAGATAGAGACAAGAGAGAGAGAGAAGAGAGAGAGACAGACAGACAGTAGACATGGGGGGGGGGAGAGGGGGAGGATGGGAAGGGAGCATGGGAAGGAGTGAGAGAAGGGAGAGATAGAGACAAGAGAGAGAGAGAGAGAGAGAGACACAGTAGACATGTGAGGGAGAGAGGGAGAGAATGGGAAGGGAGGGTGGGAAGGAGTGAGAGAGGGGAGAGATAGATACAAGAGAGAGAGAGAGAGAGAGAGAGAGAGAGAAACTAGACATGGGGGAGTGAGGGAGAGGATAAGAAGAGAGGGTGGGAAGGAGTGAGAGAAGGGAGAGAGAGAGACAAGAGAGAGAGAGAGAGTAGACATGGGGGGGAGAGGGAGAGGATGAGAAGGGAGGGTGGGAAGGAGTGAGAGAAGGGAGAGATAGAGACAAGAGAGAGACAGACAGTAGACATGGGGGTGGGGGGGGAAGAGAGGGAGAGGATGGGAAGGGAGCGTGGGAGGGAGTGAGTGAAGGGAGAGATAGAGAAAAGAGAGAGAGAGACAAGAGAGAGAGAGACACGAGAGAGAGAGAGAGACAGGAGAGAGACATGAGAGAGAGACAAGAGAGAGAGAGAAGAGAGAGAGAGAGAGGGGAGAGAGACAGACAGTAGACACATCGGGGAGAGAGAGAGAGAGAGAGAGAGAGAAGAGAGACAGGAGAGAGAAAACAGACTCAAGACATAGGGAGAGAGAGAGAGAGAGAGAGAGAGACACACACAGGAGAGAGACAGTAGACATAGGGGGAGAGAGAAAGAGAGAGACAAGAGAGATAAGAGAGAGAGAGAGACAAGAGAGAGACAAGAGAGAGACAGACAAAAGAGAGAGAGTGAAGAGAGAGAGAGACAGAGACACAGAGAGAGACAAGAGAGAGACAAGAGATAGAGAGACGAGAGAGAGTGAGAGACGAGAGAGTGAGAGACGAAAGAGAGAGACAGACACACAGGAGAGAGACAGACAGTGGACATAGGGAGAGAGAGGGAGAGGAGAGAGAGAAACACAATATTATATGATAGTGGCATTTATGACGGGTAAGTTACTAGTATTCTTTTAATGAAGAAAAATAAATAAATATCAAACAAATATACCACTTACGTATTATTGAAGTGCAATAATGTGCAAATATTCAAGTGCAAATAGTGCTTAACCATCACACATTAGCAGTATTGCCATCTTATTTGTATATGCAGGTTATTGTGCTTCAATAATATGTAGCAAATTGGGTTGTTCTTTTTTATTTTTTTCTGAAATTTTTCCCAATTTTAGACTTTTGTAACAGTATGTTAACTGGATTAAAATATATATTTTCCTTTTGTTTATTAGTTAATTGAGTACTGATTATTTGCGTCCTCTTTTTCTTTTGTATTGGCGTGTGGTGCAACGCGTTATGCACTGGCAGCTCCAATAACTTCATTTTAATCTCTAAAGCACCACTTCTTCCTAATTGGTTTTGTCCTATCCCTTGAAGTAGTCTTACCTCCCAGAGGCACTGCAAGAGTCTCCCTGTGACATTATTCCATTGTATAGTTATTGAAATGTCTTCTACTTGTGATAACTGAATGATAAAAACTAGATAGAGTCAGAATCAGTAAAGAGGTGGATGGACTATTAGACATTGATAGACATTACATGTAGGAAGATGTCACTCACGGCTTCAGTATGTCTACTGAACTATAGATATTGAGCCTGATGATGTCTTTAGCTCTTGTGTACACCTGAATGCACCTTACTGCTTGAGGTGATCTATATTTTTACGTTTTTTAATACAAAAACGTATATCTGACAACAAAAAAAGAAATTAGAGGCCCATTGCATCTTGCCATTGTATCTACATAAAAACCTTGGCTAAATTAATTTACAGGGTGGTTTAGGCAGATCTAAGGCATGCTTTAAAGGGGCTCTGTCTCAGTTAAATCAAGTTGATATTTTTAGGTTATTCTTAAAGAGCATACAAATCTGGCTATATGTTGTGTTTTGCATTTTTTCTAAAGTTAATGAGTCCTGGGAGACTCCAAATTGCAGCATTTATATGCAAATGAGAGGCTCATACATATTAATTTGCTGCTTTAATGTGCTAATTAGGATTACAGTCTGCTCGTCCGTCTCTATAGTGGCCAAAGTAAAGACCTGTAATGTTATCCATCAGTTAGACCCCTCTCCCACTCTTATCAAGTACTCTGAGCTGCACATTAGTATACTGACCTGCACATTAGCATAATGAGCTGCACATTAACATACAGGAGCCACGCATTATCATACTGAACTGCACATTACCATACTAAGCTGCACATTAGCATACAGGAGCCACACATTAGCATAATGAGCTGCACATTATCATACTGAACTGCACATTACCATACTGAGCTGCACATTAGAATACAGGAGCTGCACATTAGCATACAGGAGCCACATAATAGCATGCTGAGCCACACAGCATACTGAGATGCACATTATCATACTGAGCTGCACATTAGCATACAGGAGCTATACATTAGCATACTGAGCCACACATTATCATACTGAGCTGCACATTAACATACAGGAGCCACACATTATCATACAGACCTGCACATTAGCATACAGGAGCAACACATTAGCATACTGAGATGCACATTAACATACAGGAGCCACACATTAGCATACTGAACTGCACATTACCATACTGAGCTGCACATTAGCATACAGGAGCCACACATTAGCATACTGAGAGGCACATTAGCATACAGGAGTCACACATTAGCATACTGAGATGCACATTATCATACAGAGCTGCACATTAGCATACAGGAGCCACACATTATAATACTGAACTGCACATTACCATACTGAGCGGCCCATTAGCATACAGAAGCTGCACATTAGCATACAGGAGCCACACATTAGCATACTGAGATGCACATTATCATACTAAACCGCACATTTGCATACAGGAGCTGCAAATTGGCATACAGGAGCTTCAAAATGAATTATAAACATTTCCGAAATTATTTACTTCAGAGAAAAACTTGTGTATAGTAGTATAGTCAATTATTAATGCTCTCTAAAATGAAATCAACTTTTTGGGGTTAATTTCCATATAGTGTGTGTCCCTACCATTGCTTCTCAAAGCATATAGCTGCTCAAATACATATCTACTACCTTTTCATTTACTTAATAGTTAAAATTTAAAAGTTGTAGATCAGGAGTTCCCAAACATGATTTTATCGACTGACCACTTAAAAGTTGGCTAGAGTCTTGGCAGATGACTGGTATACAGCTGAGGCCATTTGCAATCACATAATTATTTTTCTGCCTGTTTCTTAGAAGACAATTATAATTCTCTACCTAGAGGAGCTAGTAATTTTAATTCAGCATTAATCACTAATAAAAAAAAAAACAATTTAATAACTTATAATAGCAATATTTAATAATAAATTAATCTTTACCGATTACAATATCTGCCAACAGCTGAGTGTTTGTGTTTTTAATTGGCTGAGAGACAGGTCAAAATTATTTTAAGAAAAATCAAATATGACAAGAGGATGAACAGTCATTGATTGGCTGCCCCAAAAGCTTGTTGTCTCTCTAGATCAATATGAGCAAGTGCAAAACAACAAGATAACTAATATAGGAAAAGCAACACTTGCTCAGCCTGCACAACTGGTTCTAACTCATGCCACCGGTCAATGCATCTCCTTATATATATGCCATGCTATTACTTGAACCAAGCAAGTTGTAGGCATTCAGTCCTCAGCAAGACAGTAAAATGCAGAGTCTGTGGTGTATACAAGCAATCTAAAACCTTTAACTACAAATGCTCACAACTCAATTAGTTTATCAGTAATTTCAAAAGAGATGACACTTTTCCAATCCTTTAAATGCTGGGCATCTGGTGACATCAGTGGCTTTTTAAATTGTCATGCAGGTTGAATGTGGTCACTAAGACCTACCACTACATCAGTCAAGATCAATGAATAGACTGTGTAACATAGTCATACAAGATGTTTATGTGAGCCATAAACTTAACAAAGCTTCCTTTTGCCAGGAAGTCTGAAAGAGTTAACTTCCCTGAGCAGTTGATTAGATGCACCTCATCAGAAATTACTTAAGACTGCTCCTGGGTGTGGCTGTGTTTATGGGCTGCATTTACAGTCTGTGTGAGGCTGTTTTGGACTGCAGCTGGAAGTCTATGTGAGGCTGTGAAGACAGAGTTTTGCGGTCCGTGTGAGGCTGATGATGTCGGGAATGCTGCCGAAACGCGCGTCAGGTTTTCTTGTCTGATTGGAGTGCATAGGTGCCAGCCAGTGATTGCCCTTTGCCTAGATACATTTTTTGCTGCTCTCTAAGTAAGTCTCTTATTTTCTGTATTATTTACATTATTGAATTAAATACAGGCGTAGATTTGAAAAGTCACTATATTATATATGGACCTAAAAGATTAATTAATTGTTCATAATAACTTGGTCTCTGCTCACTACATAACTAGATACCATTATAAGGTCATTATATATCTGGTTTAACACAAACAGGCACCTGTGGTACCTCTTTACCATTTGATTAATTAATTAGTAATTTAATTGGATTGTATATTTTTATTAATTTACAAATTGATATCTTGCTTTATTTTAAATGTTTATATTAATAAAGATCATCAGTTTTAATCTCCTTCAATGAGTTCATATTATATAAGTGTAAATGACTAGAGATAAAACCACTATCTAACTATTAAAGGGCTGAGTGTACAATTGGTCTGGTCTGAAGACACAAACAGGAGGAGTGTGTGCATCGTTTGAGTTGAAGAAAGAGAGAAATAATGAAAGAAGTGTTTGGTTTGATGAGGGGTGTGTAAAGCTGAGTTGGGAAACGAGACACACAGAGAGAAATGTATGTGCAGGTGTCTAAATCTGCAAAAAGACACAGAGACAGCAGCTTGGAGCTGATGACCATTTTGCAACAGAGTGAAGGCCCGGAGTTCTGAAAGATTCCAGTGATTTTAAAGAAACTATTGGACTGCTTGTTTTTCCTCCACCCAGGTTTAGATGGATGGGAGCCAGATAGTTAGGGAACTGACTAAGTAAAAGTATTTTTTTTTTTGGAAGCTAGGTCTGTTATTTACTTTCTGATTTGTTTTGGTGTATTATTTGGGATTACTCGTTAATATTATAGTAGTATTTGGAAAAATATTGAGGCCTCTTGTATTGTGCTTCTCCATTAAAGTGCCGGATATACGGGCACAAACCCATTGGAGACTGGCAACTTGTCACAACAGATACAGGAGCATATTATTCACACAATATTTCTGGGACATGAGATCCCTTGTGGATTTGTGAGTTTGGAAAAACAAACACAAAAAAAAAACACCAAACATCTTTTCTTTCAAAAGCAAACATTACTGAAAGTGTTACTGAATCTCTCAGGGCAGTCAATAAAACTGCTAAATTATTTAGATTTAACTCGCTATCTGTTTACTACAAAGCTAATGAATTCCTTTAATTGATTTTGTACTAATGGCAGCTAAAGTTCATCATGTAAAATCTGTGCTGTCTGTGTAAGACAACATCCTGACAAATAATATATATAATATTTTCTTTTCTATTTTAGTTTGTATTTTCCAGATTCATGGAGCGTTCAGGTCGGGCTGGTAAACCAACCACAGGACCCTCCAAATTCTCCTGTTCTCATAGAGAAGATCATTTACCACAGCAAATACAAGTCCAGCACTATGGTCAATGATATTGCTCTGATTAAGCTTGCAACACCTTTTACACTCAACGGCAAGTATACTAATACTCTACACAGTGACGGTGCAGCAGGTGCGAAGCACCAGGACCCACAACAGAGTAGGAACCCTCTGCTACTTGCAGTAAATGAGGAATCATAATTTATTAGATATAGGTAATTAATTTATAGAAAATTGATCTGATTAACATAGGGGTGATTTGATTATATATATTTTTTTTTATTGACCCAAAGGATGGATAAAAAAGTTGCTAGGGCCCCCCACATTATTTTGCACTGGGGCCCTCCATTCATTAGCTCCACCACTGACACTACATATTTACTGTTTTTTCAGTTTTATTTCTAGTAATATTTATCTGACTTTTACTTGTCACACCATTAGTGTTTCCAGGTTCACATATATTCCCATATATTATTATGCATCAACATTTTCCGTAGCGCTGTTCAGGGGATAAGGACAAGGAAAGATACAATATATATATATATATGTGTGTACATATATATATATATATATATATATATATATATATATATTGTACATATATATATATATATATATGTACAATATATATATATATATATATATATATATGTACACACACATATATATATATATATATATATATATATATATATATATATATATATATATATACTGATTCAGGATTCTTTAGTGAATAAAGATCAACTGAAATGCTCTAGCAACATTAGTCCATTAATCACTGATTTTAATATAATTAAGTTCAGTGATTTAGAAGAAAACAATATTCAATAATAAACTTACTTTCATGGGCCAGTCTGGTATCCGCCCAATATAATTTTCAGGAACAATGTGTAACCAACATAAAGCTCTGCATTGGCTGTAGACTTCTTATTTTAAAGATATTTCCCAAAGGAACAACCTTTTGCTGTGGGGCAGCCTGTGAATGTTTGTTTATTCTCTCATTATATCTGATTGCTCTTAAAGCCATTTTGACCTATATCTCAGCCAAAACCTGCAAGCCTCCCCTCACTGACCTTCAGCCCTATTAAATTGTAGCTTAGATCTAAATCTTACCATTTAGTAAAAAATGTAGCACTTTTTGTTTTTAAATTCCTCTCTTAAGTCGACCTGCAGCCGACTTGGGTGTTAAAACGCAGGACGGACGAAAAATGCCTAAGAGCCAGGCAACATGGAACGTCGCAGGACGAAAAAACATTGCTCTGTCAAGATCGTAGCCCTTACAATCCAATCATGCTATTAAATTACTAAGAAGCCCAACGGGTGCTCCAGAGCACCCCCAAGGGCTCCGAAAGCCCTTACATGCGCTGCACGAGCAGTACAAAAGACCTTGCTCCGGCCACCAAACCTCCTTCTGGCCCCTAAGTCTCCCCTCTGCTCCTTAAATCTAACTCCATGTTGCCGGGTCCTGATCTGGACCCCCGCGGCAGTTAAACAGTTAACCCTTCTGCAGGGGTACATGAAGTACCCCCGCGGCACTTAAAATTAACCCCCCTATGCTGGGGTCCCCATCAGAACCCCCGCATTGTCCCCATATTAACCTGTGCAGTGGAGGGCCTGATCAGGACTCCCGCTGCATTAAAAATGTCAAATTACCCACCATGGGTCCTTAAAGGACCTGCGGCACACTATTGCCGCAATCCCTATGCTGGGGGGACCCCGCAGCACCCCCATACTAACCAGTGCAGTGGGGGCTGATCGGGTCACCCTATAGTGCAATCCTGGCTGTGGGGGCACCTAAAATGAACCCCCCCCATGCTGGGGGTCTCCATCTGGACCCTTGCAGTGTCCCTACATTAACCCTTGCAGCTGGGGTTCCGATTGGGTCCACAGTTGCATTTAAAATTTCATATTTCCTGACGCAGTTCCTGAAAGGACCTTTAAGGTCCTTAAAGGACCTGCAATAACTAAAAAATGTACTCCTGCCATGGGGGCACTATAAGTACCCCTCAGGCATCTAAAATTATTCCCATCACTCATGGAGGTCTATACAGACCCCATGAGCCTTTAATTAACCCCAGCAGTCCCATAAGGGTTAACAGGGTAGAGGGGGGTTAGTAGTGTAGGGTAGGAGTTGGGTAGGTAGTGTAGAGGTTAATAGGGAAGGGTAGGAGGGGGTTAATGGGATGGGGTTTACTGGGTACATTTGGGGTTAAATAGGCCCAATTTGTGTAAATAGGTTTAGTTGAGGTTAAATAGGTCTAGATGGGGTTAAATAGGACTAGATAGGGGTACATAGGACTAGATAGGATTAAATATTTCTAGATGGGTTTAAATATGACTAATTAGGGTTACATAGGACTAGACAGGGTTAAATAGGGCTAGATTGGGTTAAGTGGTTAGTGATAGGGTTAATTTGGTATGGTGAGGGTTGAATAGGGTTAATTAGATAGAGGGAGGTTAATTAGTTAGAGGGGGGTTAATGGAATGGTATAGGACAGGATAGGGGTTAATAATTTAAGGTAGGGGTTTATTGGGTACAGTTGGGGTTAATTGGGTTAAGTTAGGGTTAATGGGGTATAGTTAAGGTTAATGGGGTTTAGTTTGGGTTAATGGAATATAGTTAGGGTTACTGGGGCTTAGTTAGGGTTAATAGTGTAGAGGTGGCGTTAATAGGATGGGGGGTTAATAGTGTAGTGTTTAGACTTTAGACCTGGAGGACCCTTGTGGCACTTATAGTGTTATTCTAGTAGTTATTAGTGTCCTATAGGTGTCTATATAGACCCCTATTGGACTAATGGGATTAATTAGTGTCCCATAAGGGTCTGGGACTGAGGGGGTTAATTATAGGCTTATGGGGGTCTGTATAGACCCCCATGAGTGATGGGGTTAATTTTAGATGCCTGGGGGGGTACTTTTAGTACCCCCACTGCAGGGATTAATTTTTTCATTTAGCGCGGGTCGTTTAAGGACCTTGAAGGTCCTATTAGGACCTGCAGAGGGAAATCTGAATTTGTATATGCAGCTGCAAGGGTTAATGCAGGGACACTGCGGGGTCCTGATGGGGACCCCCAGCATGGGGGGGGGTAATTTTAGGTGCCGTGGGGTACTTACAGTACTCCCATGGTCGGGATGGCGCATTAGTGTGCTGTGGGCGCTTTAAGGACCCGCGGGGGGAAATGGATTTGAATTTTTAAATGCAGCGGGGGTCCCGATCAGGAGCCCTGCCTGCAAGGGGTAATATGGGGACACTGCGGGGGTCCCTTACCTGATATCTTTTTCTTCTGGGTGATTTTTGGAAATAATTTCTAATTACCTCCTGGAGATTTGGCTGCATCGCTTATATGAATCTGACAAGACTGAATATGTACAGGCCTCAGGAGTAATTAGACTGATTAGGCCCCCATGGGCTCTCCATATGCCAAAGAGTGGCAGTTTTGTATGGCTTTCCAAGGAAGTCTGGAGTTAGCTATATCTACTGTGCAGGGGACAAATGCTTGGCATTTCAGTGCTGGATTGTATTTTTTTTAATGGGACCATATAAGATAATAATGTCAGAATGGGATAAATGACCACAACACAAAACACACATCTTATATTATAAAAACACACAGGAAAATTTTAGACAAATATAGTTAGTCTTAAAATACCTGAGATATGCACAAAGTTACTTTATAATTAACTAATTAACTAGATGAGTCAATTGCTTTTTATCTGTAAGTATCACTGCTTCTATGTTAAATTGAGGAGGCAGAAAATCAATTACTTTGATGACATGCATTTTATTTGCTCTTGGTTTCAAAATAGGCTCTTTTTAATGTAAAATTCAGGACTATTCTGCGGGCCGGACCCAAAGAGACCAGGCAGTGCTTTGTCTGCAATTTGTTATCTCCCATTTTGTGCAGAAAATGTTGGCAAGAAACACAAATCCTGAGATAACGAAGGTGACAAGTGTAGTTACAGAACATATAATTCAAGGCACTGGAGGAAAAATAGCAATGTACCAAACCATCCTGGCTGTCATACGGCGCCATCTTGTGGGGAACAATTGAAAACGCTTTATATTATGGGAAGATAAACATAAATGGACACAGCAAAGGCCCCAGTTATTACATAAAATTAATATAATTGATGCTGCTTGTTACTAAAACAATTTGAATTGAAATGTTAGAGGTGACAAATGATTTGAGCTGATTCAGAATATTTTTTTCCAAATAGCAGCTCTTTGCCTCCTCAAACATGGAGCAGTAACTACAAACTAGACACGTTCCGTTAGCATTACTGCATACATGATCTGTAATCACGCTTTTTCATATAAAAGGAGCCTAAGTTTTAGTGGACATTCTACGTTAACTTATCAATTCTTAATTGCACATGCCATAAAGAATAACCTGGGAATAAGAGGTTCTTTAAGATTTCTTCATCACTTCATCTTTTAGTACATTTTGGCCGTTGAATTGCTGGTAGCCTGCTTTGCTTGTACCTGATGATAACATGTGCTAGTATATTATAGGGACAGACAGAGGGCCACTGGTGGAGCTACTGCTGGTGCTTCAGGTGCAAAGCACCGGTGCCTACTACAGGGCAAGGGCCCACTCCTCCCAGCCTCGGGTAAAAGGGACATATAAATATGTTTATAGAAAGATGATCTGATTACGCATATATTTTATTGTCTTTTATACTGAACCCAGGAGCATCTACCATTTACATTTAATTTTGCACCGGGGCCATCCAATCACTAGCTCAGTTATTATAGAGGTGGGTTGGAACAACAAGTACGGCGTGCAACAAGTACGGCGTGCAACAAGTACGGCGCCATGCCGGCGCGGTGCATGCTGGTGTCACGGATGATATCACTCACGCATTATTCAAGGAGATTTCAAATACAAGCACTATGGCAAAAATCCCATTCCTGTATTATTATCCTGTATATTTTATTTTAAACCAAACACGACTGCCTATTCCAGACTGGATACCTGACAACCCTAATGCTGAGTTGGGGTTGGGGCAGGGGGTAGGGGTCTTCCATTTCCCTAGCGGCTACACCTCTGTGAGAAAAGTCTACAAATTAATATAAAAAAAATAAAAAGTGGACCTATCCTGTTATGGTTGCGCGACCTAGCCTGATACAGTCGCACGCGCGTGTCTGTGCCCTGCGCCACAGTGTTGAAGTGGTGAAAAGTTGTAGTGCAGGGAAAAAACTATTCAATCCTCCGACGTATCACAACTTGACGGCGCTGGGTCAACAGCGGGGCCATCGCGATATTCGGCGCGGGCACTCTTCCACCCAGGGCCTCGGGCGCGCCTCTCAAGGCCTCTTCTGTCTACGCGCCTTATCCAGCAGGTCGGAGGGGGAAATACGTTTTTTTGCCTGCACTAATTCCTGTTCATCACTTCACCAATGTGGCGCAGCGGCCGGTCACTCGCGCGCTACTATAAAAGGAAAGGATCCAAAAAGTATATATTTACAAACAAACTTCAAATTAGAAAATTAATTGTTATTACTCATCAAAGATTTAGAGAGATAAGTGGTTGGAACTATAATATAAGGAAACTGTTTAAAGTTACTTGAAAGAGGGATGAGGGCTAGAATAAGATGGGCCAAGATGGCAGGGGCTTGGACTGGCATACAGCTCCCAATTCTCCAAGACCCAACCCAGTTATATACATAGATTATCTATAGATCATTCAGCTCTATAGACACCCCAATAATAAAGACACCTTTAATGAAAAGGTATGTACTGTGTTGGGTTCCCTGGTGATCCAGTTGTTAGGATTCGGTGCTTTCCACACTGTGACCTGGGTTTAATTCCAAGTTAGGGGACCAAGAGGTCACACCACCCCGAAGCTGAGCAGGGTTGGGCCTGGTTGGTACTTGGATGGGAGACCACCTAGGAATACCAGGAGCTGTATGCTGTGGCCCACTGGAGAAGGAACTGGTAACCCACTCCAGTATTTCTGCCATGAATACTAAAGTGGATCAGCATGACCATGGACATAAAGATGTCCAGGTGTGTTGCGGTCCATGGAGAGTGGAAAACGACTGAACAACGCAAAATGATCACAGCTTTTTTGTGATATCCCAGTAATAATGGGGTTCTTATCTACCTATAGGATGCCTTTGGGGCTCATTCAATTGAGAAATTGTATGTTGCTGGAGCCTGTAAATGAATTTGCTATTCAATTGGTGTCCTTTTGTGAGCCACAAACGGTCTACGGGTTACGGGCTGAAAATCCCAACCGTAACTTACGCCATTGATCTTTCACGTTTACAAAACTTCTGAGCGCTAAAATCGCAAATCGCTATTCAATTGCTACAATTCCCCAAGCCCACAAATGTTTTCACACCCGTAAATGGCAAATGTAGAAGAAAATCCTCAGGGTACCAGATGTGACCCGCAAGGGGGTTAAAGACTTGTCCGTAGCACTGTAAATGCAAATAAAAATCAATACTGCACTGTAAATGACGGGAAAAGCGAAGAAAGACATTAGAATTAATTGCACAACAGTCTCAAGCTTGCAAATCGGCAATACAAAATTAATTATTTTTAAGTTTTAATTTGGGGTTATATCGATTTCTGGAATCAATGAACTAATACATATCAGGCCACCCACATGGACTAGAACAGTATTGGCATTCATTTTTATTATTTTGTGGTTTTGCGAGTCTGATCGCATATCGGACCTCTAAACGCTAATTGATTGACATGTAACCTCCATCTTATACTGCATAATGATGATGCTACATACGAGTGCATGGTTTACGGTTTCAGCTTTCAGCCCGTAACTTGAATCGCTCCGTAATTGTAGCAGAGTCCGAGCCCGAAGACATGCCGCCTGTGTACCATGAGTTGTGGCCTTGCAATTGAATGAGGCTCTTGGTGTCTAATGTCCATCACAAGATGTCCCTGATTAAATAGCATTGCTTATGAAATGCACAGGGGTGGAGGACATCAGAAAGAACTTGTGTTGTCCATTATTCACATTATTTAATGAATAGGTCATTGATAGTCATCATCTAAATGCCCCAGGAACATTCCTCTAGTCTGGGGCCTAATGAGTAAAATCGTGTTTGAACCATAACATACCACATTAATAAGTGCTCAGAAATGTAACATTGTTAGGGCCATCTTTTTTTTTTTGGGAAACAACTGTATCTATTAAAACCACAAATGTCGATTTTTGAAGTAACGTCTTGTATTTAAAACCTTCTCAATTGTCTCCAAGTCTTTTTCTGGTTCCTCCTGTTGTTTTCTCCCAAAGTCTAAGAGATGGATATAAGACTGGAGTGCTCTGCAGAATATATATCTGTATTGTGCCCAGATTACGTATGTATCTGGAAAACTTCAATGGCTGTGACCCAACCTAATGTGTAAAGAATAAAAGTGTCCCTTGTATGTAAAAGTGCTTTGATACAACATATACAGCCTTATTAAATTGCGATTTGGCCAATTGAATAGGGCTCTATTTAAGCACACAGCATATTTTATTTACACAAGTTTTTAGTTAGTGAAGACCTTGCTTTTGGATAGATGTTCACTAACTAAAAACTTCTATAAAAAAATATATACTATGTGCTTAAATAGAGCCCTATTAAATTTACTGTATCACAATTTAATAAGGCTGATACAGTACAGTTTGGGGCAATGGAGATGGACATGGTAACAATTGGAGGGATATGTCGGAGCCCCTGTGTCATATTTGGGCTACTCTGCTCCAGATTAACTCTTTTATTCCAAATTGACAAAATGTTAATAATTCTGTACCATAGCTAATTATACAATTAAACTAACCATAAATATGTGTTTATTTTGTTATCAGGCTCAATACAACCAATCTGTCTGCCGAATTATGGAGAAGATTTTCCAGAGGGTAAAATGTGTTGGATTTCTGGATGGGGAGCAACAGAAGAAGGAGGTATTATAATATATATATATATATATATATATATATATATCTATATATATATATATATATATATATATATAAAATGTATTACTACTCATTTATTACATATTAAAAATATGCATATTTAACACTACTCAATGAACACATATTGATTTTCTGCAATGTAAGAAGTAATAATAAGAATGGGTCCAATATGCATTAGGCAGTTACATTATTTTAGATTGCTAAAATTTGTATTGGATAGAATAATCCATTGGCCCTTATATGCAAGGTCTGTTTCAAAGTAGGTGCCTGTAGGGCCACAGACAGTCTTGGATTTGAAGATCTACTTTCTGTGCGCAGCAGGGATATCATCAAATCCAGGCTTGTGCATGGCCCTCCAGGACCGAACTTGTGCATACTCGCGGTAAAGGTTCAATAAAAAGTCAAATATATGTATGTGCAGTCTTTCCATAAAATGAATTATATGCCCCTCTCCATTAATTAAGAGTTCCCCTTTACCCCATGCCACTGCTGCCAGCAGAGGGCCTTACCTTTGCGCTTTGCGCCTGCTGCACCAACAGTCGCTCCACCACTATGGCCCTCATTCAATTGCAATTTGGCCAAAATAAGCACATAACATATTTTTTCACAGAAGTTTTTAGTTAGTAAGCATCTATCCAAAAGCAAGGTTTTCCCTAACTAAAAACTTCTATAAAAAAAATATGCTATGTGCTTATTTAGAGCCCTATTCAATTGGCCAAATTGCAATTGAATGAGGCCCTATGTAATTGTCTTTTGAATTGACATATACCATAAGTTATGTTCATGCAGAATTTGTTGTCTCCTTTTATATACAGGATGCCACATGTTTTAATAAAGATATGTGCCATTCAGTAACTGGAGCCACACATAGGACCTCGATACAGGAGGCGTGCGCTGAATTTATTGCCTTGGCTTCTTCTGACAGGCGACATCAGAGAAGGGCTTAGCAGGGGTTCATTACAAATCCTACTGGTGTAGTCCAAGCTCCCCGCAGAGTGTAGGTACAAAGCCTGGCACTGCCAGCCATGAATAAGGAGAGGTACGAGGTAGGGTGGACCACAACTGCGCCACGTATAAGTTCATAATTCATTTTAAAAATAAATGTTATTAAAAAGCCACATATGGTAGATACTAATTCATTGTTTCAAAATATCATTAAATTAAGGCAACTGTAGAACTAATATCCTGCTCAGTGTACTTGATAGTGAGGCGGGTGACAAAATTGGGTGCTATTTTTTTGGCCACGACAGGGATAAAGCAGGTTGTGATTCTATTACAAAAATTATAGTGATTTTTGTTTCATGAAGTGTCCACTTTAGTATAAAATGGCTAATGCAATGTCTAACCTGATTAAAAAACTGCTTTGTTTTGGGGTTAGTATCTTTAACGAAGAAATAACTATTATGGAGGGATAGAGAGCGGTGGTGAGAAAATTAACAAAAAACTGGAAGCATGTAAATTAAGTCTATAAATCTGTTGTTTTTTTTAATTACATTTAGACAAACACTTTTTCATTTTGAGCAATAAACAATCATGGATAGATATATAGATAGATAGACAGATAGATGGATGGATAGATAGATGGATAGATAGATAGATAGATAGATAGATAGATAGATAGATAGATAGATAGATAGATAGATAGTCAGATGGATGGACATATAGATGAATATATTGATGGATAGAAAGATGGATAGACGGATTGATACATAGACGCATATATAGATAGATGGATACATAGATGAATACAAAGACAGATGGATACATAGATAGATGGATACATAGATAGATGGATACAAAGATATATGGATACATAGATGGAGAGATACAAAGATGGATGGATGGAGAGATAGATAGATAGATAGATAGATAGATAGATAGATAGATAGATAGATAGATAGATAGTCAGATGGATGGACATATAGATGAATATATTAATGGATACATAGATGGATAGATAGATGGATAGATAGATGGATAGATAGATGGATAGACGGATTGATACATAGACGCATATATAGATAGATGGATACATAGACGCATATATAGATAGATGGATACATAGATGGATACATACATAGATGGATGGATACATAGATGGATACAAGGATGGATGGATGGAGAGATAGATAGATAGATAGATAGTCAGATGGATGGACATATAGATGAATATATTGATGGATACATAGATGGATAGATAGATGAATAGACGGATTGATAGATGGATACATAGACGCATAAATAGATAGATGGATACAGAGATGAATACAAAGATAGATGGATACATAGATGGATGGATGGAGAGATAGATAGATGGATAGACGGATTGATAGATGGATACATAGACACATATATAGATAGATGGATACAAAGATGGATAAATAGATGGATACATAGATGAATATATAGATAGATGGATACATAGATGAATACAAAGATAGATGGATATATAGATAGATGGATACATAGATGGATGGATACATAGATGGATAAATAGATGAATACATAGATGAATACAAAGATAGATGGATACATAGATAGATGGATACATAGATGGATGGATACATAGATGGATAAATAGATGAATACATAGATGAATACAAAGATAGATGGATACATAGATAGATGGATACATAGATGGATTGATACATAGATGGATACACAATTGGATACATAGATGGATATATAGATGAATATATAGATAGATGGTAACATAGACTGATTGACAGATGGATAGATGGATGGATATTGGCTTCTTCTTAAACATGTTTTTCTTGCAACTATAATCAAGTGTACACCACCACATGGATACACAATATACCAATATACATTACATACAGACCTCAGACAAGTGATAGGATTATTCATAAAGATATTACAATAACATTTTTGTTGTTTTTGGTTTCAAACAATACATTATAATAAAAAACACAACTTTACTAAAAGATAAAATAAAGTTTTTTTCTGCTTCCTTTGCTACGATCTTTAATTTAGTTTCATTTTTCACATTTTTTCTCTTGTGTTGTTGACTGAACTGGTAGTTCTGTGGAGGCGGCTTTTGTAGAAGATATTTAAATTAGGGATTAAGAGCTGGCTTTTTTCTTCGACTTAATGCTGGTCTGCTACTGAATTCATTGCATCACAGTCAGTTGCCATGGAAATGATGTATTATTACAGATCCTGAGCAGCTATGGCATCGCAGCAGGTGGCAAAGTTAGCTAGGCGGGCGAAAGGTTCCAGGGCTCAAAGAAAAAAATATATGAAGTGTCGTGTATGTGCATGACATGGACGATCTGCTGAAAGACTTCTGCAAGTAACTGAAGCATGGAAATAAGTGTCTGTTTTATTGATCATATACTTAAAGGACCACTGTCATGCTCATACAAGAGGTGCTAATTTAATATCTAGTTAACAATATCTATCCATCTATCTATCTATCCATCCATCTTTCCATCTATCTATCCATCTATCTATCCATCTATCTATCCATCTATCTATCTATCTATCTATCTATCTATCTATCTATCTATCTATCTATCAATCTATCTCCATCTATCCATCTACTGTATCTACCTATCCATCTATCCTATTTTGAATGTACATTTGGAGTTTAGTGTTATGGACTTTAGCAGATCTGCTTCTCTCTAACCCCTATAAGGTGTCTGAGCGTGGGGGAGAATTTACCAAGGGTCACTGTCCTGATCGGGGTCGTTATCTTTTGCCCTGATAACATTGATTATTTCTACCTACTTCTATGCATTAGCTATTGCAGTAGAGGTGTATATATTTAGAGGCCCAGGCCTAGGGCAGCATATTTTCAGGGGCAGCAAGCTGCAGTCAAACAAAACCATTTTTCTCTAAATAGGGATTTGTTGCTAATCAGTTACTAAATAAATAAAATAAGCCCATGTAATATGATCACTACAGCCACTCTTTATGGGTGTAAGATCATGTCTCTCCAGCCCCCATCTATTTCCATTCCATCTCTTCACCTTCTCCCCCTTTCTTCTTCCAACCTTTTCTCGTTGCTCTGAACCCGTTCATGTAAAAAAAAAAAAAAAAAAAGGTCTGTATCTTAAAGGACCACTTTAACTATTAGCTAGGAAGGGCCTGATAAGAAGAAATCCCCTTAAGAAGCTTTTACTTTGCATTTAAACAATTAATTACTAGTATTCAATGTCCCCAGAGTGCCTGGTTTTCTACACCTGCGAAATAAAGTATTTGGGGTAGGGTGGAGCCGACCAGGGGGGGGTGTGATCTGAATTGGCAGTATAACAGTGGGCAGTGACTAGTAAGTGTGTGTACATGACTTGGTAGGATCTGGTAAGAAGAAAAGCCTTTATGAAACATTTTACTGTGTATTTAAACAATGAATTACTAATATTCAATACCCCCCAAGCTGCATAAGCTATTTTTTCTAACCTGCTAAATAAAGTATTTGGGGTGTGGTGGAGCCGACAAGGGGGATGTGTGATATAAACTGGCAGTATGATAGTGAGCAGTGACTAGAAAGTGTGTGTGTGTGTACATGGCTAGCAGCTCAGGTTACACTACCACCAATAGGGGAGCTAGTAAATAGAGGGCCCCGGTGCAATTTTTTTTTATATCTATACATATATATTTCCATTATTTTTCTGCCCAATGCCTCTGGCCCCCTGCCACCCACCCTTCCCATTCATCTCCTGCCCCCTACAACCCCAGCTCCTCATGGCCCACGTGTCTTTTTATAACATTTCTAAATACATAAAATGGTATGTTCCATCAATACCCTCTTCTAAGCCAATACAAGATTATTTACATTTGTAATCCAATTAAGAATCAGACACGTACATAGCATGCAACAAGCATGTATAGAACCTTAAATCATTGTGCAAATCACCTTATTTCTACAATTAATACACAGTCAATACCTTGTTTTTTAGCCTTGAGTTCAGAAATGTTATTTTCTCCTAGTAAAAACTGCTGAATCAGAGAGATGCATAATTTCAGAGCTAAAATTTGCCAAATACTAAGGAAATAAATGCTATAATATATATATATATATATATATATATATATACACACTAAATAATGTATACATACTTGTATTTTACTACAACACTGCCCACCACCAGGGAGCAAAAAGAAAAGCCAGAGCTGGTAAGTGCAAGAGAGCAGGGGAGGGGGGCAGGAGGGCAAGGAATGCTAGGGGTAGAAGGGAAAGGGGTTGAGGGGAGTAGAGAAAATAGTGCTTGGGGGCAGGAGGGAAAGGGGTTGGGTGGACAGCACTAGCCCCCCCTAGTGCATTGCATCGGGTGCACTGGTGGTAGTTTTGCCCCTGACTATTACTAATGTGTGTTTCAGCAAGTGGTTTTAAATGTGGCACTTCCCCCTGTGCAGCTCCACTCCACCCCAAAATATAATTCCCAGGCTGGAGACAACAAGAGCTTATGGAGTCTGTGGGCTCATAAAAAATATAAATTATTTGTTTAAATACACAGTAAAAGCTTATTTTCTTATCAAGTCCTGCCTAATTATTCTTTAGAGAGCTCTTGAAATTTAGCTCCTATTATTGGAACTCATACTAAGAATTGTTGTTCTTGTACTTTAGTACATAAATATTCAGCTGCAGAGCCTTGGTGAAATGTTGGACTACTTTTCTGCTAGACTTCACAGATTAGTGGAATCTGTTTATTTGTGCGAGAAATTGGTCTGTCTCGCACAGATTGTCTCACAGCTTGCATGTTGTTTTCAAGTTTCCCATTTCAAGGGAAATGGAAGAAAGTACAAACTTATAACTATAAATCCCTGGTAAGACCTAAACTTCAATATGATGTAGAATACTGGAAGGCACTTCCTGAGAGTACGTTGTTTAAGCAGAAACTGTTCAAAATAGAACATTTCCTCAAAGAATATCCATTAGATTTTATCCACCAGGTAGATTACCAATCGTGTTAACAGCACCTTTAAAAATGCCATTCCTTTAACTACACTATACCCTGAAAATAAAGTATCATCCATAACATATTGGCTTTATTTTGAAGCTCATCTGGTTTAGACTTTAACCTGTATCTATCAGGGATATCCTTGGCTTGGGCAAAACTCTCCAATTGGGAAACATTGGGTTGGCCAACTGACCCTGGCTGGGAAATAACAAGTGCTGGTGTCTTTTGGCAGAGCCATTAAATAAAGTTAAATATAAAGGGGGATCTTTGAATCTTCTGCATTGAAATGGGAGGGGGGATACATTTGTGCTATGCAATCACGGCAAAGAAGGTGTTAATTTAAAATGAGTAACATCAACACTTGAAGCCCTATTAAATTCCCCTGACGTGTAAAACAGTAGCCCGTAAGATAATTCGTAAGACTTACAGCTATTAAATTGCCGAACTGCGGGTTTGTAGCGAAAAAGCATACAGGACGTGGAACTTCACGGCTGCAAATCCTTTGTTCTGTCAAGCCCGTAACTGCTATCTTCCAATTTAGCTATTAAATTGCAACAAATTCAATGGTGTTCAATCCTGTAACGCGCAAATTGAGCCATGAAGCCAACGGGTTCCAGAGAGGACCCGCAAGAGGGGCACTTACATGAAAAGGGAAAGTGATGTAGGTATTAGAATTATTAGCACAACATACTCAAGCCCGCAAATGGGCAATATAAAATACTTTATTCCATGTTTCATTTCCGTGTTATATCGATCCCGGCAATCAATGTGTTAATACAGATAATGGAACTCGCATGGACTAGAATAATCATATTTACGGCTTTATTATATTGCCTTATTTCTGGAATGTCGGTCTGATCGTAACTCGTAATTGAAACCCGTAAAACTTTGAAATCCAACCTCCATTTTTCTGTGACGCAATGATGACGATCTCTGTTTCCATTTGCTCCATCTAAACCTGTAACTATGGGTTTGACTAATTGATCGCGTTTACGGCCGCGCATCCAACGTTCAAAAATGGTCTACATGTTTACGTCTCAAGCCCGTAACTCGCGTCCTGTTTTAATTTAATACGTATGTAGGTCGGCCAAATTTCAAGCCTGCAGCCATTGCGGGTCTCACGTTGCACTTACGGGCTTCTAATTTAATAGGTCTGTAAGTAAACAGTAAGGGAAGGAGAGCAACAATGGGAATGTTCTAGGGAGGGGAGCATCTATGGAAAGAGGTCTTGGGCTGGGGAGCAGCCTTGGGAAAGGGTCTTGTGGGGAGGAGCAACCATGGCAAGGGGTCTTGGCGTGGAGCTTCTATAGGGTTGAGGGAGGGTGTCTGATACCTTTCTGTTTAAAAACCGCTAACATGACTCTGGTACATAGAATAAAGAGAATGTTTTTGATGGGAAAGCCAGTTCCTTCCTCTGCCAGCCTAGAGGGTCACTTCCAACAAGTCAACTTAAGATGTTGGGTTGTGAACGGGGAGAGCTCACATCAGCCCCCAGAATACTATCGAATATACCAGGAAGATAGTAAAGTTTTCAGGGGTTAGGGGTAGTTATGCTAAAACTGGGGGTGCAGTGGTAGCCATAAAGTCCAAGCCAGTGGCGCTAACTGCCCCCTCTTAGTCCCCATTGGATCCCAAAAATGTGACAACTGTCACCATCAACCAAACTGAGGTTTCACCTTCACCAGGGTAAGGTACTCAGGTTGAAAATGTTAATAGCTAGTCCAGTTCCTCCCATCAATTGAAGAACATGAATGGGAGCTTACTAATCAATCTTAATCTAAGTTATAAGAATTAATGAGCAATAAAGCAAAAACTATTATTAATAAAACATTAAACATGCATTATAAATTGAAAGTAATTTACTCATGTATCCATCAAACATTTAAATTGTCTCAGTGTCTTACATATGAAATAGATGTTGGCCAGTGAAGCAATCTAATTTGTAACAGGCTGATGGGTTTTAAAATGAGATAATTAATAAAACCAAGATTTTTTTTTTCTCCATATATTTAACCATATACTATAAACAGTGAGAAGTGTTTGTCAAAGAAATAAAAACATGGTAAGATACTTAAAGTATTAACTATTTATGATTCTCAGTTGAATCTGGACATAGAAGTTGCTATTTCTGAACACATAAATCCAGACAAAACCCAAAATAGACTGATAATAATATGCAGTTAAAAACGCTCCAAGGATAGCGGCTGAAATGATATCGTAATAAAGAGATTGAGAGCAGCATAGACAATACTGAGTATATTAATTAAACAGGGGAGAAACTGGGTTTGAAAAATGAAGCTAATATATACAGTTCCTAAATTATGTATTGAGCCTATTTATCATATTGGGTAAAAAGGTTCATAAAAGTTTCCGTACATATATATATAATGTTAATATATTATTTTCCCCCACATACGCCCTATTAATGGGCCTATTAAGGCATTTTTTGTTTTATATGTAAACAAGGACATTTAGATTATACAAGAAATATGGAACAGATGCAGGTTTACATGTGTACAAGGAATATAACAAGGCTAGCAAAAAAGCTATTCGATTGGCTAAAATAGGAAATTAAAAGTTAATTGCATTTAATGTTAATTGTAAGCTAAATAAATTATTCTCTTCTTTCAACACAAGTAGGTATCAGTAGTTAGGACACTTCAACAAAACGGGGTTATTAAATAAAAATAAATATATAATATATAAATGATATACTGTATATATATATATATATATATATATATATATATATATATATATATATATGAACTTTCTGGACACTACCATATCCATCACCAATGGCACATGTCACTCATCTATATATAAGAAACGACAGATGTTGTTACCTACACAGCTCCACTTTCCATCCCTCCCACACCAAACATGCCATCATCCATAGTCAAGCTATTAGATACCATTGGATTTGCTCAAACACTGGAGACCGTGACAAAAATATAAAAATACTGTCTGAATCTTTCAGACAGAAAGGTTACAAATCCTGTGTTATTACCCAGAAAATAACCACTGCTATCAAAATTTCCCATGAACACCTGCTCAAATGCAAAACTAAAGAAACTACTTTGCATACACCTCTAGTGACCACATACCATCCAGTTTTATAGATTATATATGAAATAATCAAATACTTAAAACCATTACTAACTCAAGATGGACAATTAAAAGATATATTCACAAAACCTCCCATCCTTGCATTCAAACCACCACCAAACCTGAAATAAAAACTTGGCAGCAGAATATTGGCCAATGAACAACTGAATTCAAAAAATGGAACTAAACCTTGTAACAAACATGCCTGTAAATTATGCCAACACATTTGTAATGATGACAAAGCCACACATAACAACAAAACCTATAACATTAAAGGATCATATTCATGTACATCGTCCAATGTGGTTTATATAATACAATGTACATTATGTGACACAGGCTGTTACATTGGGGAAACCAACCAAAAAAATGCACTTAAGGATGGATTTACACAGGCATTCAATAAGAAAGCATAATGAAGACAGTTATTGTAGCAGAGTAGGACACCATTTTAGTCAGAATGATCACTCCATCCAAAACCTAAAAATCAAAATACTCAGAGGAAATTTCTCTCATGGATGTTTTTAAAAACCATTTGAAATAAAATTGACCTTCAACACTGAAATATAGGACTGAACATGGACTTGGGTTTTCTCACACATTATCACAATTTGTTTGGATTTTTTTCTTATTTTACAATAACAGGCTTGTCACTCTTAGAGAGAGGTTTGTCCAACAGGAAAGATATCACTGTGGACTACAGTGCTCTGCTTTTTCATGTATATATTGATGTATATGTGTATATAGTATGGGTATATATGTTTCCTATACGATATGATGATGATTCCGCCATATGTATTTACCCCATGATGTCAGATGCTGTCTCCACTCTCTCTGATTTGCTGTTTACATTCAAACTTAGGGTTCAATCTCATGTCAGTATTGCTTCAAACCTCATCAATGTAAACAAATATATATTAATAATTACTAGATTACTGGACATTCACGGCTGCTTCTGTCTTTAACTACATATATATATATATATATATATATATATATATACAGAGTTTGTATATATATATATATATATATATATATATATATATATATATATATATAAAGATATATGGTCAGCTCATATAAATGACCAGTTGGCTATATAAAACAAGCAAGTCACGTCACAGTCATCTGGAATAACGACTGGCCTACCGGCGTCAATATTGTGTTGATGACACATTAGAGCTTTGGAGCAATAATATTATACCCTCCAGGATACCTAAAAAAAAACACTAAAACATAGCTTTTAATCAAATACCAAATAAAATCAATAAAAAAAATAAAAAAAAATAATAAAAACAAATGGCTATAAACCAAGAGAGCCGCAGCTGCACCAGGGGGAATATGCACACTTAATCAAACCATATATATGCCAACAATTCTTAGTTAAAAGACCATCAGCACATTAGATCACTTGGTTAATAGCCATTTGTTTTTATTTTTTATTTTTTTCATTTATTTTATTTGGTGTTTGATTAAAAGCTAATATTGACACCAGACGTGATTCCAGATGACTGCGGCTTGGTTGTTTTATATAACCAACTGGTCATTTATATGAGCTGACCAAACATCTTTCTTGCTTGTCTGGGTAATATCTTACTATCTATAGGACGATGGGAATATCAGGTAGTAGTTGTCTCTTCTTTTTCTTCTATTTTTACATATATATACAGTCCACCCTCGTTACCCAACTACCTCAAAACTCGTCAATTTCAATATTGAACATGTCTTGATGATCGTTGCATTTGCTAAAACCATTTTACATTACTCCTTATGGGAGCTTGGTACTCGTAGTTTTTGCTACTCATGATGCCTTCTGGAACCAACTAACGAAGAGTACCAAGGGTCCACTGTATATATATATATATATATATATATATATATATAATAGTAAATAAATAGTACATCTGTGTTCACATTTAAATGTCTAAAACAAGTTAAAAAACCTGCTTTCAGCTCAGAATTCCGAGAAAAACAGTTATTACACTGCATTCTGGGAAGCTGAGCTGGGACATGCAAATGTGATATATATATGTAATCACTTCTGGATTGCTACCTTATTGTGGTGAAGGGGCTTGCATACTTCAATGAAGCTGTGAGCTATACCATGTAGGGTCACCCAAGATGGGCAGGTCATAGCAGAGAGGTCCACTGGAGAAGGAACTGGCACCCACTTCATTATTTTTGCTAAGATAACCTTATGGATAGGCACAACCAGAGACATAGTTGTGCTTGGCGTGCCGTGGTACATAGGGTCACGGAGAGTCATATATATATATATATGTACTGAGTGAGCTGGTATGGGTTTGCATTGGGATAGCTTCATATCTTATATGAAGACAATATTACGTAGCTGTATGACCCATGAGTAATTTGCCATTTTTATTTTCTCCTATTTAGCCATTTTTAGTTCTATAGTGGAAATGTTGTTTCTGAAGAATAAGTCAATCTCTCTAGTTATGCCACTTCATCAATTTTGTTAATAATTAGGTGTTAATAAAGAATTAGAGGACTCTTAGAGCACCAGTAGGCAATAGGGACCAGGTTGGGAAACCATTGCTCTTTAGGGTGATGAGAAGAGAAATGAATTGAGGTGCTACTCCAATATGTCTCCATCTGTGGAATTCTACCTTTAAACAAACTTATGACAATATAACTAGATGTGACTGACCCACTTTACAGTGTAATGATATTTATGTTATTTATTCTTTAACAGGTGACACATCTCAGACTATGGACTATGCTGGAGTTCCACTGATTTCCAACCGAGTCTGCAATACAAAATATGTCTATGGGGGTGTTATAAAGCCCTCCATGTTGTGTGCCGGATTTCTAGAGGGAGGTGTAGACACCTGTCAGGTAGGATGTTAGTTTAATTAAAAATGTCATAACTAATCATGTGAACTATTAAGAGTCATACATTAAATAATAACCAAACCCTGCCTAGTTATCAAATACACACAGACAAATAGTACATATCTACTGTAATGTGGTTAAACCCTTCGTTTAATCTCTCACAAGGGAGTGACTCTATGCGCCCTATGTTCCTGAATCATATTTATTGCTTAATTTAAGAGGGTCTACTGATTAATTCTGTCTCTCATTAAAGTTTAAACAGGTAATTTCCATAAAAAACTGTATTTAAGGTGACACAGCACTGGTAAAGTACAAGTCTAAAGAAGCATTTTGGCATTTTATTGTTATTAGCAAAATATACATATATTATATATATAATATTCATAGCTATAATAAGGATCTTCTATCCCCTGTGAGCCTTGTATAGAGTTCAGTGGGTTTCGTCACATGTGTTATAATTGTTCCTGAATGGCTTTGATTGGTGTCTGACTAACATCAAAATTTGTTAATATACTTAATAAACCCCCTGCACTCATTTTAAAGGATATAAATGCTACTTATGACATAAAATTTACCTTGTGCTAATAAATAAACTTAATTGTAGTTGAGAGTACTGCAACATTTAAATATATCGGGCCATAATGGCTGTAAAAGGGGCACAAATGGAGTTCTATGATATAGAGACACAGATAAAACAGTTACCTATCAGTTAATGATATATAACACAGTGTGGCCCTCCATGCTTTTAATGTGACTCTCCATACTGAAAATGTTTGTGTCTGGGCCAGAGATCAGTTGCGTGAGTTTGCGACACTCTCTCTATCTTTGTTTCTCCTATTCTCGCTCACCCTTAGCTTCTCCAACTGTTTTGGATATTTTAAAGCTCTAATTATATTATAAATTCATGTAAATATATCTAGCACAACTAGACGCACATTTGTAGTCTTATACTGTGTGCAGAGCCGTGGGCGTAGGAGACCCAAAAATCTGGGGGGGGGGAGGTAATTCAACTCTACTTGCAGGACAGGAAGCAGGGGTGGATTTAACGCTGGTGCACCCGGTGCAATGTACTGGGGCCGTGCTCTGGTGGCACCCCATTGCTGCACTGCCCCTCAAAAACTTTTTTTTTGTAATTTCTTTGTTTAAATTCTCAATGCCCCTACCCCCCATTAAGAATTATATATATATATATATATATATATATATATATATATATATATATATATAGTAAATAAAAAGTACATCTGTGTTCACATTTGAATGTCTACAGCAAGTTAAAAAACCTGCTTCCAGCTCAGAGTTCCGAGAAAAACAGTTATTACACTGCATTCTGGGAAGCTGAGCTGGGAGACACAAATGTGCCCACAAATGCCTCGCTCTTCATTCCATAGCCATTATCAAACATTACTTCCTTCAAGCTTATGCCTGCTGTATTACACAGCTTTAATGCAAAGCCAAGGTTGGAATAAACGCAGGCTGAGTATCCAATCCATGTACAGCTGTTTCACGCTTACTGGCTATCATCAGCATGGATCAGGATCTCAGCCTGTGTTGTGGTAATTATGAGTAGGTAGTTCACCACAACAATAATTTATAATATAGTGGGCGAAAGAGCGATAGAAGCCCTCCACTGTACAGTAGTACAGTAAATAAAAAGTACATCTGTGTTCACATTTGAATGTCTAAAACAAGTTAAAAAACCTGCTTCGAGCTCAGAGTTCTGAGAAAAACAGTTATTACATTGCATTCTGGGAAGCTGAGCTGGGACATATACAGTATATTTATATATATATATATATATATATATATATATATAAAGCTTTCATGGAAAAAAAACCTACTGCTTCACAGCTCTAGTGGCCAAAATTGGTAATGCCTGATTAAGTTTAATTTTGTAATTTTTCGTGTCCTTTGTTCATTTAATCTGGGAGGGATTTATCCCCCCCCCATCCGCCCCAGTTCCTACGCCCCTGCGCAAAGCTTATATCATCACTCTGGTTTCAGCACAAATTAAATAGTACAACCTAAATGCATCATTGGGAGAATATATTCTTTGGCAAACTAAAGCAATGTGAGATATCTCACAAAATCCCTGTTAAATATAGTGACGATTAATAACCAATTATTTTATAATTTTTGAAGTTTATTTATTCAAAGACATCAGTTTATCTTCTATTAATTCTATTTTTAAAATATGGTTTATTTATGGTCATTGATTAAATAAAGGAGATTTATATTGTATTGGTATGACTCAAAACGGCAGAAACATACATCAAACATCAGCTTCTTCTCACATTTAGATGTGATCTGCCTGGTATTTTCAGACTGGTCACTTTGTTTGGATAGGACTGGATGGATATACTACAGGATATTTCATCTCTGCCTCTAAACATAAGATGGACATTAATATTCTTGGAAATGTATGCATTATTAGCGTTACTGCATTCTAAACTATTTTCTAGAGACATAGCGACTTATAGCCACATTAAATTGGATCTATGTGTTAACACATAGCTCCTAAATATCATCTTAGCGCTATTTGCGTGTCAAGATGCATCTCACATTGGACTTTGCGTGTTAGCACTCAGGACGGGCGAGAATAGGCTACGTTGAACTTCGAGCACGTAAATCCTTTGACCTTTCATGAACGCTAATTGTTTATTTCAGCTATTATAGTGCTACGTGGTCAATCACGAGCAAGTACGTATTATGCAAATGGAGCCCAGAGTCCAACATGCACTCTAGAGCACTCGCAAAGGGGGTTAAGTACAATACGTTGCACTTCTAATGTAAACAAAATCAATCTCCTGTACATTTATTATAAGGGAAAGTGATGTTAGGTCTTAGAATTGATAGCACAACATTCTCAAGCCCGCAAATCGGGATTTCATGATTATTTTTTGTGTAATATCGATCCCTACATTCAATGTGTTATGACATATACTGTAACTCGCATGTAATAGAATATCATATTTACTGCTTTATTAATATTGCATTATTTCTGGCCTGTTGGACCGATCGCAAACTGGATTTAAAGCACGTAGAACTTCGAAATCTACCCTCCCCTTTCTCAGTGACGTAACTCTCTCCTTCCATTGGCTCCATCTGAACCCGTAACTACAAGATTGCTTAATTGTTTGCGTGCGAGTCCTTTCTAATTTAATAGTGACGGAATTCGGCCAAATTTGAAGCATGCAGCCCATATGTGCTAAACGTTGGACTTACCATGCCGGAATTTAATATGGCCCTTAATATATTCTCTAGCTTACAGACACACATTTACAACCTTATTAAATTGCGATTCAGCAAATTTAAAAAGGCTCTATTTAAGCACATAGCATATTTTTTTACAGAAGTTTTTAGTTAGTGAAGACCTTGCTTTTGGATAGAAGTTCACTAACTAACAACTTCTGTAAAAAAAATATGCTCTGTGCTTATATAGAGCCCTTTTCAATTTGCCGAATCGCAATTTAATAAGGCTGATAGTATGTAGATCTAACACTTGAGGCTTCTATCTTGCTGCATAAATAACCACAAACCCCAACCATAATAATGATACGACAGACACCAATATGGGTTTAAAACAGGCCACAGCTTTTATTGTACAAAAAAGTGAAACTACAGAGTTGATTGCTCATGCCCAAAAACGGAGCTTAACACTTCAGAGGTCTCCAGGAACCCCGTGCCCAGGAGACCTCAGGACCAACCATGATCTTGGACCATCACCATAAGGGCTCCACCCTACAGTGAGCAATCACTGCCGCACCCCCCAGCTGTGACAACATAAAGATAAAATAACACAAAACAGGCAGGGATGGTCGGCATGGGCTTCATGGACAGGAGTGGGAAACTTCACTTCGATTAATCTGAAACTCCTCCCCCAAGTCAGGCTATAAATTATAAGATAAGAAAAGAGGGTTTGCCTTCAAATGTGAGACCTTCCTTAAAAAGAGGGATATTTAGGAGGCTAAGAGGGACAGGGGGAATTACTTTGAAAAGTGAGTCTGTGATTCCAAAAGAGGGAAAGTTGTCCATATGTCTATGTAGCAGACAATCGGAAAAAAAGAATTTGCTCTCTTGGATTTTAATCCCATAGAACATGCCAATATGATGGAGTTTATTCTCAGGATTTGTATCTTAGACTGTTGGATACAGATAAGACATTGTATTTCATAGTTAACTTTTTCATTAGAATTATTTATTAAATAAATAAGTATAGTGGAATAAACATGTAAATGGGACAAGTACATGAAAATGTATCAAATATATGGCATTAAATATTTGAATATAGGGCATATTTTATTATTCATTGAAGGAGAATCTCATTCTAGTACATTAGTTAAAGTGAGAAAAACAATAAAGCAGGATCTGGTGGCCATAACATATCTAGCAAATCTGTTTTACTTCAATGAACTCCTTAGACGATGGCCATATCCCCCCTTATTAGATTTTGTTATGTTGTTGGTGTTAGAGGAGTGAAAAGTTTCTTCTTTCTATTTACACCATATTTAAAGTACATTTTTACACTTTAAGATGATTACAAAATTTGTTTTTAGTAATCTAAATCCTTTCTTAAATTTAAGCTGATTTTTACCCAAGTTCATTGTCCATTTTAACCTTTTGAGGCCATTTTAACCTGTTGAGATGCTTGCTCCTGAGGTTTTATGTAGTAACCCTTTACTTTCTGAAGTTTAATATTGTATTTTTCCTGTTCTTATCCCCTGTACAGCGCTACAGAATATGTTGGCGCAATTCAAATAAAAGTTAATAAAAAAACAAAACTAATTAATTGGGCATGTGAAATATAGAGATTTGGGAAAGTGTTTCAGTACACCCATACTACACTGGATATACTGTTTTTGAGTCAATCAGACAGCTGGTCTATGAAGGGTTGATTTTGGATATTGCAGGTGTAAACTTCTTGAAAAATATTTATAAGGAACATTTATAGCTCAGCTTCATTAAGGTTAAAGGTAAGATTAAGTTATTGAAAACAGTTGGGTAACTTTAAGAGAGGATGTAATAAAATACTGGTAAATATAGAGCCAAATATATATATATATAGTGATAAAGTTAAAAGTAGAATACAGTGTTGAGTAGGAGTGGGCAAAAGTCTTGAACGTGTTTAAGACAATTATTCAATTGTTGCTGTGCAAATTAATATTCAATGAAAAACATTAGTTGTGAACTAAAGTTAAACCAGTGAAAATTACTATTTTTTTGCTTCATGATGTTTTTCATACGTTTCTAATATTTTTCAGTAATAGAAATAATGTATACATATGTAAAATGCATAAAATATATATACAAATTAATTTAGAACATATTTGTGTAATCTGAAAAGCCAAATTCCCACCAGATTATATGAATAGGAGACACAAAGGGCCTCATTCAATTGAGAAATTGTAGCTTACGGGAGCCCGTAATGTAGACCGTAAACAAACTTGCTATTCAATTGGCGTCTTTTTTCGATCCGCAAATGAGCTAGGGTTATGGACTGAAAATCCCTGCGGTTGTTACAACCGGAACATAAAACCCATCTAAGCCTTTAATCGTTCACGTCTGAGTTAAAATCGCAAATCCTTATTCAATTGCTACAGTTCAAGCCCGCAAATATTTTCACACCTGTAAATGTCAAATGTAGAAGAAAATCCTACTGGTACTAGATAGGACTCGCAAGGGGGTTTAACCCATGCTTGTAGCACGGTAAATGCAATAAAAAAAAACTATACTGCACTTTAAAAGACGGGGAAAGTGATGAAATACATTAGAATTAATTGCACAACAGTCTCAAGTTCGTAAATCTGCAATCAAATTTTTTTTTTCATGACGGGCTTGCAATTGAATGAGGTCCAAAAAGTAGCAAAATTAAACTTAATCATGCATTAACAGATTTAATAGTCAAAAAAATAGAACAAAAGGTATCTCAAGGTTGGGCAAGTAAACTGAACTAATAGGGTGCTACTAGGGATAATGTAATGATATATAGCAAAAGACACAACAGAGTTCCCTATTATTGTGCAAAACCTATATTAACTCAAAAAGAGCTAAAAAAATTAATCGATAAAACTTAGCTTTTAATAAATAGTTAAAAAGAATTTTCTTTAAAAATATGCAGAGGCAGGGTGTGCAATCTTGAGTTACTAAATATCATATAATAAATCCAGATATTTAAAAAGGGGGGTAGATACCAAGGGCCTCATTCTATTATCGGCCGCAGCCGCTGCGGGGCCGCAAGGACCAGCCGCAAGCTTTCCGGCTATTCTATTCCCCTCCGGCCGGGGGTTCCGGCAGGCTTGCGGCCAGCACCTTGCTATCTCTTGCGGCCGATCGCGTCGGAGTAAAGCCTTTGATCTAAAACGGCCGCAAGGAAATCGTCCGTAAGAAAAGCCTGGTTGCGATTCTATTGCACCGGGAACCCTCTCTGCAAGGCTAAAACCGAGCCGCAGCTTACTTGCAGCAAACAGGTCCCGCTAGCACCAATTAAGCACATAAAATAGCTCAAATAAAGCCATCCTGCACTTTGCGGAGTCTATAAAGTGATATTCGGTGTTAGAAAAAATAGCGCATAATTACCCTATACTCAAATCCGTAAAATATTTTTTTTTTAATGTACGTAAAATATACATGTAAAAAGTCCAGAGTGCTTGGAGCACCTCAGACACGCCCACGTCGTAGCCGGAAAATAAACAGTTAATTTGAACTCGGGTTTGGGCTGATGTGCAAGCTTGAGAGGGGGTTACTTTTAATCCTCATGTACCCCAATATGATCCCTAGCATTTACAGAGCTGAACAGTGCAGGCTTGAATTTATTTTTGCGTTTTTAGATTTCAGAGCTTACGGCCGGTTTCAAGATATGCGGCCGGCCGTAAGGGGAGATCCTTGCGGGGCCGTATAATAGAATCGCGAGTTAACAGAACCCCCGCAAGGAATCGCAGCCTTACGGACGATTTACGGCCGATAATAGAATTAGGCCCCAAGTGCATAGATATATACAAATTGTCTAAAAAGTGCTAAATCAATAAGTGCCAACAGTGCATAAGGTGCTAATATTTGATCATATGGAACCAACATTTTTTTGTTTGGTTCTGAAAAAGTGCTAAAGTAGATACGTGAAGATTAGTATGTATCTAATACAGGGTTAAAAGGTCCCCTTATATCTGGAATAAATATAATGTCACCTATTAAATATATCCCAAAAAAATTCCCCAATATATGGGGTTATTTAGGTTGAAATAAAGTGACTAGTGCAATTGCATAGGATAATAGTTCATTACTTCCTCGTTGTAATTAAATAGTATACTATATGGCTTAGAGCTCTGTTTATTATAAGCTACGGCTTTTATACGTATATATCAAGGTTAGGAACGGATATTATTCTTAGCTAAATAGCTAAGCCCATCTAAGCCTTTAATCGTTCACGTCGGCAAGAGTTAAAATCGCAAATTGTTATTCAATTGCTACAGTTCCACAAGCCCGCAAATATTTTCACACCTGTAAATGTCAAATGTAGAAGAAAATCCTACTGGTACCAGATTGGACTCGCATGGGGGGTTTAACCCATGCTTGTAGCACTGTAAATGCAATAAAAAAAACTATACTGCACTTTAAAAGACGGGGAAAGTGATGAAATACATTAGAATTAATTGCACAACAGTCTGAAGCTCGTAAATCTGCAATCAAAGTTTTTTTTTTTTATGACGGGTTTGCAATTGAATGAGGTCCAAAAAGTTGCAAAATTAAACTTAATTAAAATTTAACATGCATTAACAGATTTAGCCACTAGCCTGCACTATGGAGCAGTATGTCTTTCCCTTGAAAGCTTTCACCCATAATATACATAATAAGTTCTAGACATACGTTAAATCTGTGTTAATGCGTAAATCTGTAATTGCGTTTCGTAAAATGTACTCGCTACTGTCTTTTTACTCATTGCTCGGTTAATCCGCATCCTTTATCTCGTTGTTTTTCAAACACATACGTCTGTGGCTGTGTTTTACGCAGTTCGTAGTAGTATAGCCTCGTTTTCATTTTTTTCGGCGGCCATTTTTTTCTCGCTTAGCCGATTGTCGATCTTTGTAACTCGGCTAAATCGCTGTAAATTGGAGTTCCAACTCACTTCCAGACGTCTTGCCTGGTTCCCCATGCTGTAAGTGACCTTTATTTTATTTTTTAGTGTGTATTTAGTGATTTTTTTATTGTTTTGGTTCCGCCGCTTATCTCGTAATTTTTTTCATCTCGTATTTTTTTTGTAAGTGCTACGGTTTAACGGCTTGCCTTGCTACGCAAGGCTTGCCTGCGATGAGCGCCTGCGATGCTCATTGCCAAAGTGCTACGATTTAACGGCTCGCCTCGCTGCGCGAGGCTCGTCTTCAATGAGTGCCTGTGGCGCTCATCGCTAAGTCGTACGCACTGCACAACGCAGCGTGACAACGAATCGTAGTTAGACAATTATAATATGTGATAGTGACGGAATTCGGCCAAATTTGAAGCACGCAGCCCTTATGTGCTAAACGTTGGACTTACCAGGCTGTAATTTAATATGGTCCTTAATATATTCTCTACCTTACAGACACACATATACAGCCTTATTAAATTGCGATTCGGCAAATTGAATAGGGCTCTATTTATGCACATAGCATATTTTTTTTACAAAAGTTTTTAGTTAGTGAAGACCTTGCTTTTGGATAGAAGTTCACTAACTAAAAACTTCTGTAAAAAAGATATGCTATGTGCTTAAATTGATCCCTATTCAATTTGCCGAATCGCAATTTAATAAGGCTGTATGTATGTAGATCTAACACTTGAGGCTTCTATCTTGACCTAAGCATACTTCAGATGTCTCCAGGAACCCCGTGCCCAGGAGACCTCAGGACCAACCATGATCTTGGACCATCACCATAAGAGCTCCACCCTACAGTGAGCAATCACTCCCGCACCCACCAGCTGTGACAACATAAAGATAAAATAACACAAAACAGGCAGGGATGGTCGGCATGGGCTTCATGGACAGGAGTGCGAAACTTCACTTCGATTAATCTGAAACTCCTCCCCCAAGTCAGGCTATAAATTATAAGATAAGAAAAGAGGGTTTGCCTTCAAATGTGAGACCTTCCTTAAAAAGAGGGATATTTAGGAGGCTTAGAGGGACAGGGGGAATTACTTTGAAAAGTGAGTCTGTGATTCCAAAAGAGGGAAAGTTGTCCATATGTCTATGTAGCAGACAATCGGAAAAAAATAATTTGCTCTCTTGGATTTTAATCCCATAGAACAATATGATGGAGTTTATTCTCAGGATTTGTATCTTAGACTGTTGGATACAGATAAGACATTGTATTTCATAGTTAACTTTTTCATTAGAATTATTTATTAAATAAATAAGTATAGTGGAATAAACATGTAAATGGGACAAGTACATGAAAATGTATCAAATATATGGCATTAAATATTTGAATATAGGGCATATTTGATAATTAATTGAAGGAGAATCTCATTCTAGTACATTAGTTAAAGTGAGAAAAACAATAAAGCAGGATCTGGTGGCCATAACATATCTAGCAAATCTGTTTTACTTCAATGAACTCCTTAGACGATGGCCATATCCCCCCTTGTTAGATTTTGTTATGTTGTTGGTGTTAGAGGAGTGAGAAGTTTCTTCTTTCTATTTACACCATATTTAAAGTAAATTTTTACACTTTAAGATGATTACAAAATTTGTTTTTAGTAATCTAAATCCTTTCTTAAATTTAAGCTGATTTTTCCCAAGTTCATTGTCCATTTTAACCTTTTGAGGCCATTTTAACCTGTTGAGATGCTTGCTCCTGAGGTTTTATGTAGTAACCCTTTACTTTCTGAAGTTTAATATTGTATTGTTCCTGTTCTTATCCCCTGTACAGCGCTACGGAATATGTTGACGCAATACAAATAAAAGTTAATAAAAAAAACAAAAAAAAAACGAAATAATTGGGCACGTGAAATATAGAGATTTGGGAAAGTGTTTTAGTACACCCATACTACACTGGGTAAACTGTTTTGCGAGTCAACCAGACAGCTGGTCTATGAAGGGTTGATTTGGGATATTGCAGGTGTAAACTTCTTGGAAAATATGTATAAGAAACATTTATAGCTCAGCTTCATTAAGGTTAAAGGTAAGAATAAGTTATTGAAAACAGTTGGGTAACTTTAAGAGAGGATGTGGATAAAATACTGGTAAATATAGAGCCAAATATATATATATATATATATATATATATATATATATATATATATAGTGATAAAATTAAAAGTAGAATACGGTGTTGAGTAGCAGTGGGCAAAAAGTCTTGAACATGTTGAAGACAATTATTAAATTGTTGCTGTGCAAATTAATATTCAATGAAAAACATTAGTTGTGAACTAAAGTTAAACCAGTGAAAATTACTATTTTTTTGCTTCATGATGTTTTTCATACGTTTCTAATATTTTTCAGTAATAGAAATAATGTATACATATGTAAAATGCATAAAATATATATACAAATTAATTTAGAACATATTTGTGTAATCTGAAAAGCCAAATTCCCCCCAGATTATACGAATAGGAGACACAAAGGGCCTCATTCAATTGAGAAATTGTAGCTTACGGGAGCCCGTAATGTAGACCGTAAACAAACTTGCTATTCAATTGGCGTCTTTTTTCGATCCGCAAATGAGCTAGGGTTATGGACTGAAAATCCCTGCGGATGTTACAACCGGAACATAAAACCCATCTAAGCTTTTAATTGTTCATGTCTGAGTTAAAATCGCAAATCCTTATTCAATTGCTACAGTTCCTCAAGCCCGCAAATATTTTCACACCTGTAAATGTCAAATGTAGAAGAAAATCCTACTGGTACTAGATAGGACTCGCAAGGGGGTTTAACCCATGCTTGTAGCACTGTAAATGCAATAAAAAAAAACTATACTGCACTTTAAAAGACGGGGAAAGTGATGAAATACATTAGAATTAATTGCACAACAGTCTCAAGCTCGTAAATCTGCAATCAAATTTTTTTTTTCATGACGGGCTTGCAATTGAATGAGGTCCAAAAAGTAGCAAAATTAAACTTAATCATGCATTAACAGGTTTAATATTTAAAAAAATAGAACAAAAGGTATCTCAAGGTTGGGCAAGTAAACTGAACTAATAGGGTGCTACTAGGGATAATGTAATGATATATAGCAAAAGACACAACAGAGTTCCCTATTATTGTGCAAAACCTATATTAACTCAAAAAGAGCTAAAAAAAATAATCGATAAAACTTAGCTTTTAATAAATAGTTAAAAAGAAGTTTCTTTAAAAATATGCAGAGGCAGGGTGTGCAATCTTGAGTCACTAAATATCATATAATAAATCCAGATATTTAAAAAGGGGGGTAGATACCAAGTGCATAGATATATACAAATTGTCTAAAAAGTGCTAAATCAATAAGTGCCAACAGTGCATAAGGTGCTAATATTTGATCATATGGAACCAAAATGTTTTTGTTTGGTTCTGAAATAGTGCTAAAGTAGATACGTGAAGATTAGTATGTATCTAATACAGGGTTAAAAGGTCCCCTTATATCTGGAATAAATATAATGTCACCTATTAAATATATCCTAAAAAATTCCCCAATATATGGGGTTATTTAGGTTGAAATAAAGTGACTAGTGCAATTGCATAGGATAATAGTTAATTACTTCCTCATTGTAATTAAATAGTATACTATATGGCTTAGAGCTCCGTTTATTATAAGCTCCGTCTTTTATACGTATATATCAAGGTTAGGAACGGATATTATTCTTAGCTAAATAGCTAAGCCCATCTAAGCCTTTAATCGTTCACGTCCTCAAGAGTTAAAATCGCAAATTGTTATTCAATTGCTACAGTTCCACAAGCCCACAAATATTTTCACACCTGTAAATGTCAAATGTAGAAGAAAATCCTACTGGTACCAGATAGGACTCACATGGGGGGTTTAACCCATGCTTGTAGCACTGTTAAAGCAATAAAAAAAACTATACTGCACTTTAAAAGACGGGGAAAGTGATGAAATACATTAGAATTAATTGCACAACGGTCTCAAGCTCGTAAATCTGCAATCAAAGTTTTTTTTTTTTATGACGGGTTTGCAATTGAATGAGGTCCAAAAAGTTGCAAAATTAAACTTAATTAAAATTAAACATGCATTAACAGATTTAGCCACTAGCCTGCACTATGGAGCAGTATGTCTTTCCCTTGAAAGCTTTCACCCATAATATACATAATAAGTTCTAGACATACATTTTATATATATATATATATATATATATATATATATATATATATATATTTATTTATATATATATATATATATATATATATATATATATATATATATTTCTATATATATATATATATTAAGCATTTAAACATAGAACTAATAAAAAAAAGTTTTTGAGGGGCACAGCAGCAATGCCCTGTTTGTGGTATTTATCTTGTATCATTGCACTGCGATTCCTCAGACAGTTTAAATACTTAATTAAGTTTCTAAATCGGAGATCGTAGTCACATGACGTCTATTGTTCTCTCTTTCCTTGCTGTATTTGCAATACAATATAGTGTTATAGTTACTATATATAGTGCTGGGAAAGCTAATTCTACTTCTATTTTTTCCATGCATGTCCTAATAATTTATCTTGTAGAAAATAGTAAGAGGGTTCTGGATTTCTTTGTTTGTAGTAATTACATTAATTTCACCCACTTGCTTATCTGTAGTGTTGATCTACTAGGCCAACAAATAAGCTAAGATGTGCACGAGAATACTAACCATTGGACTCCAGTTTAGCTTTGAAGTTTCCTACATAATAGGGATTCTCAGATGCTTATGTCCTGTCTCACAAAAGACACAGATATCCTATTTGAGCTTGTAGCTAAGCAATATCAGCTCACACAGCATAATTTGCAGATGTGCCAATACTTTATATGCAAGGATCTAGTGCGACTCACAAAGGTTAATAATCACTCAATACAACTTGTTAGTTGCTTCGTTGGTGTCCATATTTTTATGAAACAGGGATCTGATCATTGCTGGTATTTTGTTCTCAAACAAAAAGGAAGAAAGAAAAGTATAAAAATGGTTGCAGATTTAATTATCGTGCTGTTTTTTTCAGCTAAGAACAATAACAAATGTGCACCTAGCACTGCACCAGACATTACCCTACAACTATGCAATGCATTATTATCATTGTTTGTTTGTAACGCGCCAACATATTCCGTAGCGCTATACATAAGTTACAATCAAGGCAAAAACAATAGCAGTATTAGCACGTTACAAAGGATGGAGGGTCCTGTCTTTGAGCATAGAATCCAGTGTCCAAAGTGCTTTCCCCAAAGCACATGCAAGATTGAAAGCTTGCAAACTTACAATCTAACATAACATAAAAGACAAATCACACAATAACCATAGGCCTCAGAAGATCCACATATATTAGGTTCAGTCTATTAATTAGAGAATTCATAAGATCTACATCGGATGTGAGAAAACTAGTCGGTAAATCCCCTATAGGGAATTACCCAAAGGATAAACGTTTTGGCAAGCACATCAAAGAGTGACAAGCCTCCAAACTTGTTAAATAATGTGGGGTCTATTAACCTCATGGGACTCCCTGAGGACCATGGGGATGCAATTGTTTTATTTTTTGTGTAAATAAGTGTCAAGGACTCTGGGGGACCAATATGGACCCCTATAGTACTCACAGGGTTAATTTGGGAAATTTATGGACTCCTATAGTATTTTTTTTATTAATATTGTGTATTTGTAATGTGCCAACACATTCCGTAGTGCTATACATAAGTTAAGTTTCAGGCAAAGACAAATTCAAAATTAACACATTGCAAAGAATGGAGGGCCCTGTCTTTGAGCTTAGAATCCGGTATCCATAGTGCTTTCCCCAAAGCACTGTGCACCGTTTAAACTCGCAGACTTACAATCTAAAGGTTGATATTTGTATGTGGTACAGTAGGGAGAGAGAAGTGTTGTGCATGTTAGGATGGAAGGTTATAGGCTTCTTTAAAGAGATGTGTTTTGAAGGATTTGAGGCAGGAGGATAGTCTTGTGAAGCGAGGCAAGGAGTTCCAGAGAATAGGGGCAGCACGAGAAAAGTCCTGAAGGCAGGAGTGAGAGAAGGTAACACAAGTGGTAGAAAGACGAAGGTCGTTAGCAGAACAAAGAGGGCGTGTGGGGGAGTATTTGGAGATGAGAGTAGAGATGTACGGGGGTGCGCTCATAGTGGTTTACACACTCCACCCTCTCAACTAACCAACAACACTCAGTCTTCTCCCTTCCCTAATCCCACAGCCACCATGAACTGCTTTGACCTGACTACAGAGGACGAAGTCTCCAGTCTGCTATTATCCACTCGCCACACTACATGTCCTCTAGATCCTATTCCATCTCAGGTTATCCCTCTCCTCTCAACCACACTAATCCCAGATCTCACACACCTCTTCAACCTTTCCCTAAATACTGGCACATTTCCATCTTTTCTAAAACATGCCATAATTACACCCATCCTCAAAAAAAACCTTATCTGCCTCTGACGTTGCATCTAACTACCGCCCTATCTCTCTACTTCCCCTGGCTTCCAAACTGCTGGAGCAGCTCGTCTATAACCGCCTTACCAACTTTATTTTCTCTTTCCTTCTTGACACCTTCCAATCCAGCTTCCGGCCCCAACATTCCACTGAGACAGCTCTCACTAACGTAACCAATGACTTGCTTACCGCCAAGTCAAAAGGTCACTTTTCCATTCTACTTCTTCTAGAGCTCTCTGCTGCCTTTGACACAGTCGACCATCCACTTCTACTCCATGTACTCTCCTCCCTCGATATTCAAGACACTACTCTCTTGTGGTTCTCATCATAACATCAAAATTGATCATTCAGTGTCTCCTTCTCTGATACCTCTTCTTCTACCTACCCCTGTCTGTTGGCATACCCCTAGGTTCAGTCCTAGGCCCCCGCCTCTTCTCCATCTACACATCCTCACTTGGTACCCTAATACACTCTTTTGGGCTTCAGTATCATTTCTATGCAGATGACACTCAAATCTACCTCTTATCACCAGATCACTCCCCCACAACTCTCCAACTGCCCTTCTAGTATATCCTCTTGGATGTCCACCCACCATCTCAAACGGGTGGTGGGTAGGCCAGCAAGAAGCGTGTTACAGTAGTCAAGTCGAGTGATGATGGGAGAGTGTATTAGAATCTTGTCTTGTGTGAGGTAGTTGAATACTTTGGATATGTTTTTTTAGATGAAAAGGCAAGATTTTGTTAGTGTCTGTATGTGAGGGATGAAAGAGAGGGCAGGGTCCAGTGGAACCCCAAGACATAGGGGCTAGCAGGTGGGAGTGATGATGGCATTTTTGACAGTGAGAGAGATGTGAGGAATTGAAGCTGTAGTAGAGCGTGGGAAGATTAAGAGTTCAGTCCTAGACATGTTGAGTTTTAGATGGTGGTCGGACACCAATTATAAAAAGGCAGTTGGAGATATGGGCTAGAAGAGAGGGGGATAGATCTGGTGCTGAGAGGTAGATTTGAGTGTCATCTGCAAAGAGATGATACTGAAACCCAAAAGAGTTTATTAGGGTACTAAGTGAGGATGTATAGATGGAGAAGAGGAGGGGGCCTAGTACTGATCCTTGGGGTACGCAAACAGACAAGGGGTGAGGAGAAAAAGAGGTGCCAGAGAAGGAGACGTTAAATGATCATTTTTATAGGTATGATGAGAACCACGAGAGAGCAGTGTCTCGAATGCCGAGGGAGGAGAATATGGAGTAGAAGCGGATGGTCAACTGTGTCAAAGGCATCAGAGTGATCCAGAATAAGCAGAATGGAAAAGTGGCCTTTTGACTTGGCGGTAAGCAGGTCATTGGTGACTTTTGTGAGAGCTGTTATAGACAAGCTGCTCCAGCAGTTTAGATGCTTGGGGAAGTAGAGAGATAGGGCGATAGTTAGATGAACATCAGAGTTGGATGACAGTCTCTTTAAAATGTGTGTAATTAGTGCATGGAAATGTGTCAGTGTTTAGGGAAAGGTTGAAGAGGTGTGTGAGAGCTGGGATTAGTGTTGTAGAGAGGGGAGGGATGAGCTGAGATGGAATAGGATCCAGAGGACAGGTAGTGAGGTGAGAGGATGATATTAGACTGGAGACTTCAACCTCATTTGCAGGGGTAAAGTAGTTCATAGTGACTGTGGGAATAGGGAAGTGAGAAGACTGGGTATTGTTGGCTAGTTGAGAGGGTGAAGTGTGTGAGCCATGATGAGAGGAGAGTTCATTGCGCATAGTTTGAATTTTATGTATAAAATGGTTTGCAAAGTCTTCACCCGTGAGACAGGAAGGTATGGGAGGAGGTGGTGGGTGGAGGAGAGTATTGAAAGTGGCAAACAGACGTTTAGGATTGGAGGACAGAGTTGATATTAGTGATGTGAAGTAGTGCTGTTTGGCAAGGTTGAAGGCGGAGGCGTAGGAATGTAGCATAAACTTGTAGTGAAGAAAATCTGCTGAAGAGCATGATTTCCTCCATAGCCGTTCAGCAGTGCAGGAGCATTTCTGAATGTAACGTGTGTGTGTAGTATGCCATGGTTTTGGATGAGATCTAGGGCATTTGCATGGGGTATTGGGGCAAGGGTGGAAGAGAGAGTAGAGTTGTAGTGTGAGGTGACAGTGTCAGGGCAGTTGTGGGTGGTGATGGGGCGGAGAAGGGTTGGAGCACAGTGGAGAGCTGTGTAGGGTTCTAGCAGGTTTCTGTGGGTAATGGTGGCCAGGGTTGAAGAAGGGTGATGAGAGGAAGATGTGGCAAGGTTGAAGGCAAGGAGGTGGTGGTCAGGTAGAGGGAGGGGTGGATGACTGGTTTGGAGCTGGGGCTGATATTGGTGAAAATAAGGTCAAGAGAGTGTCCAGCATGGTGAGTTGAACAATCTGTAAGTTGTGAGAAGCAGATGGAAGAGGTGAGTGCAAGCAATTTGGCGGCTACTGGTGCGGTGGGAGTGTCAATGGCAATGTTGAAGTCGCCAAGTACCAGTGAAGGAAGTTGCAGGAGTGAAAGTGAGGGAGCCAGGTGTAAAAGTGATTGAGAAATCAAGAGTACCTGGGGTGCGATAGATCACAACAACACGTAAAGAGCTAGGAGAGAAGAGGCTGATAATATGGACTTCAAAAGATTAAAAATTGGAGGGATGGGACAGAAGGTATAAGGTGAAATGTACAGCGAGTGGAAAGTAATACACCCAAACCTCCACCCAGGTCTTGGTATGTGATTCTGGTGAAAACCACCATGAGAGAGTGCTGCAGGGGAGGTAGTGTCTGAAGAGGAGAGCCGGGTTTCAGTGAGAGCCAGTAGATTGAGGGAGTTGGTAATAAATAGGTCATGAGTGAAAGTGAGCTTATTGCCGATAGACTGTGCGTTCTAGAAAGTGCAGGAGAAAGGTAGTATAGGGATCATTTAGTTATACCATGGGGTCCTTATGGCACAGAAGTTAATTTAGTGATACAATGGGGGTCCTAATGGAGTTTATAAGTTACATTTTAATACTATCTGGGTCCACTTTTGCATAACAGGAGGGTCCATATGGCTCCCCATGGTGCAGGGGTTAAACTCATTTTTCATGGGGGTCTACAGGCCCCCAAGGGGTCACGTTTTTAACAAGGGCCAGGGGACTTAAGGGCAACTCACAGGCCATACAGGGTTCATCCCCTATGGTACTCACAGGGATAACATGGGGGAATTTATGGACTCCCATGATAAAGGGTTCATTTAGTTATACCATGGGGTGCTTATGGTATAGGAGGTAATTTTAGTGATACAATGAGGTTCTTATGGAGTTCGATTGAGTTTATGAGTTACATTTTCATACCATCTGAGACACTTTAGTATAACATGAGGGTTCAAATGGACCACCATGGTATAGGACCCACATTTTTAACAAGGCTTAGAGGACTTAAGGACAACTCACAGGCCGTATAGCATAGCTCGTGTCTCCCTGGGCCCCATGTGCGTAGCTGCAAGTCTCCCTGGGCTCTGTGGAACTAGTGCTGATCCCAGTGGTCCCTATGGGCCACGATTTATAGTAGGGATTCATAGGATCATTATGGGCTCATCGGGGATCCCTGGGGTTTCCCACGGCAACCACTGGTTTAAAGAGAAATCCTGCAGATTCCTCAAGCACCGAAGAGTCTGCCTTGGGAAAGAGTCTTGGGTAGGTATTAAGAAAAGCCAGTGGCTGGGGAATGGGATCTTGAGGGTAAGGTAGCTACTTTTGGAAGTGTTTCTGGAGGTATTAAGATGGGCCTGTAGTTGGTGGAGGCGTCTTGAGGGGAAGGAAGATGCATTGCAAATGGGTCTTGTGGGTATTAAGAGGGGCCAGTGGCTTGAGAACAGGGGTATTGGGAGAGTTACTGTGGGAATGGATCTTTTGTGAGTGGGGCTGGGGCGAGGTAGAAGATGATGGTGAGTCAGTTGACACCTGGCAGGGGTACTAGTTTCACCACTGATTTTAATTTGTCATGTGCACAACAAAAGCTATAAATATTGTACTTCCCATTTTAGTATTTGGCAAGGGGGAAACCCATGTGGCTCTCTAGGTAAAGGTGGTTACCTACACTAGTTTAAATTATATAACCCTACAAGTGCTCAGAGGAAAAGTGGAAAAAATGGGAGCCCCAGTGTTGATATCTCAAAATATCTTATTTTTGTGGCTATATGTTCCATACATTGCATGCTAAATATAGTTTGGGAGAGTAATCTACCAAAGCAGCCAAAGAGTCAGCCATTCCAGTATTTCTACACTATCATGGGCCGTTAGTTCCTCCGACTCTTTTCCTACGTACATTTATAGGTTTAGTCCATTCTACTTGTGAGTTAAACCTTTTACCTTTCTTGACATAAATTTGTGTTGCACACTTTTCTTTTTTTTTAGATTATTATACTGTATATGTGATTTGCGTTTGTCTCGTAAACTATTCAATTCCATGTATTTAAATTTGATAAAATATTATACACCTCTTTTTTTCTAAAGATGCATAAAGGGTTATTTCAGAAATATTAAGCTTCAGAGAGTCTATATATTTAAGATTCTTTTTGTGTACACCAAACCATTATTGTGAAATACATAATACATATTATTGTAATACGCACTATTTTCTCTGGGTACCTCAGTATGCAAATGTGCAGCTCATTATGTTAATGAGTGACCACATATGCTAATATTTGGCATAGTCTGCTATTTTATTTAATTGGTGGCAAAACATTATATACCCCTGTGTTATCACTTAGTTTGTTCTTCTCCCCTACACCAAACAAGTACAATGTGCTACAAATTAGCATATATAGGCACATCACATATATAGTTGTGAGCGTACGAGTCGTTGCTCACGCTTGCGGGCTCGCGTAGCGAGCCCGCAAGAACTGCGTCCCTCGCGAAGCGAGGGACGCAGTTCGCCGCAAATGCGGGTCCTCGCGAAGCGAGGGCCCGCATTTGCGGTTGTCGAGGCTCAACGTCGGCTCACGCTTGCGGGCTCGCGTAGCGAGCCCGCAAGAACTGCGTCCCTCGCGAAGCGAGGGACGCAGTTCGCCGCAAATGCGGGTCCTCGCGAAGCGAGGGCCCGCATTTGCGGTTGTCGAGGCTCAACGTCGGCTGTGTTAACACACACATACACACACACGACTTTTGTAACAGAATAAACCCAACCGCCCAGCCAACAAAAACCCAAGTCGTTGCTCACGCTTGAAGAAACTGCGTCCCTCGCGAAGCGAGGGACGCAGTTCGCCGCAAATGCGGGTCCTCGCGAAGCGAGGGCCCGCATTTGCGGTTGTGGAGGCTCAACGTCGGCTGTGTTAACACACACATACACACACACGACTTTTTTAACAGAATAAACCCAACCGCCCAGCCAACAAAAAACAAACAACGTCCCCGCAAATGCGGATCCTCGCGAAGCGAGGGTCCGCATTTGCGGTGGTGGGAGCATCCCAACATCGGCTGTGTTAACACACACATACACACACACATAACTTCATAACAAAAAAAAAATCAAAGTCGCCTCACACCCGCTTACACCCAGACACACAGACGCAAGACTTAACAAAAAAACAGTAAAAAAGGCCCCTCACACGCTCTTAACACACATACGCACGACTTAGAAACAAATACACTGCGTCGTACACGTAAAAGCTAACTGCGTATATCGCAACAAAATACGGCCGCATCGGAAAAAAATACGGCCGCGAAAGACCCATTCCAACCGCCGCGCATCAAAACATCACAAACACAAGAAATAAACACAACAAACACATAAAAAGGTTACTTACAGCACGGGGGGGCATCCGGCACCTCCAAAAGTTCATTTACACGTCCATTTAAGTGAAAACAAACAGTTTAAACGACCGAAAATCGGCTAAGCGAGAGAAAAAATGGCCGCCGAACAAAACGAAAACGAGGCTCCAGACGTAACTACACTACACTTACTCGCAATAATGAAACACATACTATGCGGAACGGATCACACTCATATTAAACACCATTTTAAACAGTACTACGCACAAAATGGCGGATGGAACGCAAATTGTAAGCTGGAACGCAAATAGCGCATGCGTATTACGTTCTAACGGTCTAACTTTCCAGAATGTTCTACAAGTTTATAAATACTGTCTATTTGACAGAGAAAAATACATTTCTCCTCAGGTGATGAACAGAGTGACTTCGGAGATAACTGCTGCTAAAACTTTAGAAGATAATTCTTTCCTAATTTACTACTTTACATTGTGCAAATTACAACTGAGAGGTAAGCTATAATATATTACTTATTTTCAAGACAGGACATCAAAAAAAAAAATTAAAGAAGACAAAGAGGTTTATGTATACTGACAAGTGACACGCACATATATGCGTATAATGTATACTGACATGTGACACGCACATTTATGCGTATAATGTATACTGACAAGTGACACGCACATTTAGGCGTATAATGTATACTGACATGTGACACGCACATTTATGCGTATAATGTATACTGACAAGTGACACGCACATTTATGTGTATAATAATGTATAGTGACAAGTGACACGCACATTTATGTGTATAATGTATAGTGACAAGTGACACGCACATTTATGCGTATAATGTATACTGACAAGTGACACGCACATTTAGCCGTATAATGTATACTGACAAGTGACACGCACATTTATGTGTATAATGTATAGTGACATGTGACATGCACATTTATGTGTATAATGTATAGTGACATGTGACACGCACATTTATGTGTATAATGTATAGTGACATGTTACATGCACATTTATGTGTATTGCCCCTGCAACAAACTAATTAAACAACTACATTTAAATTACATTACAAAAAAATAAGTTGGGACTATTAAAATACTATTAAAATATGAGTCATGTATACTGATATGTGACACGCACATATATGTGTATCATCTATAGTCACATGTCACACACACATTTATGTATGTTGGCCAAAAATAAAAATAAGGTTAATTTAACAATTAAAATATGATTCATGGATACTGATATGTCACACGCACACAAAAAAATTACTTTCAACTATGGAAATGTGCTTCATGTATGTGACATATGTGTGTAGCACCCACCAAAAAATAATGTTAATTCAAATTAATTACAGAAGTATAATTCAATGAAATTAATTTACTGCAATTCAATAGATCACCTAAAACTCAATCTTTCTACTTTTTTAAATATTCAAACAGACTCTGCATCAACAGCGTCTTTCAACAATTTGCACTGTGCACTGTGAAGAACAATCCCTTTTAAAGAACACCAACAAAGAACAAGAGGTAAGATACAAAAATACTTTAAATGCTGAAAAGGCCATGGTTTGTTAAATACAAATAAAAAATTCTATAATTCACTATTTCACTTTATTTTTCAAACAGACACTACAAGAAGACCGGCGGATTAAGATTGGCAGGAGGGGACCCTCTGTCATTCCACACTTCAATCAAGGTAAAGTATTTAAGTATAAAAAAGAACCGAACCATGAGCCTTATTCAATTGTGAGTTGGCTAATTGAATAGGGCTTTATATAAGCACATAATAGGTCTTCACTAACTAAAAACTTCTGTCAAAAAATATTTTATGTGCTTATATAGAGCCCTATTCAATTGGTCAAAACGCAATTGATTCAGGACCTAAATATGTTTAATGGCCGAGGGCCTCATTCAAATGTGATTGTTTAACAATGTATAACCATTAGAAAAAACACTACATAAGTATAACAAAAGTGGTGCCCATCAAACAGGATTTACATTTACATTCTTATTTTAATGTTTAACAACCTATAAGCCTTAGAAAGAAGCCTAAATAAGCATACCAACATTGGTGCCCACCAAACAGGATTGTATGAAAACTCACACAAACACATAACAAACTACATTTACATTCTTATTTTATGTTTAACAACCTATTAGCATTACAAAACTACATTAATAAGCATACCAACAGTGGTGCGCATCAAACAGGATTGTATGAAAACTCACACAAACACATAGCAAACTACATTTAGATTCTTATTTAATGTTTAACAACCTATAAGCCTTACAAAGAAGCCTAAATAAGCATACCAACAGTGGTGCGCACCAAACAGGATTGTATGAAAACTCACACAAACACATAGCAAACTACATTTACATTCTTATTTTATGTTTAACAACCTATAAGCCTTAGAAAGAAGCCTAAATAAGCATACCAACAGTGGTGCGCACCAAACAGGATTGTATGAAAACTCACACAAACACATAGCAAACTACATTTAGATTCTTATTTAATGTTTAACAACCTATAAGCCTTAGAAAGAAGCCTAAATAAGTATACCAACAGTGGTGCGCACCAAACAGGATTGTATGAAAACTCACACAAACACATAGCAAACTACATTTACATTCTTATTTTATGTTTAACAACCTATAAGCCTTAGAAAGAAGCCTAAATAAGCATACCAACAGTGGTGCGCACCAAACAGGATTGTATGAAAACTCACACAAACACATAGCAAACTACATTTAGATTCTTATTTAATGTTTAACAACCTATAAGCCTTAGAAAGAAGCCTAAATAAGTATACCAACAGTGGTGCGCACCAAACAGGATTGTATGAAAACTCACACAAACACATAGCAAACTACATTTACATTCTTATTTTATGTTTAACAACCTATAAGCCTTAGAAAGAAGCCTAAATAAGCATACCAACAGTGGTGCGCACCAAACAGGATTGTATGAAAACTCACACAAACACATAGCAAACTACATTTAGATTCTTATTTAATGTTTAACAATCTATAAGCCTTACAAAGAAGCCTAAATAAGCATACCAACAGTGGTGCGCACCAAACAGGATTGTATGAAAACTCACACAAACACATAGCAAACTACATTTACATTCTTATTTAATGTTTAACAACCTATAAGCCTTAGAAAGAAGCCTAAATAAGCATACCAACAGTGGTGCGCACCAAACAGGATTGTATGAAAACTCACACAAACACATAGCAAACTACATTTAGATTCTTATTTAATGTTTAACAACCTATAAGCCTTACAAAGAAGCCTAAATAAGCATACCAACAGTGGTGCGCACCAAACAGGATTGTATGAAAACTCACACAAACACATAGCAAACTACATTTACATTCTTATTTTATGTTTAACAACCTATAAGCCTTAGAAAGAAGCCTAAATAAGCATACCAACAGTGGTGCGCACCAAACAGGATTGTATGAAAACTCACACAAACACATACCAAAGTACATTTAGATACTTATTTTATGTTTAACAATCTATAAGCCTTAGAAAAAGGCCTAAATAAGCATACCAAAAGTGGTGGACACCAAACGGGATTGTAGAAAAACAAAGAAATAATGTCATTTTTTACTTCATACAAATACATTAAAATAATATTACATTTTCATTTTTATTTTATATCAGATACTGCGTCAAGAACATCGGACCAGGAGTTTCAACTGAGGACCACACCAGCGGACGAGGACTTTCAACAGAGGACCAGACCATTGGACGAGGACTTTCAACAGAGGACTACACCATCGGACGAGGACTTTCAACAGAGGACCAGACGATTGGACGAGGACTTTCAACACAGGACCAGACCATCAGACGAAGGCTTTCAACACAGGACCAACAAAGATTCTGCTTCAAATCAAACTTCAACCAAGGTACAGTATAACAAGTAAAAAAAGAGAAAAATTAATTAATATTCTTCTTTAATGTTTAACCACCTATAAGCCTTAGAAAATAGCCTACAGAAGCATACCAAAATTGTGGCGCACCAAAAAGGATTGTAGAAAAACACAGAAATAATGCCATTTTTTCATTCATACAAAGACATTCAAATAACATAACATTTTCATTTTTATTTTATAACAGATACTGCGTCAAGAACATCGGAACAGGAGTTGGAACTGAGGACCACACCAGAGGACGAGGACTTTCAACAGAGGACTACACCATCGGACGAGGACTTTCAACACAGGACCAGACCATCGGACGAAGGCTTTCAACACAGGACCAACAAAGAATTTTGCTTGAAATCAAACTTCAACCAAGGTACAGTATAAAAAGTAATATCTATCATCTATCTCTTATTTGTCTTTTAGGGCCAATAATCTTTAACAATAAAAACAAACTTCAATGTAAACTTAAAAAATAAATTCGCATAGTCCAAAAAAGTCTAAAAACACAGAATCTATACAATTTGTCATTGTAACATTCCAGTCCTAAACCCTAATTTAATTGCCATTTGACAAATTGAATAGTGCTGTAAATAAGGACATAACACCTTTTTTAAATACCTTTTTAGTTACTGAAACACTTGCTTTTGGATACATGTTTAATAAATAAAAATGTCTTTAAATAATTATCTCATGCCCTTATTTAGACTTTTATTCAATTGAACGCATTGAAATTGATTAACTATAAAATGTTAACACACTATTGATAACTATATGTCATGAAAAACAACTTAACATCTCAAAATAAACTAATGGTACATTATTTTATTTTTACAGATTAACATGGCTGATAATGAGAGTAAACAAGAAAAGAAAAGACGCCAAGCTAGAGAACGACGACAGAGAGCAGACAGCCAGCAGACACCGGAGAAGAAGGAAATTCGACGAGAAAAAGAACGCAAAAGAATTGCAAGCAAAAGACTGTCACTTGCAGAAATTAAAGATATGTCAAAAAAAACTACAAAGAAAATAAAGCATTTACAACCTGTTGCTCAAACATCAGATGACATTTTGCCAGAAAAAAGACAAGAGATACCAAAAAAAGCAACAAAGAAAACAAAGCATTTAGAACCGTTTCATGAAACATTAGATGACATTTTACCTCAAACAATACAACATATACCAAGAAAAGCAACGAAAAAAACAAAACATTTAGAACCTGTTGTTGAAACATTATATGACATTTCACCTGATGAATATGAAAGGCAAAATCCTATATGCTTTGCAAATTGTCCTCTACTCAAGTCTTTAGCAGTAGAGGTTCATAGTTGTGGGGACATGACTACTCAATGTCAGTTTTGTGAGGCTTATTATTTTAAACAGGAGAGACCCAGAGATGGACAATTTATTAGTTGTTGTCAAAAAGGCAAGTTCAAACTTCCAGAAAGGAAAGAATTTCCTATTTATTTACAAAATATTATGACTGAACCTACTTTTCCAAACTACAAAAATTTTAAGACAAACATAAGATCCTACAATAGTGCCATATCCTTTGCATCCATGGGGGCAACATTAGCTGCTAATGTACCAGGACATGGTCCTTACTGTTTTAAAGTCCAAGGACAAATTTATCATCGCACTTCCCATTTACATCCAGAGGAAGGAAATAAAAGAAAATTCGCTCAACTATATGTCCTAGATACAATGGAAGCTGTTGACCAACGTATGCAGATGGAAGAAAATAAAAAATGCTTACCCACTGTTTTCATAGAGCTAAATAACATTATGGACAACAATCCCTACAGTAAAGCTTATAAAAAATTGGCAGAAGTAGAAAATGAACAACTACTTCATTCACAAACACATCAATTACCAATGCCGAAGGTTAATATGGTGCTTAAAAGAGACAGACATACTGATAAACGTCGTTATAACTTGCCAACAACAAATGAGGTTGCAATGGTGTTTCACAATGATGAAGGAGAACCACCATTTCAAAGAGACATACGAATATATCCTAGAAATGAGGACCAACCGTTTATTAATATGAGTATCTTAAGTCCAAATTTAGATCCAATGACATATCCCATCTTTTTCCCACACGGAGAAGCAGGTTGGCAACCAAAATTAACTCTTCCCAGCTACCCAAATGCTAAAGCCAGAATCCGAAATAATGTTTCTATGCTTGAATTTAAAGTAGCTCAAATTGCCATTCGCAATGTATTTAATCCAATTTTATGTGGTGGGAAACTAACACAACAATGGATTATTGATTCATATTTGCAAGTTGAGGCAAATAATTTAAACTTTATCAAATATCAACAAGATAAACTCCGTGTAGAACAATATTCTGGACTCATGGACTATGTTGCTGACGTGGCTACAAGCAGAGACATGACAGCTGGCAAAGCCATCATTTTACCATCTTCCTTTCAAGGATCTCCTCGGAATATGAGAGAAAGATACAATGATGCTATGGCTATTGTGACAAAATTTGGCAAACCCGATTTATTTGTGACATTTACATGTAATCCACAATGGCCAGAAATTACACTAAATCTACTTCTTGGACAAACTGCTTCAGATCGACCAGATTTAGTAGCCAGAGTTTTTAAGATTAAATTAAATGAATTAATACGTGACTTCACTATAAATCAGTTATTTGGCAAATGTCTTGCTTATGTATATACCATTGAATTTCAAAAAAGAGGCCTTCCACATGCACATCTTCTAATAATACTTCAAGAAAAAGATAAATTAGATACTTCAGACAAAGTGGATGCAGTCATTGTTGCTGAACTACCAGATCCAGAACTATATGGTAGACTATATGAGATTGTTACTCATCGCATGATTCATGGACCCTGTGGTGACCTTAATCCACAATCACCATGTATGGAAAATAATAAATGTTCCAAAGAATTTCCCAAAGATTATAGAGACAAAACCTATGCCAATTGTGATGGATATCCACTTTATAAAAGAAGAGAAGGAGATAGTGCCATTATTCGTGGGAAAAAAGTGGACAATAGATATGTAGTACCCTACAATCCACATTTACTCATGAAGTACAACGCCCACATCAACGTAGAAGCCTGCACTTCCATCAAATCCATTAAATATGTCTACAAATATATTTACAAAGGTTACGATGCAGCTACTGTAGTCGTCAAAAGTGCAGACAACCCTGAAAGTAGTGAGTTAGTACATGATGAACTTGCATCTCATGTAGATGCTCGCTATGTCAGTGCGCCAGAAGCTATGTGGCGGCTTTTAAAATTTGAAATGCATGATAGATCACATGCAGTATATAGGTTAGCAGTACATTTGCCACAACGACATTTAGTCTATTTCCATGCTGGAAATGAAATGAATGCATTGGCCCAAAGTGAAGATCGTCACACTACACTAACTGCATGGTTTGCATTAAATTCCACTGATGCTGAAGCAACACAATACTTATATATTGAAATTCCATATCACTATGTTTTTGTGAATGGATTATGGAGACCAAGAAAAACCAGAGGCAATAAAATAATTCCACGAATTTACACAGTCAGTCCAAGAGATGTTGAACGTTTTTGCTTACGGATATTACTTTTAAATGTTCCTGGAGCACAAAGTTTTGAACAATTAAGAACTGTTAATGACATTGTATATGAATCCTTCCATTTAGCTGCAAGACATAGAAACTTACTCGCTGATGATACAGAGTGGGAAAGATGCTTAGAAGAAGCAGCACAATGTCAAATGCCACGACAGATGAGAGAACAATTTGCTTTTATTTGTATCTTCTCAAATGCTCCAAATGCATTAGCTTTGTGGGAGACTTTTAAAAGTAATATGGCTGAAGACTTTATGCGACGATACAATGAACCCATTGCACACTTAAAAGCGTTAATGGAAATCCAAGAAGTCTTTTTAACTCATGGATTAAGTTGTGCAAGTTTTAATTTGCCTGATCCAGGTCTTATAGATGACATTAACTTTGAAGACTATGACATTCAACTACAAGCAGAAAGAACAGAAGAAAGACTTGCAACTTTAAATACACTACAATTGCAAGCATTTCATGCCATTAAAAATGCTATAGATGATGACATGGTGACAGAGCGTTATTTCTATCTTGATGGACCTGGCGGATCAGGAAAAACATATTTGTACAATTTATTAATGAGTTCAGTACGAGCACAAGGAAAAATAGCAATGGCGTTTGCCACTACTGGAATTGCTGCACTTTTATTAGAAGGTGGAAGAACTGTTCATAGTGGATTTAAACTGCCAGTGCCTATTTTAGAAAATTCTGTGTCAGATATTCGCATGACATCCTTACAAGCAAAGAAATTGAAGAAATGTAAATTAATTATAATAGATGAGGCCACAATGATGTCATGCTATGCCCTCCAATGTATTGACCGTTTGCTTCGTGAAGTCATGGATAATATTTTTCCATTTGGTGGAAAGGTAATGTTGTTGGGTGGCGATTTTAGACAAACATTACCTGTTGTTGTACATGGAAATCGAACTGACATTATCGAAACATGTATAAAGTCAAGTACAGTATGGAAACATTTTACCCATCTTCAACTGCAACAAAATATGAGATCAGAAGGCCAAACTGATTTCAATGATTGGCTTATTAAAATTGGAGAAGGCAGAACAGAAAAAATACTAAATTTACCTGACGACACTGTAGAGATCCCACCTCATATGATTTGTCAACAAGATATTATATCGGCTATATTTGAAGGGAGCATAAATAACGAAGAATATTCCGAGCTTGCCAACCAAGTCATACTGACGTGTAAAAATAAAGATGCATTAATCCTCAATAATAAAATCTTAAAAAAAATGTATGCACCACAAAGAAATTATCACAGTGCTGATTCTGTACTTGCTGATGACAATGAAAGTCAGGCTAACTTTTCCACTGAATTCATAAACTCTTTAACTCCTTCTGGAATGCCACCACATATTTTGCAGCTAAAGAAAGGTGCAATTATCATGTTACTGCGAAATATGAATCCCAAAAAAGGCCTATGCAATGGCACAAGATTAATTGTTCAACAATTAAAGGACCATTTTATAGATGCTGAAATTTTAACTGGGACCCATAGAGGAGAGAGAGTTTTCATACCAAGAATAGATTTAGCACCAAGTGAAAGTAGTCTCCCTTTTATACTTCAAAGAAGACAATTTCCCATTATTATGGCATTTGCCATGACCATTAATAAATCACAAGGTCAAACTTTCAAATCTGTGGGTATTTTCTTGGAAGAACCAGTTTTTGCACATGGTCAATTGTACGTTGCGTTGTCAAGGTGCAAAAATCCACAGGCAATTAAAGTTTACATTGAAAACAATGAAAGTCAAGGTGATTTATTAGAAGATGGACGTATTTTTACTAAAAACATTGTCTACTATGAAGTACTATAACTTTGAAGGATACTAATTAAAGGTGCCAAGATTTTTTAAAAGCATTGCAAAATACATAACAATTGGTTGTTTAATTCAGTCATAATTAATGGAAGTCATGTTTATGAATGATTCGCCTCACAAAATACTTGCCTTGCATTGTTAGTAAAAATTATGTTAAAATGTTAAGTCACTATGTTAATGTTTCTAATGTTAAAAGTTTAAAAAATATATTTTGAAGTTATTTCATTCAACATATTACAAAGTGGATGTTAAGAGGTCAAGCACCTTTTAAGTCACAATGTAAATATTGTCTGTTATCTTAAGATTACTACCTACATTAATGTTTATCGCCAATTTATGTGCTCAGTAATAAATTAGTTTAATTACGTACGTTTTAAGAAGAGTTTGACTGTATGCCTTCCTCTACATTCAATGTATATTCAAGTTAACAATTATTGTGATAGAAATTGAATTTTAATACTGATTAATTTAAATGTCAATTGTTTTTACATTCAAATGTTAATACTTTTAATAAAAAATTACTTTACAAAATGTATTCACTATGTTCCTGTTTATAATGTTCAAAATTATACCAATGTTTTGTCAACTTCTAAACTTACATAAAAAATAAAGTTCAAGTTTAAAAATATATACTTTGATGGTTATTGCTTACATATATTTTAAACTTCATGTTAAAATTTGCAACGTTTAAAAAAGGGTTTTTACTTTTGGCTTTCCTATTCATTCAATGTATATTCAAGTTAACAATTCTTCAGATACTAATTACATTTTAAAAAACCATTACATCAACATTTTACAAAAATACACGTTCATATTAAAATACTTACAAGTGTCAAAAATATATGTTAATAACTGAACAACTTGACAAACATATACATAACATTGCCGTCATTTTTTGACGGGCAAGTCGCTAGTCACATATATAGTTGTCAGCATGTAGGTTGTTGCTAATGCTTGCAGGCTCGCGTAGCGGAGGTGGAGGCTCTACGGCGCCTCACAACCGGTTACAAACGACCACACAAGCGGGATTTGGAAAAAAAACATAAACACGCAACTAACTATGGACTTACACAAAAAAATACGACCCACTGGACTTAGAAAAAATCCAAGCGAAGTAGTTGCTGGCAAGAAGTGCCGAAGGCGCTCCTTGCGCTGGTAGAGATGAGCGCCTCCCCCTTACGACTTTCGGACCGCAAATGCGGACCAGAGGCTCCCATGTCGGCTGCAATGAGCCGCAGACATTTGCGGAGGTGGAGGCTCTACTGCGCCTCACAACCGGTTACAAACGACCACACAATCGGGACTTGAAAAAAAAAACATAAACACGCAATGACTAAATACGACCACAAAAATACACACAAAAATTAAATAAAAACCTTACCCACACCAAGGGGGACACCCAGGACCTCTGCAACACTGCTTAAACCTCGAATTCTGTAAAATTTACAAAGTTTAGACACTTGAAAATCTCCTAAGCGAGAGAAAAAATGGCCGCCAAAAAAAAGGAAAATGAGGCTACACGACCCCTAAAGCTGCTAAATTCCACCAAGCAAACACGGCTTTTACAAAAACCCGTACGACCTACACATACGCCATTAGCAAGGACGCTTCATCATACAAACCCGCCTACCACATACACATTCACCGCCATTTTACAACACTAACTTACAGAATGCGGAAGTACCCAGCTACACTAACGGCTTCCCCTCGCGCATGCAGCCTATTTACACTGCACACATTGCTGACACTTAAACCTCAGCTCCACAACAGTGCAAACCTACATTGGATGCTGCAGGAACATGAAAACAGATTGTCAGCTCTTCAGCACAATGCTTCCTGCACGTATTACTTACAAATAGGTAAAGTATATTAATTTATTACTTATTTCATTAGCATCACAAAATACATATACAAAAAAAAAAAATACTATCGCAATAAACGCAAAAGACATTCACTGAGTGCCTCCCAACGAGCGGCAATGCTGCTCATACCACACAAACTACACCAGGGGACAGCCTTGCAATAAGCGCAAAAAGCAGATCAGCGCCCACCTTAAAATGACAGCAAAAGCGCCTCTGATAAAAAAAATACAACAACCAAGAGGCTCGCAATGAGAGCCACCAAAGGCGCTCAGCGCGAACCTTGCAATCAGCGCCGAGATCTCAGACCACCACCAAAAATAATGTCTGTGCCAAACACCATTCTTTGACTTACAATTCTATTGCCGTAATTTTTTGACGGGCAATTTGCTAGTATTAATATAATGAGCAACACAGAGACAATGGTATATATCTCAAGAATAGAATTAATTATTTTGGTACAGTATGATATTAAAGAACAAGTGAATGTGTGTCTACAATAGAACTGCAGGAATACTGGACCTATCATAACTCTTCTTGCTTTCATGGATAATTGGTCAATCTATCTCTTTGATTAGACTAGAGAGAAGTGTACATCAAATCATGGGGTAGAGGTTATTATACCCTGAAGATGGATGATGATGATGATTCATGGGTAAATGCAAACAAATCAGTAATTTGAGTAAAGTACACTAGTTAAGTAAACATAAATTGTATATTTTGAAGAAGGAAACCTGGTTCTTTATGTAAAGCTAATAGATGTTTTGAATCTTCAGTAATACAGGTAAAATGTCCTTTCTATAAGTCACCAGCCTTAAATTTGTTCTACTGTAGCTTCGTCTTAATATATGTAATTTATGCCACAAAAATAATCTTTTGTTATTTATCCATTGATATCATTTGATGATGATGTTGTTATAAAATATTATTTTATTATGTTCTTATTATATATTTGATTTGTCTTTTACTAGGGGGATAGTGGTGGACCATTAGCATGCGAAGAAAGCAAAGTATGGAAGTTGATGGGCACCACTAGCTGGGGAGTTGGCTGTGCTCTGAGATATAAGCCAGGGGTGTACACCCGAATTACTTCCTTTTTGGACTGGATCCATATTCAGATGGAGGTATGTGCAACTGCTAATAAATAATAGATAGTATGCAGTATTACTCAACATTGCTCAATTTTTTTTTGTATGACTACGGTGAAAACATGAAAATGTAAGATGTGTCAAATATGTAATAAGGTACTCTTAGCTATCCAAGCCAATAATATGAAAGCAATTTAGGATAAATTCCTACTTTTAGCACACTCTACTTGTGTCTAGGGGCTTCCATACTAGAGAACTAAAGCACAGCTTGTTGGCCTGGATCTTGAAGGGCCGTGCTCTGCCAATGCTCTTTATTCAGCAATGGCGGGTGGAGAAGGGGCAGTTGTGGCCTTGGTGGAGAGTGAGTCTGTTTTTGTATTTGACAGTCACATATACTCAAAAGAATGGACTAAACAGGAAGGACTTGCTATTTAATTTCTTTTAACCCCATACATACGTGATAATAATGTTAATTTATTAAAGGTTACCAGCAAGGCCTCCTAGGGCCCATCTCACTTCACTCTCCAATATGTTTGGCTCCATTGGACAAAATATTGGACACAATATTGAGGTTATCAATGCTGTTAAGATCCTTCATTATAGATCTTCTGTATATTCCTTTCATCTCGTCTTTATCTGATCTGCTTCTGTTAAGTCCTTACCATTTTTGTTTTTTATCTTTTGCACTTTGGCATGAAATGATTCCTTTGATATTTGTAGTTTTCTTGACTTTCCCATAGTCTTATCTTCTTCTATCTCTTTACATTGCTCATTATATAATGTCTCCTTGAGTCTTCTTGTTATCTTCTGGAATTCTACATTTAGTTGAACAAATCTTTTCCTTTGCCTAATGCCTTGCACTTTCCTTCTTGCTGGTGCTTCTTTCAGAGACTCATATGGCATCCAGTTTGCCTTCTTAGTCTTTTTCTTTTGGGGATATTCTGTTTCAATGTTTTCCAGAAAATTTCACAAACTTCTGTCCAAAGTTCTTCAGACATTCTATCTACCATGTCTAGTCCCTTAAATCTATTCTTTACTTCAACTGCATATTCACAGTGGATATTATTTACTTCAAATCTGCTAGTCTGATGATTTTCCTCTTTTCCTCGGTTTAATTCTGAATTTTGCAATAAGAAGCACATTGTGAAGATTCCAGATAGGCTCCAACTCTTCCTGCCTTTTAGATGCAAGAATTGCCCTTAATATGCTGGCAATCTTCGTTGAAGGAAACCGGCAGTCATATCTGTCCTTCTTAAAAAAATACACCATATTCTATGTATTTCAGAAGCATGGGTTTTAATATGAACCTCTTACTGCATCTCTAAAACAGGAACTGACCACAGCAAAAGGATTTTCCTTCCCTAGTTACATCACAGTGGGCTGAACACATTGAATTCCCCCACCCAGATTAGCATCACCCAATCATAGCTTGCCCACCTTGGGGGGGGGGGCACATGGCCTCAGAGCGGCAACTTAGAATAAAGGGCCTGTAATTACCCTAACGTCCTGCAGTGACATCTTGTGGACAAGTATGGGATTACAGTAAAAGCACGTCCCACAAAACATCATAGAAAATGCCCCTCTCCCCAGTAACCAACATGGCTGCAACATGGTTTAATCCATGGAGGAAATGGAGTAAAACTGAACTTCACAAGCACTTCCCCCTGCGACTCAGCGAAGAAAGTGTAATATCGCCTGATTGCGCCTGATGAGCCGACTGCTCCGTTCTGGTGTAAGTCATTGTCGGTTTTAGGAAAACAATAGTCTCCAAGAGTCCATAGTCCAGTGTCCACAGGGTAAAAATGCTTCAATATGCTTCAACATGACCAGTAATGACACCCAGCCCACAATTTTGGGCATGGCCTCCATGGCGCAATTGCCAACCTTCATCGCCGGGCCATCCATTGGTTAAAACTATTTCCTTGGGCAGCTGCAGTTGAGACAATGCAGTAGGGGTAAATAATGAGCCACACCATGGGGTACCCTCTTTTCCTATCCACGAATACTGGCCCACCCATGTAGTTCTTTGACAATGCCAATGCCAGGCTAGTACAAACAGCTGACTTGCGGCATCTAAAACAGTCCTTGGGCCTATTAGTTCACCCATTCGAAAAGGTCCCAGGGTGGTACCCAGTCCAGGTGGCAATTCCCAAGGTGACATGGCTAGCCCCCCTTTCCAAAAGCAAGGGCCAATGAACTCTTCTGCCCTCACTGTATGGATAAAACACTCACCTGGGCACCCATAAAAACAGTAATTCCAAGGGGGGGTACTAGCTGGATCTGGAAGCCAGCACCCAATATTGATGCCTGGTCTTAAGGCTACAATCCTTTGGGTTACATCTGGATCAGCATATCACATCCCCCTCTATCTGGAACCACCACCTGGGCATAGCACTCTCCTTCTTCCATGGTTATGGTGTCCCCTAGCAGGACCTCACTGCTCTCCTTCAGACTTCTCCTTGGACCATCAATTTGAAAAACTTGCTCTGTCTTCCTCACTGCCTTGTCCTTAGCAATGGTGTCCACATCAAGTGGATACGGCTGTGCCCCCTGGTTTGCCACACTGCCAGGGCTGCTGGCTGAGCCTGTCCCTGAAACTGTGTCTAGGTCTCTGACACTTTTTCTTTATCAGCCGGACTTCCTTTAATGGTTGACAGTCCATTTTCTCCTCCATGGGCTGGCGGGTATGCCTGCTCCCATCCAGACTCTCCCTTGCATCTGCAATCTGACCTTTTCTTGTTGCCCTATTGCCACTAACTGGGCAAGGCTTAGCCCCCTGATGATAGGGCCCAGTTCTTCTTCTTCTTACCAGTCAACCCACTGCATGAAGGCATCCTTGTTTCTTTTAGAATTACTGAGATCAGAATTCTCCCAACAGTCCATAATATCCTCTCCCCAGACCTATTCAGCATAATTACTTTACCCTGGTTCGTATGGGTCTGGTGACCAGTCCTCTTCATCCTGCTCCACCTGACTGGGTACCTCCAATCTGGATGGCCAAAATTCCTCCATGGATGCCTCATCCAGCAATTTAACATACTCCAGCTGCAGCTCTTGCTGAACCAGGGGTTCTATCAAATTAGCTACCAGGGATCATGGTTCTAGTCCCAGACCTTGACAGCATTGAAAAAACAAGGTATTATGCCTCCTTACAGTCCCCATGCCACATTCAGGATCACCATACACGATCTCCGAGAGCCCATCTATTAGCTCCAATTGAAAATAGGGATCCGCTCCAAGGACACCAACAGACATAATCCTGGCATGACACTGTTTCTCCAAAGAAATTTCTTTCCATACTAGTTCTTCCACCAGCCTGACAGCTCATGGCCCTGCCACAATCCCAGGAACTCCATCCATTGCTCTAGAAGGGCCATTCCCCTTGATGCTGGCACTCGCACTGAGATTCCGCCACAATGCCACCAGTTTGGGAAGATTCCAGATAGGCTCCAACTCTTCCTGCCTTTTAGATACAAGAATTGCCTTTAATATGCTGGCAAACTTCATGAAGGAATGGGCCTCTTGGCGACCGGCAGTCAACATGGTTGCAACATGGTATAATTCATAAGAGGAAAACTGGACTTGACATTCAGCTCCAGGTCTTGTATTTGCTGATTGTATAGAGCTCCTCCATATTTGGCTGCAAAATATAAAGTTAATCTTATTTTTATACTGTCCAACTGGTGATGTCCATGTGTAGAGTCATCTCGGAAGCTGTTTGAAGAAGGTGTTTACTATTACTCAATAATTATTTTGACAGACTTCTACTAATCTCTGACATACTTCATTTTGTAGTCCAAGGCCAAAAATTACCATCTATTCCAGGTATCTTTTGGTTCCCTATTTTCTTCTATCTCCCAGGTATTTAATAACCTCATAGCATTGGACAACCTCAGCCTCTTTATCATCCATGGTTGGAGGATAGACTTGGATCACTGTGATGTTAAATGTTTTGCTTTGAATTCAAATTGAAATCATTCTGTTATTTATTGGATTGTACCCAAGCACTGCGTTAACCACCTTTGATTGATTGTGAGGGCTACTCCATTTCTTCTATGGGATTCCTTACCACAGTATGAGATCACAATGATTTGCCTGACCTCTCTGGTATGACCTGACCATCTTGGGTGACCCTACGTGATATAGCTCACAGCTTCATTGAGGTATACAAGCCCCTACACCACATCAAGGTAGCGAACCAGAAGTGTTATTTCCTTGATAACAATATTTAATCTTGTCATCTGAATTTTTACTATGTTCAGTTTGCCTTAGTTCCTAGTTCCAATGTTCCTGGTTCTTATGCTGAATCGTGTTTTGCAGCAGAGGACTTTCCTTAACCCTCCAAACATATGCTCAGCAGGTTGTCCTCATGCATTTGGCCCAACCACTTAATTACATTTGATGCTACTCGTACTTGCCCTTTTGTAGACTTATTCTGACCTGAGGGGCTCATCTTCTAGGGCCATATTGTTATGTCTCTAGTTGTGCTTATTCAAGTTGGCAAAGATACTGAGTGGGTTGTCAGTTCTTTTTCCAGTGGATCACGATATTTCTGACCTCTCTGCCCATCATGGTATAGCTCACAGCTTTGTTGAAATACATTCCTATTGAAAATGAGGAATGTAATAAGAAGAGATCATGATTTGAAATTGGAAGCTAGAGGATTTATGGATAATGCGACAAAGATATCCTGACATAGTTAGGCCGTATCATGGATATAAAAGTTGTAAAGCATTGGGTTATTAGGTGTTAATAATATTCATGATAGTGAGCATTAAATGCTCAGTCACTATTATGTAATTTTAAGTAAAGCTATTATTTGAGCAGACAGAACGCTAGATAACTGGACACAGATAAGGAATTTGGCTGGGCTAAGCAAAGAGCTACCCCGAGGCAATTAAACCAAATGTTTACAGTGCCTTGCAAAAGTATTCACCCCCTTGGCATTTTTCGTGTTTTGTTGCCTCACAACCTGGAATTAATATGGATTTTTTGAGGATTTGCATCATTTAATTTACAAAACATGCCCACAACTTTGAAGATGTTTCCTTTTTTTTTTTGTGAAGCACACAACAAATAGGACAAAATACCAGAAAAAGTCAATGTGCATATCTATTCACCCCCCTAAAGTCAATACTTTGTAGAGCCATGTTTTGCGGCAATCACAGCTGCAAGTCGCTTTGGTTAAGTCTCTATGAGCTTGCCACATCTTACCACTGGGATTTTTGCCCATTCCTCCTTGCAAAACTGCTCCAGCTTCTTCAAGTTTGATGGTTTGCTCTTGTGAACAGCAATACTTAAGTCTGACCACAGATTTTCTATTGGATTGAGGTCTGGGCGTGACTAGGCCATTCCAACACATTTACATGTTTCCCCTTAAACCACTCAAGTGTTGCTTTAGCAGTGTGTTTGGGGTCATTGTCCTGCTGGAAGGTGAATCTCCGTCCTAGCCTCAAATCATGCACAGAGTGGTACAGGTTTTGCTCAAGAATATCCCTGTATTTAGCACCATCCATCTTTCCCTCAACTCAGACCAGTTTCCCAGTCCCGGCTGCTTAAAAACATCTCCAAAGCATGATGCTGCCACCACCATGTTTCACTGTGGGGATGGTGTTCTTTGGGTGATGTGATCTGTTGGGTTTGCGCCATAGTATTTTTTTTTATGGCCGAAAAGTTCAATTGTAGTCTCATCAGACCAGACCACCTTCCTCCATACATTTTGGGAGTCTCCCACATGCCTTTTTGTAAACTGAAAACGTGCCATTTTGTTTTTTGCTGAAAGTAATGGCTTTCTTTTGGCCACTCTGCCATAAAGCCCAACTCTATGGAGCTTACGGCTTATTGTCGTCCTATGTACAGACACTCCAGTCTCTGCTATGGAACTCTGCAGCTCCTCCAGGGTTACCTTAAGTCTCTGTGCTGCCTCTCTGATTAATGCCCTCCTTGCCCGGTCCGTGAGTTTTGGTGGGCGTCGTCTTTGGATCATCAAAATATTTGGATATTTTTTTATAACCTAACCCTGACTTCTCAACAACATTGTCGCTTACTTGTTTGGAGAGTTCCTTGGTCTTCATGGCAGTGTTTGGTTAGTGGTGCCTCTTGCTTGCAGCCTCTGGGGCCTTTCGAAAAAGGTGTGTATATGTAATGACAGATCATGTGACACTTAGATTGCACACAGGTGGACATCATTTCACTAATTATGTGTCTTCTGAAGGTAGCTGGTTGCTCAAGAGCTTTTTATGGGCTTCATAACAAAGGGGGTGAATACATACACACATGCCAATTTTCTGGTTTCTATTTCTAAAAAATAGTTTTATGTATATATTTTTCTCATTTCACTTCACCAACTTAGACTATTGTGTTCTGAGATCCATCAGATAAAATTCAGATTAACAAAACATTGAGCTTAAGGCTGTAATGTAACAAAATAGGTAAACAGTCAAGTGGGTGAATACTTTTGCAAGGTACTGTATGTGTATATAATGGGCAAAAACATCTCTTTTCTATTATATAAAACACTTCTCATTAAAAAAACATTATTTGATATGCTATGTAATAAAACCTCTATTGCATACGCCACCAAGTGCAACAAGCAATGCACCACTTGACACAAATGTGGTCGCTATTCTTGAATTCATATATGTACTGGGCTGGATTAACCATTAAGCAAAATAAGCACATGCTTAGGGCATCAAGGGAAGGGGAGCACCACATTGCCAGATTTACAATGGATCATATGATGGAAAAACTGCAAATGGTGCAACTGAAAAAGGCTCCCACAATAAATGAAAAAAATATAAATATATCTATATATATATATATTTATTTATTTATATATATAATAAAAAAATAAAAATAAAATAGTAATAGCAGAGGTTAATGATATACATTGTAACATTTTAATATTGTTTATATTTTGAATTAGATATATATAGAGGCACCAAAATCTTGGGGCCTCTAAAGGTCTTATTCCGGCCCTGTATATTGAACTTGTAAAATAAATACATTATTCAGTCATTAAATAACGATAGTTGATGGTTTGATTAATACATTTCCCTTGGCATGTGCTCCAAAACAAATAGTAAACCAATAATTGTATGAAAGAGACTCATATAGGTCTATGCACATAAAGATTTTATCATTTAAATTAACAATGTGTTCTACTGTTTGGATTTCAACATAACATATTCATGTAGTGTACAGTATAAAAATATGAAGCATATGACACATGATATAATGGCAGAGATTTTTATATTAAGTTTTGTATTTCGGGAGATCCCATACAGTTCAAATAAAACCCAATTAAAAACAAAATGTATTTAAAATATCATAGAGGTTGCCAGCCCTAATAAAATATACAGTACTAGGCAGCTATATTAATACAATTGGTAATTTGTACTTAAATTATCTTTGTAAAACCTATTTTTGATTTGAAAAAAATATTGAAATCACTTCAAAAGTTTGCTAACTTAAATGTTCGTTAAATGGAAAAATATAACTACACAACTTTGCAACATAAAACATATTATAATAATGAAATGCTATGTATGCAGCAGATACTTGTTTAACATATTATATGAAATGTCTATGGAACTGGGGTTAAGGGTGTGCCAATAAATAATATTTGCCAATACTTGTCCAACACATAGAAAGTATTATCGCCCTCTGTGCTTACTTACTTATAATGTTTAAGAACAGAGATAATCACATTTCAGATTGTGAGTATCTGTTGTAGAGGTTGCACCTGTGCAGGTAGATAAGATTGGCTGTGTTTGTATATCAGGGCTGGTGGAAATGTATTTAATGTAGAGATTAGAGACAGTGTTGGGGACACTTAATGCTAGGAGAGAGAAGAGTTTGGCTATTTGTTTCTCAGCTGTTATTTATGGTCATAATATTATCCATCATTTAATGATATAATATGTCCAGTAGCATTTCATATAAATGGGTAGATCCCAATATAAAGTAAAGAATAAAACAAACAAAACATTGACAACATAACTTTGTTACCCATAATGAGATTGATAATAACTCATAATAATCACCACCAAAGCAATAATTAAGCTTCTAATATGTCCATGATTTTGTACAATTTCTTCCACAAGAAATATTCAGAAGATAAAATAACAATCACAAAAACAAAACAATATAAAAACAGTAAAAATGTTATACATGATATGAACTGTAAATTATATGATAATTATAATCGTATAATAAACAAATAGCAGATATCTGATTTGAAGCAGTGCAAATGGAGTGAGGTCCATAATAACCAATTTATAAAATAATGTTTATAACTATAAAGCTGAAGAAAATATAATTTGGAAAGAAACATGCAAACAAATTGACAAGGAAGCTTTCTTACGCACAATTATATTCATATAAATTAAAAAAAAAAAAATAAACCAATGTGATAATGTCTAATTCAACAGAACTGTATCTAATATGTCTCTATTTTTGTAGAATTTTTCCAAAAGAACTATTACTTGGCAATCAGAGTAAAATAACCAGCACTTACATGGAAAAAATGCAACAGGAAATGGGATGCATAATATGAATATTGAATTATATGTTCAGTATATTGCAGTCAGTAACAAAAATATTGATGCATATACTGCACTAAGCTTGTACCAAAAATGAACCATTCCTAACCCACTTCATATGCTAAGGTATCAACAAAACTGGGCAAACATTCACTCAAAATTGAAGGAGGGTTGACTGGTCATGCCAATGATTTCTCTTTGAGGCTGGATCCATCTGGGGGGGATTTAACAGAGAGAGGGTGTACATAATCATAGTAATGCAATATCTTGGTACTTTTTTTATTGGACAAACATTTTAGCTAGAGGGAACAGCTTTCGAGAGTAGCACCTCTTTTTTTAACACAGAAGCAATATATATATATGTAGAGAGAGAGAGCGAGAGAGAACTTCCCATGAGCATGATACAGCGAATTATGTCATTATGTAATAAAAGGCCAATACTATTCCATTTGAAAACTACTAAAACAAAGGCCTATGGGTGGAACCAAGAACATTTTTGAAATGGCTAAATTCATAAATTATATTCCATTTCCACAATACTTCTTCATGATCTCTGACAGATTTACTACAGTAACGTATACATATTTTAGAAAAAAAGACAGACATGGATAAAAACGTATAAAAATGTAATTTTTAGAATTGCATTGTACTAAATTTATATGAACAATCTACAAAGCAATATACAAAGTCTTTTGTATCAGCTTTTTTTCTAAGCTTTCCTCTAAAATGCCTATTTTACTATTATATTAATTAATTAATAAATTAATTAATTCTCGGCTACTTGACCTTTCTATGGAGTTTCCCATATGTGACCCATGTCTTACTAGGCATCCAGAGAGGAAAGAGAGGTTCTACATGGGAGGATGTTCTAGCTGGGACCACTACAGGCAAACATATTAGTAGATACTCCTCCATCCTCTAGACACCATACAAATGTATATCTGGTAGGGACTGGAATAATAAAGTTCAACTATAAGTTTTAATGTTTAAATTGAAATACCATGTATTACTTGTCAGTTATTAAATAAACAAATGAAATGTTATTGTATACCAATATTGTGGCCCATTACATACATGTATCAACATGTATTTTCTATTTAAATTCAAATTCCAGGTTTAAATTTGTATTTACATTGAAAATAAAAATTATACACATCCTAACTGAGACTATGCAATGGTGATGCCATCAGACACTTAGAAGAGCTTTGTTCCCCCTCATGCCTTTGCTATGAAGTGGGTATTTTGGCCCATACTGATTCTGTACATTACCTATTCCCCATCCTTACATTAAGACATGCACATATATATATATATATATATATATATATATAAATATATACAGACATAAATGTAACCGTAAATAATGATAATAATATATACTCACTGAACTGGCAACTTGAGGCAGTCTGTTGCCCCTGAAAATGTGCTGCCATTTGCAAGTGTCTTATTGGATATTCACCACAATTTTATTTTACAGCGAGGAACCCTTGGCGGTGAGCTTTTCACTCATACAGCAACACTGCACATACCCAAATCTAAATCTATGTGTTCCTATAAGACTGGTGATTTACTAAGGTTTTCTTTTATTCTTACAGAGAGAAGAAAGAAAGATGAACTAACATTACAAATATTGCCTCGTACAAGGGACAGTGTTATTTTTCACAAGGTTGCTCCTTATATTCTACAGACATAATACAGCTACTCAGTCACATCTTATTTTAAACAGTTAACGTTATTGTATCATAAAATGTTTAATCTATAATCGTATACATTGTAAAGTAGATCCCTTTTCATTTGAAAAACAAAATCTAAATTCCGTCTGTAATAATAAGAATTCAGTCTGTATCTTGTTGCAATGATGGCAGTGTTATATTGATATAATAAAAATTGCCGAAAAAATATAAGAATTTTAGTTAAAATGGTGCATGACTGACATATTCAGCTATAAGCGAATTGGCTGAGCTAGGGACTTTGCTGCCGGATGATGAAACTATTAAGATTGTGAGCCATCCATCTTAACTGCCAATCACACGCTGGGAAAAAGAAGAAAAAATATGAAAATTGGGAAACAAGGAAAAAAGTTAGGTTTAGGAAGAACTGAAAACGTAGCCTAGAGTAGTGGTCCCATAGACCACTTTAAAGTAGCGGAATGTCTTTGTGGATCTTTCTGTCTTTTCAACTCTAATGTTCCTGATTTATTGACTGTATATATTTATAAAGAGTAAAACCATAGACATTTCTCTTGGTGTTGTTTAGTCTTTCCGTAGTGTTCAACTCTCTTTGACGCAATGCACTGCAGCACTCCAGGTACATATTGTGTCTGGTTGTGCATATCCGTAAGATTTGGGCAAAGATACTCCAGTGGGTTGCCAGTTCCTTCTCCAGTGGACCACACTTTGTCTGGCCTCTCTTCTATGACATGCCCATCTTGGGTGCCCCTACAAGGTTTTTCTCACAGCTTTATTTCAGTACACAAGCCCCTTCACCACAACAAGGTAGCGATCCAGAAGGGGAGACATTTCTCTACAACTTATATATAGATTTTATTGCATTGTATTTATCACATTTCATGTCATCTACTTGCTTCTATTTTGAAACATCTATATTGCTGAACAGGCTCCACAGAATAACACAGAAACTGAACAATCTGCTTCACTAGCAAGAAACCCTTCCCTATTTAAAGTTTAATTCTGAAAAAAGATACAAAAAACTTGTGTGAAATATTTGCGAAATCCACTTCAAATATTTAAAAATGCACTATTAGTACAAAGGGAGTCATGTATATGGAGTATCTGGTTATTTACATGCTTTTTATCATAAAAAACACAATGACACCTTACAGTTAAAGACAACAAAGCACATTATCAAGGTTTGCTTTAGTCAGTGTTAACATGCTTTAATAGTACAGCCCGGATTAGTAAGCATTGTCAAACCTTAAATCAGTTATATTTTATATATAGCATGTAATAATACTAATGATAAAAGTATATAGATTACTGAAATCGTTTCTGACTTGCTTATGTCTTTATACGTTAAATAAATGGAATTTTGTTGACGGTATCAACAATATCTATTATTTGTTAGTTGCTGGTGTCTCAATTCTTGTAGATAAAATATATTTTCGGAAATAGAAAAGCGTATTCTACTATGCAAGTGGTACCATTACACATCCTGGGCCCCAGCACAAATGTAGACTCTAGGAGCCCTCTGTATTATTATTTTTTTTTCTTTTCAACTGTACAAAACAATATACTTTGTAGAGTAATATTAATCAGAGTGACCTGGTATTAGTTGTGTTAGTGTTTATAAAAATCACTCCATCTACTTGAAGAGATTATTAAGCTTCAATACATATTATTGTGTACAATTATCTTTCACAAGGTGATACATTGGGGTATTATGTTTAAAATAATTCTGGGACATTACATTTTGTCAGAAACTTATCATCCTTAACTGTTATAAAATATGACCATTATGTGTTACATGATTCTATTTGACACTGTAAAGTAATTTTCTATGAATTGATACATATTAGTGACAATATGGTAATCTTCCGTCATGACACTTACTTACAGGTGGATCTAAGTTTCCCTGTTTTTAACTTTTTCTAATCTAACACACACTGCTTATATCAGAAATATAGATTACATTGATACATTCTATACACATACAAATTTATTTTATTTAAAAATAATTGGTTTCCACACTCCAGAGGTGCATACATAGGCATCTGGTATCTACCAACAGAAACTCCATTTGGGTACATTTTGTAACCCTATACTAAACTTTAAGCCAACATGGTGCAGAAATCCACATAGCAATGTCTGAGCTCCTACGTGCTTCCTTGTGCAGGGGAAAACAAGACTACATATCCCATGATGCTTTCATGCACAAACTGGCTTCCTAGTAATTGAAACAATGTATTTGCTGCCTCTGTTTGGAAAAATGAATTATACATTTTAAGCTAATTTAGTTAAAGCTTTTGAGAGGCAAGATCTCTCAAAATCAAGTCCCAGAAAACTTTGCAAACATCAGGGTAAGTTTATTAATGTTTATTTTGGGATTTTTTCATGCAAAACAATATTTTTATACACTACTAATTCTCCTCTATCAGATGCATAATCCATGAAACTTAAATATGCCTCTAAGGCACAGAAGCACAAGTAAGTTACAGCCTGGTAACGGAGGACTTCCCATATAGCGCTCAGCGGACTTGTAGCATTTAGGCATTTGTGTCAATAACAATTCATTATAACCTATCGTCTTCAGTAACATTGTAATAGTTACAATTTCTTTTGGACATTGTGTTAACAGGAATTCGATTTGACCAAATGAAAACGGAGAGATTTATATCCTGTTAATCTATTTTAATATTTGCAACAATATAACAATGGCAATTTGTTCTTTGATACAGTGCCAATTATTAATCAATTTAGAAAATATTAACTGAAAGAGTGAGAAATATATATTATGGGCCCTATTAAATTCCAGCCTCGTAAATAAGAGGCTTCTACTTAAGCCCTACGTACTGCAAAGTTTCTCTAAGTTACAATCGCTCTGCTGCGAGCAGCGTATGAGCTACGCAGCAGGGCCGTACGTATCAACACTGCGAAAATGTACATGAGAAGTGACAGCCTGCAAGATGATATCGCAGGCTCCCGCAACTCAACAAATAGTGCAGTGGTCCCAAACGGGACCTCCTCGGCAGTCCCCCACATAAGCCCTGCCGTGGGGGGTACTCCAACTACCCCCCCGGCACCTAAAATTAACCTCCCTCTATGCTGGGGTCCCCGTCGGGACCCCCGAGGTGTCCTCACATTAACACCTTGCCGCAGGAATCCATAGGGACCCCCGCAGCCCCCACACATTAACCCCTTGCAGCGGGGTCCCTGATCGGCACAGATCAGGCCCCCGCTGCATTTAAAACTTTTAAATTCCCCGCCGTGGCTCCTTAAAGGGCCCACGGCACACTATTAGCCAATATCGGCCGCGGCACCTAAAATTAACCCCCATGAACCCCCGAAGTGTCCCCACATTAAGCCCTTGCTGCAGGGGTCCATACGGCACCGATCGTGACCCTGCACCATTTCCCGCCTTGAGGGTCCTTAAAGGCACTAAAAAACATTAACCCCAGGCAACTATAATTAACAACGTCACTCATGGGGGTTAATACAGACCCCCATAAGGCCTTAATTAACCCCGTCACTCATGGGGGTCAATACAGACCCCCATAAGCACCTAATTAACCCTGTCACTCATGGGGGTCAATACAGACCCCCATAAGGCCTTAATTAACCCTATAACTCATGGGGGTCAATACAGACCCTCATAAGGCCTTAATTAACCTTATAAGATCGAGAGGGGGTATTTGATTTGTATTGTATGTAATGTATTATATGTAATGTATCATATGTAATGTATTGTATGTAATGTATTATATGTAATATATTATATGTAATTTATTATATGTAATGTATTGTATGTAATGTATTATATGTAATATATTATATGTAATTTATTATATGTAATGTATTGTATGTAATGTATTGTATGTAATGTATTGTATGTATGTATGTATTGTATTGTGTATGTCTGTCTTTCCTTTTCAGGTGTGTAATTTTCTGTAGTGCAGGTTTTTTTTTGTAATGTATTTTTTTTTCTGTACTGTAGTTTATTTTTCTGTACTGTAATTTTTTTTTCTCTGTACTGTAGTTTTTTTTTATTTTTGGTGACTTAGGTTTTTTTATTTTCTGTAAGGTAGGTTTTTTATTTTTTGTAATTAGAGTGGTGGGGAGGTTTATTTGGGGGTAGGTAGTGTAGGTAGGTAGTGTAAGTGTTAATAGATTAGTGTAGAGGGGGGTTAGTTTAGATTAAATGGTTTATTGGGGGTTATAGTGTAGTGTTTGTAGTTAGTGTCATGATGGTCCTTGTGGATCGTCATGGCACTTATGTGGTTAATGTTAGGGTTTTAACAGCCCCATAGGTGTCATAATATACCCTTATGGGACTGGGAATGGGGTTAAATAGAGGGTTATGGTGGTCTGTATTGACCCCCATGAATTATAGGGTTAATTATTGGCTTATGGTGGTCTGTATTGACCCCCATGAGTGACAGGGTTAATTAAGGCCTTATGGGGGTCTGTATTGACCCCCATGAATTATAGGGTTAATTAAGGCCTTATGAGGGTCTGTATTGGCCCCCATGAATTATAGGGTTAAATATTGGCTTATGGGTGTCTGTATTGACCCCCATGATTTATATGGTTAATTAAGGCCTTATGGGGGTCTGTATTGACCCCCATGAATTATAGGGTTAATTATAGTTGCCTAGGGGTTCATATTTTTTAGTGCAAGTCCTTTCAGGACCTTTACGGTCCTTCAAGGACCCGCAAGGTGGGAAATTTAAAAATTTAAATGCAGCAGCGTCATGATCGGTGGCGATCGGGGACCCCCGCTGCAAGGGGTTAATGTGGGGGGGTCCTGCAGGGGCCCCTTTGGGCCCCTGCAGCAAGGGGTTTATGTGGAGACACTAATTTGTTTGGCCGCGGCCGGATTGGCAATTAGTGTGTCGCGGGCCCTTTAAGGAGCCGCGGCGGGGAATTTAAAACTTTTAAATGCAGCGGGGGCCTGATCGGTGCCGATCGGGGACCCCCGCTGCAAGGGGTTAATGTGGGGGTGCTGCAGGGGTCCCGAGAGAGACCCCTGCAGCATAGGGATGTGTATAGGGAGCAGGGGGGAGCCTCACACGGCTGTCTCCAGCTACTCCGAGGTTTTAGGATCCCTTGCGGGCACTTTTTGTGCCCATAGGGATTCTTCCGAAATGCGAGAATCACTCATAGATTTAAGGCTGCGTGTGAGTACGTAGCTCTCTCGGAGCCTATTCTCGGCCATTTTACGTAGTCATATCGCAAAGCAGGCTGCGAGAGATTCGGTACTCGCAAACAGCAGAAAACTGCCTTTTGCGAGCACAGAGAGAACTACGAGGGAGATTTTAATGAGGCCCTATATGTTTATGCATTGAATTTCTAACCATTGATAGCAAGATTTTGAGGTTTCAGCTAAATACTGAGCCTTCCCTTTAGGAGGTACCCCACATGTATTACAGTTAATAACAAGTATTATTGTTTTCTGCATTTGCAATAGGCTAAGGGCCCTATTAAATTATCCCTCATAGTTCTCTCGGTGCTCGCAAAGGCAGTTTTCCTGCTGTTTGCGAGTACCGAATCTCTCGCAGCCTGCTTTGCGATATGACTGCGAGAAAATGGCCGAGAATAGGCTCCGAGAGAGCTACGTAGCCTTAAATCTATGCATGAATCTCGTATATCGTAAGAATCCCTACGTGGACAAAAAGTCCATGCAAGGGATCCGAAAGCCTCTACGTGCTGCCTCGGAACAGCCCGAGACAGCAGTGTGAGGCTCCCCCCTGCGCCCTATACACATCCCCATGCTGCAGGGGTCTCTATCAGGACCCCTGCAGCACCCCCACATTAACCCCTTGCAGCAGGGGTCCCTGATCTGCATAGATCAGGCCCCCCGCTGCATTTCAAACTTTTAAATTCCCCGCCGCGGCTCCTTAAAGGGGCCGCGGCACACTATTACCCAATCCCGGCCGCGGCACTTAAAATTACCCCCCCTCTATGCTGGGGGTCCCCATCGGGACCCCCGAAGTGTCCCCACATAAACCCATTGCAGGGGGGGTCCCCGATCTGCATAGATCAGGCCCCCCGCTGCATTTCAAACTTTTAAATTCCCCGCCGCGGCTCCTTAAAGGGGCCGCGGCACACTATTACCCAATCCCGGCCGCGGCACTTAAAATTAACCCCCCTCTATGCTGGGGGTCCTCATCGGGACCCCCGAAGTGTCCCCATATAAACCCCCTGCAGCGGGGCTCCCCGATCGGCACCGATAGCTACCCTGCTGCAATTCAATTTTAAATTTCCCGCCTCGCAGGTCCTTAAAGGACCGTAAAGGTCCTGAAAGGTTTTGCACTAAAAATATTAACCCCAACTATAATGAACCCATTAACTCATGGTGGTCAATCCAGACCACCATAAGGCCTAAATTAACCCATTAACTCATGGTGGTCAATACAGACCACCATAAGGCCTAAATTAACCCATTAACTCATGGTGGTCAATCCAGACCACCATAAGGCCTAAATTAACCCATTAACTCATGGTGGTGAATACAGACCACCATAAGGCCTAAATTAACCCATTAACTCATGGTGGTCAATACAGACCACCATAAGGCCTAAATTAACCCATTAACTCATGGTGGTCAATACAGACCACCATAAGGCTCTATTTAACCCCATCAGTCCCATAAGGGTATATTATTACCATTATGGGCCTGTTACAACCCAACATTAACCACATAAGTGCCATGATGGTCCTCAAGGACCATCATGACACTAACTACAAACACTACACTATAACCCCCAATAAACCATTTAATCTAAACTAACCCCCCTCTACACTAATCTGTTAACACTTACACTACCTACCTACACTACCTACCCCCTAATAAACCTCCCCAACACTCTAATTACAGAAAAAAAAACCTACCTTACAGAAAACAAAAAAACCTACAGTACAGAAAAAAAAAATACATTACAACCCCACCCCCACTACAGAAAACAAAAAAATACATTACAACCCCACCGGCAGACCTCCCTGACGCTAATGAACCTCCCGGAGGACCATCCTTGAGGACCATCATGGCACTTATGTGGTTAATGTTGGGTTGTAACAGGCGCATAATGGTAATAATATACCCTTATGGGACTGATGGGGTTAAATAGAGCCTTATGGTGGTCTGTATTGACCACCATGAGTTAATGGGTTAATTAAGGCCTTATGGTGGTCTGGATTGACCACCATGAGTTAATGGGTTAAATAGAGCCTTATGGTGGTCTGGATTGACCACCATGAGTTAATGGGTTAATTAAGGCCTTATGGTGTTCTGGATTGACCACCATGAGTTAATGGGTTAAATAGAGCCTTATGGTGGTCTGGATTGACCACCATGAGTTAATGGGTTAATTAAGGCCTTATGGTGTTCTGGATTGACCACCATGAGTTAATGGGTTAATTAAGGCCTTATGGTGGTCTGTATTGACCACCATGAGTTAATGGGTTAATTAAGGCCTTATGGTGGTCTGGATTGACCACCATGAGTTAATGGGTTAATTAAGGCCTTATGGTGGTCTGGATTGACCACCATGAGTTAATGGGTTAATTAAGGCCTTATGGTGGTCTGGATCGACCACCATGAGTTAATGGGTTAAATAGAGCCTTATGGTGGTCTGTATTGACCACCATGTGTTAATGGGTTAATTAAGGCCTTATGGTGGTCTGGATTGACCACCATGAGTTAATGGGTTAAATAGAGCCTTATGGTGGTCTGGATTGACCACCATGAGTTAATGGGTTAATTAAGGCCTTATGGTGGTCTGGATTGACCACCATGAGTTAATGGGTTAATTAAGGCCTTATGGTGTTCTGGATTGACCATCATGAGTTAATGGGTTAATTAAGGCCTTATGGTGGTCTGGATTGACCACCATGAGTTAATGGGTTAAATAGAGCCTTATGGTGGTCTGTATTGACCACCATGAGTTAATGGGTTAATTAAGGCCTGATGGTGGTCTGGATTGACCACCATGAGTTAATGGGTTAAATAGAGCCTTATGGTGGTCTGGATTGACCACCATGAGTTAATGGGTTAATTAAGGCCTTATGGTGGTCTGGATTGACCACCATGAGTTAATGGGTTAATTAAGGCCTTATGGTGGTCTGTATTGACCACCATGAGTTAATGGGTTAATTAAGGCCTTATGGTGGTCTGGATTGACCACCATGAGTTAATGGGTTAATTAAGGCCTTATGGTGGTCTGGATTGACCACCATGAGTTAATGGGTTAATTAAGGCCTTATGGTGGTCTGGATTGACCACCATGAGTTAATGGGTTAAATAGAGCCTTATGGTGGTCTGTATTGACGACCATGAGTTAATGGGTTAATTAAGGCCTTATGGTGGTCTGGATTGACCACCATGAGTTAATGGGTTAAATAGAGCCTTATGGTGGTCTGTATTGACCACCATGAGTTAATGGGGAACTTATAGTTGCCTGGGGTTAATATTTTTAGTGCGAGTCCTTTCAGGACCTTTACGGTCCTTTTAAGACCCGCGAGGCGGGAAATTTAAAATTGAATTGCAGCAGGGTCACGATCGGTGCCGATCGGGGCCCCCCCCCGCTGCAGGGGGTTTATGTGGGGACACTTCGGGGGTCCCGATGGGGAACCCCAGCATAGAGGGCGGTTAATTTTATGTGCCGCGGTCGGGATTGGGCAATAGTGTGCCGCGGGCCCTTTAAGGAGCCGCGGCGGGGAATTTAAAAGTTTTAAATGCAGCGGGGGCCTGATCGGTGCCGATCGGGGACCCCCGCTGCAAGGGGTTAATGTGTGGGGGCTGCGGGGGTTCCTATGGACCCCTGCAGCAAGATGTTCATGTGAGGACACTTCGGGGGTCCCGACGGGGACCCCCGCATTGAGGGGCGGTTAATTTTAGGTGCCTGGGTTTTTTTTGGAGTACCCCCCACGGCAGGGCTTATGTGGGGGACTGCCGCGAAAGTCCCTTTTAGGACCCCCGCAGCACTTGATGAGGAGTGGGAGCCTGCGATATCATCTCGCAGGCTGTCACTCCTCATGTACATTTACGCAGTGTAGATACGTACGGCCCTGCTGCGTAGCTCATTCGTTGCTCGCAGCAGGGCTAATTTAATAGCATTGTAAGTTAGAGAAACTGTGCAGTACGTAGGGCTTAAGTAGAAGCCTCTTATTTACGAGGCTGGAATTTAATAAGGCCCTAAGTGTTTTACAATTGTTCTTATATATATATTTTATATCTGAATTAATCAATTGTGTAAGAGTTCAATAAAATGTATTTAGAGTTATAACAATTCACTCTGAATTTACAGCCTTATTAAACTGCAATTCTGTACATTTAAAAAAGCTCTATTTAGGCACACAGCATATTTTATTTACCGAAGTTTTTAGTTAGTGAAGACCTTGCTTTTGGATAGAAGTTCACTAGCTAAAAACTTCCGTAAAAAAATATGCTGTGTGCTTATATAGAGCCCTTTTAAATTTACCGAATCTCAATTTAATAAGGGTGTTAATCTTTAACTGATATTTAACTTAGTATGGGGAGCATTAAATAAGAAGCTCCTAAAGTTATCACTGTATCATAAATGTTAATATTATTATTCAATAAATTTAAGCTACAGCCACTGATGTTTGAAAATGATTGTTCCAAATTGGTTATAATGCATTAACTTCCCTCTGCACAATGTTGTTCACAAATTTCCAACAAGGATTATTACTTTCTAAAAGCTGAATGCACAAAAATCATTGTATAAGCTTAGTGTTGTATATTAAGTGTAATATAATAAATCCGCTAACAAAAAGGAGAATTTAAATCCTATCACTATTTAAATTATATCACAAATTCTTGTCAGTACATGCTCCATACATATCTTGTAAGGCTAATTTAACTCAAGCTTTCTTGCCGTTAAATGCTTTTCTTTATGTATTGTCACTGAGATCTGAAGGAACTTTCTGTGACCTAAACATAAAAAAATCTATAACTCAGGTAAGAGCAGCACTAAATCCTTAGCGAAAACGCCAACCTAAATACAAGAAAAACTAATACAAGAAAAAAAAACACTAGAAAGAAAGCATTGTAAACTAAAATTGAAGTATCCCAATTGTAAACAAAAAAGCATTTTAAATAATAGACTCAGCTCCCATCATCAATACATTTCAGACAACAATCAACTAACTCACAATGTCAAATATAAATACCTGATAACATTATTAAACACTGCCACCCAACTAATGCTCAGTCAAACATGACCAATACAGTTTCCCAGGGATGTATGCCTTGCCACCAGGCCTACATATACCTTTACCAGGCCTACAGATACCTTTACCAGGCCCACAGAAACCTTTACCAGGCCTACATATACCTTTACCAGGCCTACAGATACCTTTACCAGGCCTACAGAAACCTTTACCAGGCCTACAGATACCTTTACCAGGCCTACAGATACCTTTACCAGGCCTACAGATACCTTTACCAGGCCTACCGATACCTTTACCAGGCCTACAGATACATTTACCAGGCCTACAGAAACCTTTACCAGGCCTACAGATACCTTTACCAGGCCTACAGAAACCTTTACCAGGCCTACTGATACCTTTACCAGGCCTACAGATACCTTTACCAGGCCTACAGAAACCTTTACCAGGCCTACCGATACCTTTACGAGGCCTACAGAAACCTTTACCAGGCCTACAAATACCTTTACCAGGCCTACAGATACCTTTACCAGGCCTACAGAAACCTTTACCAGGCCTACAGATACCTTTACCAGGCCTACAGAAACCTTTACCAGGCCTACAGAAACCTTTACCAGGCCTACTGATACCTTTACCAGGCCTACAAATACCTTTACCAGGCCTACAAAAACCTTTACCAGGCCTACAGAAAGCTTTACCAGGCCTACAGATACCTTTACCAGGCCTACAGATACCTTTACCAGCCATACAGATACCTTTACCAGGCCTACAGATACCTTTTAACAATAATCCTGTCTACACAACAATGTACACGTAATAAAACTCATCAATCTGTTGTGAATGATTGTATGATTTATAACACCTTTACATGTCACATAATGGTTAGTGCATTGGAGGTCATGTCAGTGCTATAAGTGCTGCCAGCATTTCAGGATTGTCTGTCTGACTATGTATTCAGGTTCACTCAGGTTGAGCCAAGGTACGTTGAACATCATAGTTACTGCCCATGGATTCAATCAAACACAAGCACGTCTATCAAGGTGAAGCATCATATGTTGCCTGTGAATAATGTATGGACATTGGCACTATTCAGGTGCGTTTATTTCACGTCAAGTCATGTGTCATTTGGAGGGAATCACATAACATTTGACAAGAAGTATTACTTGGCTAGATAATGCAGTTTTAAGCCGTAGACCCATGCCCGAGTACTTGCAGACTGATTGCTTCTAGGTTGAGCAATGTGGAGGAGGATCAATGTGAGGGAGAAGTGGGGCAAAGGAGTTGAAGTCCCCACAAGTGTCAGATTGCCCCTGTAGCTCCTCCTTAGGCCATGTTATTTCTTTCTCCCCGCCTCCTAATGGAACTCCTAGCAGGTATCCTCCATCGTTGGCTGCGAGTCGCTGGTGGTGCTGTACTTTAAGAAGAACAGATATTTAGTTTCTTCTTCTCATAATAATCGCATCATTCAGTGTTTGTATGTTATGCTTCCAGTTATGTGTTGATAGGCAACGATTAAGGGACATCTTGATAATATTAATAATAGTGATTTATGATGTCATAGGTCTGGGGATTGACATAATCTAGGCTATAATCTTAGTGATGTAACAATGCTTTAGCCTCGGAGTTATGCTCAAACATAGGCTTGTCTCATATTAAAAATATAGCCTATTTATTCTATATTTGTTTTAATCAATATTATATCCCAAATGGTTGTGTGCATTTCAGGACAGTATTATCAATCATTGATGGTGACCCCCTGGGTTGTATATGATTTTTAAAGTTGCAGCTGAGTGAAAAAGCCATTTCTTTGTGATGTAGGCCACATTATTAAGTAGGGGTGTATGTTTTGTGAACATGAATGATGAGTGTGTTGTCAGAGTTGTGGTTCATGTTCATGTTAGTCCTGATGGCCCATTTTAATCTTGCAAGTCCATGCCCAACAGCTCTGGAAATTTTCAAGACTTACTGATGATAGACTTGGTACCAGATGACTGGAGAAAAACAAATGCGATAACGCAAGAGCAAATCCTAGGAAATATAAACTTGTAAGCCTCACTTCTGTTGTTGGAAATATTCTAGAATGGTTAATAAAAGATAATATACAGGTATATGTCCATTTGAACAAGATTATAACTAGGAGTCAACATGGATTTAAGAGAGAGGTCAAGTCAAAAAAATGAAATTAGTTTCTATGAGGGGGTTAATATGAACTTTCCATTTGTTATATTCTGTAATAATCACTTGTAACCTGGACTGCATCGCTCTGTATATGTGCTCACACCTTGTCCAAAATGGGTCAAACAGTAAGTTATTATGATGAATTGGGATTTTCCAGAAATGCCATCTAGCTTCACGAATGGTAGCCATTCCACCCCAAGTCTCAATGTGGGTTAAAAGCCTAAGTCCAGTTGCCCAGACACTATTAAATTGGCCTCAAAGCCTTTGATCTGTCAAGCCCATAACTGTTACGTTAGAAAATCGCTATTAAATTGCTATGAGTCCCCAAAGATGCCCTGGCGTTCAAACCCGTAACCTGCAAATGGAGGCAAAAATATTATGTGCTCCAAATACGACCCGCAACAGGTTTAGAGACAAGTTCTCAACACTCTAAAAGACAACATAAACACACCAGTGGACTCTAAAATATGGGTAAAGCATGGAAAGGCATTACAATTACTTGCACAATAATACCCATATAAAAATAGGCATTAAAACAATATTTTATTTCATCATATGTTGGAATGGTCATGCATATGCCAATATGAAAAGCCATGCTGCAACATGCATAAAAAAATTAAAGACACACTACCTGGTTAAATAGTAACAACAACGTGAAACTCATGCCATATTAACCCTTTCTTACTCACAAAGGCTCTAATGTGAACCCTGGAATATATATAGGATTGCATATACATCTCGCTCATCACATATACATTGGGAAAACAAATAGTGGCCGAATTACACCTCCACATCACATATATTAAGTACCAGGGGAACATTTTATTATTTGTTGTTCAGTCCTTCAGTCGTGTCCGACTCTCGGTGACCCTATGAACTGCAGCACATTTAGCTAGGTCTCTGCCTGTGCTGTTCCACATGGTTTGCATGCCAAAGATACTGGAGTGGGTTGCCAGTTCCTTCTCTAGTGGACTGTGATTTGTCTGACCACTCTGCTATGACCTGCCCACCCACAGTGGCCTTACATGGTTTAGCTCACAGCTTCATTCAGGTACACAAGCCCCTTCACCACCACCACTTAGTAATCCAGAAGAAGACCAGGTGAACATACACCACACTAATTTAAATTGATGAATAGCAAAACATAATGGGAGGTCACCAAATGGGAATGGGTATACATCTTGGCACATGGCCACCAGCAATGACATAGGACTTTACAGGATGGGCGTAGCGTGGATGGAGGTGAGTTGGATGTTGCTCCACATGCCTCTGCACAGCCTCCATGTGTTTATGCTGCCCCTCCTGATGGGTTAGAGTAGATCAGTGTGGTGTATGTTCCCTGCTCCCCTTCAGCATTGCTAAGTGGTGGTGGTGAAGGGGCTTGTATACTGCAATGAATCTGTGAGCTATACAATGTAGGGTCACTCTAAGTGGGCAGGTCATAGCAGAGAGGTCAGACAAATCACAGTACACTAGAGAAGTAACTGGCAACCCACTCCAGTATCACCTGTCATATTGTTATCAGGCCCTCAGGGGAATGTTGATACTCCACAGTATCACAAATTGGACTTTGCATGTGTATTAACTCTTTATTATTATTATTATTATTACTATTATTATTATATATTATTTATATTATTATATGATATCTAATGCTATTATTACTATTATCATCGCTATATATACTGATCTATTGCATAGATACTAGGGCTCATTAGTTTACATATATAAGTGTGACACAAATGTGATGTATGTGGATATCCCATAGCCCTGACCATTGAAAACACACTAACATGATGAGAATGGTATAACATAGCTTTATTTCATACACAGAGCACAATCAGAAATTGACAAGATTGTGCATTAATATCATGGGTATGGTGTGGGCGGATCCCGGGATAGCAAGAGGCTTGTGGGAAAAAGGGGATACCTAAAGGGGGTAATGCTATAGTCTAGAATAAGCATTATGCACAGAACCTACCAGGGTCACATGTGGTCACTACACCACTGCAACCGGAATGATGAAAAAAAGCATCATCAGAAATCACTCAATTTAATTGAAGAAACCATTAATGTGCATAGCACTTACAACTTGTCTAGATCTGCACATCCAAATGTCTTAGATATCTGGCTATATGATAGCTTTAAGATTGTGGGAGCTACATGTTAAGGGGAGGGGGCTGTCATTGAAGGAATGTCTACCTGAGAGGCACTGTGAAAACCTTACACCCCATACATTTCCTTCACAATGCCTGCAGATGCAGAAGATGCCTTCATTGACCTATAGCCAAGCTAGATTAGGTTAACATTGTGACCAATAGATTGTCATTGAGAAGTGCTGTTGAGAAGGCACACACATCTGCACAGCCCCTAGGTCCTCCTCTGCCTAGGCACAGTGCTCAAATCCCTTGTGGAGGGCCACCGTCTCCCTGCTCATGGTGGGGAGAGGGCAGAGGAAGGCAACCTCCCAGAAGGGAGTGGCAGCTGCAGTGGTGGACGCATGGTGGGAGGAGAGGAGGGGCCGGGCTGTGGGTGGCCGGGTGATGCCTCCTGGCGTGGAGAAGGTGGGGCTGGGGGCCAGAGCATGTCGCATGGCTTCGGCAGGGACTCCTTGAAATGTCCTCTGGTCCGTCCCAATCCTGAGCAGATGGGCCAGGTAGGATTTAGCCATCAGATGTTGCCTCCTCTCCTCCCCCCTACACCTGGCCAGGCTGCGCATTACCTCCGCATGATTGGCGGAGATGCTGGCCTGGATACCCCAGAGACAATCCAACTGCTGCCGCATGATGGCCAGCATCTCCGCCTACACAGTGTGGACTGATGTTATGGATGGAGGCCCCTGTGGCGTCGACTGGTGAGGAGGTGGCGGTGTGTGAGTGGGGAGGGTCTGGGGTCCGGGTGAAGTCTTTTGCAAAATGGGCAGTGGTGTTGTTGGGCCCGGTGTTGGCAGGCAGTCTCGCGCACTGCTGGGGGGGAGGTGGTGGCTGCGGATTTGATCACTCCAGTGGGAGGGACCTGGCGATAGGCTCAGTCTCTGGAGGAGGGGGATAGTGGGGTCAAATCCTGGCGGTGTGGCCGGTGGTCCAGATGGTTACCCCACTAGCCATATTACATCCTACTCCTCCTCCAAACCAGGGCCCTTGGATCCGCTTCTCTCCCTGCGCCGGTTCCTGCTGGGCGATGGCTTGCTCCTCCACCTTCTGCTTCGTTCTTGTCCTTCTTGGCCATCATCCTACTCACCTTGGCCCTGATGTTGTCAAAACAGTGATTGACGGACCTCAGATCCCATGGCTCTGTGCCTACTGCTGTATCCTTTGCCGCTACATCCTTCCATGCCTGAGCCCTAGGACCTGGCCTGACTTCCCTCCCCCTGCAAGGATCACGGGGTGGCCACGGATAGCACCAAGTAGGACCACATTCTGCTGGTACATATAATTGTGGGCCCTGTGCTTGCCCTTAGCCTCTTGACCTCCCGACCGTGGACGGGGATCCATACCTCTCTGACCTGTCCCTGAGGCCTTTATCTCCCCTGATCTACCACCCCCCTGGGATCAGGTCCATCCCCCTCTGTCCCTCTTCTAGTTGTTCCTGGTGCTAGGTCCATCCTGCTACCAACCACCTCCTCCTCTACACTCTCCACCTCCTCCTGCTCCTACTCCTTCCCTTCTCCTCCTGCTCCTCCTACTCCTCCTGCTCCTCCTTCACCTACACCTCCTCCTCCTCTCCACCAATCCTCTACTCCTCTCCACCACTCTCTCCTCCTCCCCACCACTCCTCTCCACCACTATTCCACAGGGCCACCTCTCTCTCCTCTCTCGCCTCCTCGCCTCTTCTCTTCTCCTCCTCCCCACCTCTCCACTCCTCTCCCCTTCTCTCTCCTCCCTCCATTTCAATCCCCAAAAGAATATAATGATAAATAAAAATAAGTGTTACTGTAAATATATGATGGAAAAAAATGTGTCTATTATTTGTAATTAATAACTGTTGGGGGATGGGGTGTCAGGGATGGGATGTGTGTGTGTAGTGACCTTGCTCTATGTGTGTTCTTTACATTTTGTGTATTGCAATTATGTGTAATCTGTAAATATGTGTAATCAAGGATTAAGTGTAAAATCGTAAATAGAATAATACAAATGAACAAAACCGCAAATGACTGCTCTCAAAACCTCCAACTCCGGGACCTGCATGCCACTTTGTCAGAAAATACTACACAGTCAACGCATGGGCGGGTGGAACGCAATTTTATAATCTCCCTCTGTCAATCACCTGCAGCTAGACCTCTCTCTATTGGCTGAGAGGCCTGTGTCACACTACCTATACCTAGTTCACATAGTAATGGGCAATCGTATCTCGGTCAACCCCTTAACAGCTTGCGTACGCTGAAAGGGTTTACAGTCTTGTGTCTATGTCCCATAGGTAGCGGCATGGTTGAATGTAATAGCTCTGTAACTGCAAAATATTTCAAGCCTGCAGGCTTTGCGGGTGTGCCGTTGCCATCACAGGCTTGAAATTGAATGTGTGGCTGAAAGACTCTGAGTCATGCTAGCTAATTACCCTCTAGAGTGACAGGATGGTGGGTAACAGGAGGGGCATAAGTCAGTCAATGAAAACCAGCAAGTCAGCAGTTACTAGTTCTTGTTTTTTTTTTTTTTTAAAGGGCTTATGTTGATTGGGCAATGTACTATTTAAAAATGTGTGTGAAACAGTACACAGTGGTTGCTCTATTTGACTACACATAAGCAATGTGTGTTTCATTCTAGAGGGAGGCGTTGATTATTTGTTTATTATTACCCCTGGGCATCCCAAATCTCTGCTGCAGTGCTGAAAGGAAAGGGACTGAGGACCAGATTACATCTGCATGAAGGATTGATCCCCTGCTGGATATTACACAACATCAAGCAATGTCCTACTGTGTTACACTACCTATATGACTTCCTGTATATAGAAGAACCACAAGATATTCCTTCCAGTTTAGAGAAATATCTGTCTTTATTCTTGGAATTACTGATACCTAAAGGGAAAAGATAAAGTAAAAGGTCCAGCATATCAAGCCAAATTGTTGGGCATCATCCGAGACACAGAACTAATGGAAGCATGTCTCCCTCTGTATAAACTGTCAAGAATCAAGGAATTCATGCCTACGTTCTGTAAATCCAAATACTGTTCAATCAAAGAGCTCCAATGCCTCTTTAGCAACATAAATTTCACCTCATTTATTCTCCCTCAGGAAAAACCTTTCATGATAGTATCCTAGCATTATTGTCTAATGAACCTCAAGATAACCAACTTATTCAACAGAATAAAGATGCTTTAGCTGATTTGAATATATGGTCATCTTTTATCTCTTAATCGAATGGGCAACCATTTTTTCTTACCCAGCCATACTACGTACAACCAGGAGGCCAACCCATAGATCAGGGGTCACCAAACTTGGTCCTGGAGGGCCGACCCAGGCCTGGATTTGTGGATATCCTTGCTGCAAACAGGTGAGTCAATCAGGATGGCTGAAGAAACAAGATTCTCACCTGTTTGCAGCAAGGATATCCACAAATCCAGGCCTGGGTCGGCCCTCCAGGACCGAGTTTGGTGACCCCTGCCATAGATTGTAAACTATTACATTAGCCTTCTTTGGCTTTCTTCATCCAGGTGAGTTTACAACATCTCAATTTCAGTCCCAATATCTGATGAAACAAGATGTCTCTATCTAAGATGATCAGTAAATCTTTCCACTTCCACATTTCAAGACAAGCACATTCATCTTCTACCTAAACAATAATGCATTGTGCCCATTATGAAGAATCTCGTCATTATCGCATTCACTTTCCTCGAAGCCTAGTCTGTGCTAATTACTAAATATTTCAAGACAACCACTGTCTACTGCAGTTTCCTCCATTACATCTGTCTTGCCTTATTACATCTATTATTTGGCCCATTTGCACATTCAGGTCATTCATTTAATAGACGCTGCCTCTTCAGTCTCCAAATACAACACCCCCACTCACATTATTCAATCCCTACAGGTGATTCATATCACTTCTACTCTTTGTTCATTATTCAGTTGTTTCCAGTCTTCACTTTTCCCCATCTCATCTTCTACCTCCGCTTTCAGTATACTGCTTCCTGTGCTTCACTAATCTCTCTTCTCTTCCCCTTCTTTTCCCTCATCACTAGTGATGTCGCAAACCTAAAATTTTCGGTTCGTGAACCGCAAACGCGAACCGCCGCAAATGTTCGCGAACCATAGACTTCAATGGGCAGGCGAATTTTAAAACCCACAGGGACTCTTTCTGGCCACAATAGTGATGGGAAAGATGTTTCAAGGGGTCTAACAACTGGACTGTGGCATGCCGAAGGGGGATCCATGGCAAAACTCCCACGGAAAATTACATAGTTGATACAGAGTCTGGTTTTAAGCCATAAAGGGCATAAATTACCTAACATTCCTAAATTGTTTGGAAAAACATGCTTTAAAACATCAGGTATGATGTTGTATCGATCAGGTAGTGCAAGGGTTACACCTTACATGACTGGGGGTCTATAGGTGACATTAGTACGGACCTTTATCTGACTGGGTGTCTATAGAGTGACATTAGTACTGACCTTTATATGACTGGGGGTCTATAGGTGACATTAGTACTGACCTTTATCTGACTGGGTGTCTATAGAGTGACGTTAGTACTGACCTTTATATGACTGGGGGTCTATAGGTGACATTAGTACTGACCTTTATCTGATTGGGTGTCTATAGAGGGACATTAGTAATGACCTTTATATGACTGGGGGTCTATAGGTGACATTAGTACTGACCTTTATATGACTGGGGTCTATAGGTGACATTAGTACTGACCTTTATCTAACTGGGTGTCTATAGAGGGACATTAGTAATGACCTTTATCTGACTGGGTGTCTATAGAGGGACATTAGTACTGTCCTTTAGCTGACTGGGTGTCTATAGAGGGACATTAGTACTGACCTTTATCTGACTGGGTGTCTATAGAGTGACATTAGTACTGACCTTTATCTGACTGGGTGTCTATAGAGGGACATTAGTACTGACCTTATTTCTGACTGGGGGTCTATAGAGGGACATTAGTAATGACCTTTATCTGACTGGGGGTCTATAGAGGGACATTAGTACTGACCTTTATCTGACTGGGTGTCTATAGAGGGACATTAGTAATGACCTTTATCTGACTGGGTGTCTATAGAGGGACATTAGTAATGACCTTTATCTGACTGGGGGTCTATAGAGGGACATTAGTACTGACCTTTATCTGACTGGGTGTCTATAGAGGAACATTAGTACTGACCTTTAGCTGACTGGGGGTCTATAGAGGGACATTAGTACTGACCTTTATCTGACTGGGTGTCTATAGAGTGACATTAGTACTGACCTTTATATGACTGGGGGTCTATAGAGGGACATTAGTACTGACATTTATCTGACTGGGTGTCTATAGAGGGACATTAGTAATGACCTTTATATGACTGGGGGTCTATAGAGGGACATTAGTACTGACCTTTATCTGACTGGGTGTCTATAGAGTGACATTAGTACTGACCTTTATATGACTGGGGGTCTATAGGTGACATTAGTACTGACCTTTATCTGACTGGGTGTCTATAGAGGGACATTAGTAATGACCTTTATCTGACTGGGGGTCTATAGAGGGACATTAGTACTGACCTTTATCTGACTGGGGGTCTATAGAGGGACATTAGTACTGACCTTTATCTGTCTGGGGGTCTATAGGTGACATTAGTCCTGACCCCCTGCTGCAGTATTATTACTCCCAGTACTCCCAGGCTTGCTACTATCACATATTATAATTGTTTTACTAGGAGTCGTCGTCACGCTGTTTGCGTGGTCCGTACGACTTAGCGGGCTTAAACTGTAGTACAGTAGCGGCCTTAGCAATGAGCGCCGCAGGCGCTCATCGCCCTGCGAGCCGTTAAACCGGCTAAACCGTAGCACTTAGGCAATGAGCGCCGCAGGCGCTCATTGCAGGCGAGCCTCGCGTAGCGAGGCGAGCCGTTAATACGGAGCACTTTGCCATTCAGCGTTAATACGGAGCACAAAAATACGGCCGCAACTCGCGAACAGGAAAAAAAAAAATAAAACAATAAATACACACAGCACATACATAAAAAGCTTACCGACAGCAAAAGGGAGCATCCACGACCTCAAAAAAACAAGTTACACCTTAATTTCGCTAAAAATAAAACAGTTTAGACACTAAAAAGTTATCGAAGCGAGCAAAAAAATGGCGGATGAAAAAAACGAAAACGAGGCTACAGCACTATAACCACGGAAAACACGTACGGATAATCCGATAAGACGCATACGCGAGGATCGCAGTTAATACGGAGCACTTTGGTAATCAGCGTTAATACGGAACAGAAAAATACGGCCGCAACTCGCAAACAGGAAATAAAAAAAATAAAAAATATACACACAGCACATACATAAAAAGCTTACCGACAGCAAGAGGGAGCATCCACGACCTCAAAAAAACAAGTTACACCTTCATTTTCTTAAAAATAAAACAGTTTACACACTAAAAAAGTCTCGACGCGAGAAAAAAAATGGCGGCCGAAAAAAACGAAATTGAGGCTATAGCACTATAACCACGGAAAACACGTACGGATAATCCGATAAGACGCATACCACACATTACCGGCCATTAAATCACGTACGGATTATCCGCTAAGACGCATAACACACATTACCCGCCATTTTACGATAATGCGGAACTAAAGTACTACGCTAACGGTTTCAGCTCGCGCACGCACACTATTACACTGCACACGTTCTAAACGCTTACACAGCACCTCCACACCACCAATGCTGCTGCAACATCACTACAGATTCCCAGCTCTTAAACACAATGCATAAAAATTGGTAAAGTATAGTCATTCATTAATTATTTATTATTTTAACTTATATATTTGAGTAGTACACACAAAACACCATTAGCTACCTTACAATTCCATATGTATATTAATAACTATACAACTTTCCAAACATTTTTGGCGCCGTTAATACGGAGCACTTTGGCAATGAGCGCCGCAGACGCTCATTGCAGGCGAGCCTCGCGTAGCGAGGCGAGCCGTTAATACGGACCACTTTTTTAATAACTATACAACTTTCCAAACATACACATCTCATTGCCGTCATTTTTTTACGGGCAATACGCTAGTTAGATATAATAACCTCAGTTTCGTTTCCTTATCTGTTGGTAACATCAAAATATGATTATTAAATATTTCATATTTGTTTGTTTTTTTCTCCCAAAGTGAACCCCTTTGTGACGATTCCGCTCTGCGTATGTTGGATTTGCACCGCTCAAAAAGTATGAAAAGAGACCCCCCCCCCTTGAAGCCCATTAATGACATCATCAGTAAATTGTATGTAACAGATTCCAGTGTTTAGGGTTTATGACCCAATACTGCGATCATATCACTTATGACAAAAATCCGTATTTGTCGTATTATTCAGACGCGCGTGCATCTTTGTGTTACATTTCCTGATACTTTTATTATCTTGATCTTTATATATTTACTAGCGACTTGCCCATCAAAAAATGGCGGCAATAAGATTGTAAGGCAGGTAATGGTTTGGACGAGACATTCATTTTGTTGGCGGTCGGAGATCCTTCGGCGCTCATTGCGAGGCTGTTGGTTGTATTTTTTTTCTGATAGGCGCTTTTGCTGTTATTCTTTGGTCGGCGGTGATGTGTTTTTTGCGCTTATTGCAAGGCTTTGTGTGCTATGAGCAGTGTTGGCGCTCGTTGTGAGGCGCGCAGTGAATGGCTTTTATGTTTAATGTGATAATGTTTTTTTTGTGTATATGTATTTTTGTATGCTAATGAAATAATTACTAAATGAATATACTTTACCTATTTGTAAGTAATATATGCAGGAAGCATTGTGCTGAAGAGCTGACAATCTGTTTTCATGTTCCTGCAGCATACAATGTAGGTTTTCAGTGCTGTTGAGCTGCTGTGTAAGTGTCAGCAATGTGTGCAGTGTGTAGTGTAAATAGGCTGCGTGCGCGAGGGGAAGCCGTTAGGGTAGCTGGGTACTTCCGCATTGTGTAAGTTAGTGTTGTAAAATGGCGGGGAATGTGTATGTGGTACGCGGGTGTGGATGATTTAGCGTCCTTGTTAATAGTGTATCTTTACCTCGTACGGCTTTTTAGGAAAATCCGTATGTGTTTTGCGTGTTTAGGGTCCTGTAGGCTCGTTTTCTTTTTTTCAAGGGCCATTTTTTCTCTCACTTAGGTGATTTTCGGGTGTCTAAACTCATGAATTTGGACTTAAATGGAGGTGTAACTTCACTTGCAGAGGTCCTCGGTGCGCCCCTTGTTTTGGGTAAGCTTTTTATGTGTTTGTTGTGTGTATTTATTGTGTTTTTAATGTTTTTAAGTGCGTGCGGTTCGGGCCTTAAGGTCGTATTTTTGTGAGCTTGTAATGTTTTTTTTTCTAAGTCCCGTATTTTTGGATGGTAAGTCCGTAAATTTGATGGTGTAAGTCCCGCCTGCGGCTCATTGCAGCCGACGTGGGAGCCTTCGGCGCTCCTTGCCAGCAACTCTGGCCCTCGCTTCGCGAGCCCGCAGCGTTAGTAACAACCCGCCTGCTCACAACTATATATGTGATATCTGTAACGTCTTCCCCAATTGGCACTTGTAAATCGGCTAAGCGACAAAAAAAATGGCGTCCGGAAAAAATGAAAACGAGGCTACACGACCCCAAACCGCGCAAAACATCGCCAGCCATGTACGACTTTTACCTAGGAACAGACAAGGTACAAAATACACTATTAGAAATAATGGAAACTGCTGGCGAGCCGCGTAACACATACACAATCGCCGCCATTTTACAACACTAACTTGCAACTAATAACATTACAAATCTAAAATGGCGCGTTACACGACTATACAAGCGGTTTCCCCTCGTGCACTGCGCACATTGTTGCCACTTACACCTCGGGTCACCAACAGTCCAAATGTACACTGTAAGCTGCAGGAAAATCAAAACTGATTGTTAGCTCTTCAGGTTATTGATCACTGGATATATTAATTACAAATAGGTAAAGTATTTTAGTAATTAATTAATTAATTATTATTAAAAAAATATATATAAAAAAAATACGCTTAATAGCATATTTTACACTGCGGTTACTTTACATACATTAACGCTTCGCACTTCCTAATACATTTGTTCATTCACAATAGTTATTATCGTGCATTCATTTAATAAGTATTAATTAGTAATGGAAAATAAAAATGTAGACTTTACAATACACTAAAATGTTTTACTTTTTACTCTGCAGTTATATATCTGGATTACTGCTCATTGGCTGCCAGCGATAGCACTCTCAAAGCAGTTACAAATCTAAATCACTTTATTATGCTCTGAGACCTGAATACATTTTTTAATTTACACTGCACAATAAAAATTATATATTTAACACTGTACTTATATATCTGTCTTTGCGATGAGCGCCGAAGATTGATCGTTGCAAAGCACGAAACATGAAGGACACGAGGGAAGAGGCTCACAATGAGCGCCAAAGGTCCTCAGAGTACAAAAAGCATCATATTGTGTGGCAAACAGCATTGCCATGGCTTCAAACTTTATTGCCCCATCATTTGTGCCAGGCAAGTCGCTAGTGATATAATATAGCATAATGCAATACAATATTATACAGTACACATGGGTGTTGGAACTGGGGGGGGGGGGTAAGGGGTAACCCCCCCCCCCCCAGTTTTCTTATCGTATGTATGTATGCGTATAGGAGCTAACAGGGGAGGAGAGAGGGGAGGAAACACAGGGGAGAGGGAGAGGAAGACACAGGAGAGGGGAGAGGGGGAGGAAGACACAGTGGAGAGGGGGAGGAAGACACAGGGCAGAGGGGGAAGAGAAACAGGGTAAGGGAGAGGTGAGGGGAAGAGACACATGGGAGGGGGGAGAGACACAGGAGAGAGTGGGGGGTAGAGACACAGGGGAGAGGGGGGAAGAGACTAATGGGAGGGAGTGGTGAGGAGACACCGGGGAGAGAAAAGGGGGTAAAGACACAGAGGAGGGGGGAAGAAACACAGGGGAAGGGAGAGGGGGTAGAGACACAGGGGAGAGGGGGTAGAGACACAGGGGAGAAGGGGGAAGAGACACAGATGAGGGGGGAGAGACACAGGGGAGAGGGAAGGGGGGAAAGACACAGGGGAGGGGGGAAAGAAACACGGGGAGGGAAAGGGGGGTAGAGACACAGGGGAGGGGGGAGTGACACAGGGAAGAGGGAAGGGGGAAAAGACACAGGAGAGGGGGGAAAGAAACACTGGGGAAGGGAGAGGGGGTAGAGACACAGGCAAGGGTGGGAGAGACACAGGGGAGAGGGGGGGGAGAGAGACACATGGGAGGGAGTGGGGGGGAGACACAGGGGAGAGGGGGGGAGAGAGACACATGGGAGGGAGTGGGGGGGAGACACAGGGGAGGTCTTCTGCTTTATTATTATTCTTATTATTATTACTATATAATGTGCAGATGTACCGGCTGGGCATGCTCTTGTGCATTATTATTATTATTATTATTATTATTATTATTATTACTATATAATGTGTAGATGTACCGGCTGGGCATGCTCTTCTATATTATTATTATTATTATTATTATTATTAGTAGTATATAATGTGTAGATGTACCGGCTGGGCATGCTCTTCTACATTATTATTATTATTACTATATAATGTGTAGATGTACCGGCTGGGCATGCTCTTGTGTATTATTATTATTATTATTATTATTATTATGATTATTACTATATAATGTGTAGATGTACTGGCTGGGCATGCTCTTGTGCATTATTATTATTATTATTATTATTATTATTATTTTACTAATAATAATAATAATAATGCACAAGAGCATGCCCAGCTGGTACAACTAAACATTATATAAAAAAAAAAAAATAATAATAATAATAATAATAATAATAATAATAATAATGCATGCCCAGCTGGTACACCTACACATTAAATAGTAGTAATAATAATAATGCACAAGAGTCCTTCAGCACTGCACTGGACACTGAATAAACTTGCTTAATGCCTAGCTATGGTTTTCCCTATTGATGCAGTATCATCCAAACTGTCCCTCCTCTCAGTAAGACTGCAAGTTACTTATGATTCCAAAATGGCTGCTGTCCATGAGGTAGAAGGGTGTAGAAGGGAGTGTATGCTGCTGATTGGCTGGAATGTGTCTGCTGACTGTGACATGCAGGGTCAAAGTTTGCTCAATGATAAAGTATTGGGGGCGGGTCGAATCTCGCATATGTTCGCAGTTCGCCGCGAACACGAACATGCTATGTTCGCCGAAAAAAGTCCGCCGGCGAACTATTCGCGACATCTCTACTCATCACCCATACCCCACCTACCCTCACACTATTTTCCATGGTATACTTCAGTTAATGATTAAAATTGTAGGAGGGGGGAGCCTGTATCACTCAGTGATATGATAGTGGTTCTATACATTAGCAAAAAAAAAACAACAGTAGATTTCAGGCCATGCATGACTCCGACAATACATATCTGTTTTCTCCTCTCCCTTCTCTCTCTCTCCCTTGTCTGTCTATTTCATTCTCCATTTTTCTTGCCACCTCCCTTAAAATAGAAACAAAATTGCTTATCTAGCTTGGCCATTCTAACAACCCAAAAGGTGGCCTCATGCCTATCGCAAGCCTGCTTCAATTCTTTAAATGGAAGGTTTTTCCAGTTATCTATTACTCTTTCTGAAAAGCACTACTTTGTTCTCGTTTTCTCTCTCAATATCTACCTTTCTCTCTCTACTGTCCATTTCTCTTTCTCTCTCCCTCATGTTATCTCTGCTTCTCTGTAGATTCTCAACACAGTATCACATATTATAATTGTCTAACTGCGATTCGTCGTCACGCTTCAGACGAATCGCAGTTAGACAATTCTAAAGTGCTGCGCATTGCGCAGAGCGCGGCGCGAGCCCAAGAGCAGGTAAAAGAGTGGGGAAGAGGGGGGGGGGGGGGGGTAGAGGCACAGAGGGAGAGTGGGGAAGAGGGGGGGGGGAGAGTCACAGAGGGAGAGTGGGGAAGAGGGGGGGAGAGTCACAGAGGGAGAGTGGGGAAGAGGGGGGGGGAGAGGCACGGCACAGAGGGAGAGTGGGGAAGAGGCACAGAGGGAGAGTGAGGAAGAGACACAGAGGGAGGGGGAGAGACACAGAGGGATAGGTGGGAAAGAGACACAGGGGAGGTAGAGGAGGGGGAAAAGACACACGGGAGGGAGAACATGGGGAAGATACACATGGGAGGGAAATGGGGGGGGGGGGAGAGGGGAACAGACACAGGGGGAAGGGGGAAAGAGACACAGGCCAGGGGGGAACAGGCACAGAGGGAGAGGGGGGAAGAGGCACAGAGGGAGAGGGGGGAAGAGACACAGGGGGGAGAGATACAGAGGGTGAGGGAGGAAGAGACACAGAGGGAAGGGGGGGAAGAGGTACAGAGAGAGGGGGAAAGAGGCACAGAGGGAGAGGGTGGAAGACACAGAGTGGGGAGAGACACAGAGGGTGAGGGGGAAGAGACAGGGAGGAAGAGGCACAGAAAGAGGAGGGGGAAGAGACACAGGGGAGTGAGAGGAGGGGGAAGAGACACAGGGGAGAGAGTGCAGGGGGAAGATACACAAGGGAGGGAAATGGAGACACGAGGAAGGCCGTAACAGACACAGGGCTGAGGGGGAAAGAGACACAGGCCAGGGGGGAACAGACACAGGGGAGGGTTGGGGGAGACACAGGGGAGGGTTGGGGGAGACACAGGGGGGGGGAGAGATGCATAGGAGGGAGAAGGGGGAAAGAGACACAGGGGAGGGGTTTAGAGACACGGGAGGGAGAGGGAGGTAAAAACACAGGGGGGCAGGAGATACAAAGGAGGTAGACGAGGTGGAAGGAGACACAAGGGAGGGAGAGGAGGGGGGAAATAAGACACAAGGGAGGAAGTAGACAGAGGGAGAGACTCGCAATGAGCTCCAAAGGGGCTCATTGCAAGGCCTGTGATGAGCGCCAAAGGCGCTCATCACAAGGCCAGTAAAGTAGAGGGGGAGAGGCTTACATTGTGTGGCAAACAGCATTGCCAGGCTTCAGTTTTTATTGCCGTCATTTTTGACGGGCAAGTCGCTAGTCACATATATAGCTGTTGTAATTGCGAGTTTGTCGGTCACGCTATCTAAAAAATGTCGGGCTTGTAGCTTGACCCGCAAAATCGCAATTCTGACAACAATGCAGTGGGGGATGCGCATGCTTAATGTGCGATGTGAGTCGTGCATGTGCTTTGTGCGATGTGAGCCACACATGCGCATTGCGGCGCAATGGGAGGGGGTGAGGGGTAAATGAGACACATGGGAGGGAGAGGGAGGGTGAGGGGGAAGGAGACACGTGGGAGAGAGAGGGAGGGTGAGAGGGAAAGGAGACACGTGGGAGGGAGAGGGAGGGTGAGGGGGAAAGGAGACACAAGGGAGGGAGAGGGAGGGTGAGGAGGAAAGGCGACACAGAAGCGGGAGAGGGGGAAAGGAGACACAGGGGAGGGGGAGAAGGAGACACAGTGGAGGCAGAGGGGGAAGGAGACAAAGTGGAGAGGGTGAGGGGGAAAGGAGACACATGGGAGGGTGAGGGGGAAAGGAGACACATGGGAGGGAGAGGGAGTGTGAAGGGGAAAGGAGACACATGGGAAGGAGAGAGAGGGTGAGGGGGAAAGGAGACACAGAAGACGGAGAAGGGGAAAGGAGGCACAGGGGAGGGGGAGAAGGAGACACAGTGGAGGCAGAGGGGGGAAGGAGACAAAGTGGAGGGAATGGGGGGGAAGGAGACACAGGGGAGGGAGAGGGAGGGGAAGAGTCACAGGGGAAGGGAGAGGAGGAAAGAGACACAGGGGAGGGGTGAGGGGGGAAACATACACAGGGGGAGTCTTATTAAGAATGCAATAAAAGGTGAAAAACAGAAAAAAATATATGGGGTGTAAATATTTGTTATTTTAATACAAAATATAAAAAACTACAGAAACACGTCCACAATATCTGATAATACACACATAAGTCTTGCTAAGATAAATAGACCTTATAGCCACAGGGTATGCTATTAATCAAAGGTTATCTACTTAATACTAAAAAAGTCAATTATCTAAAACAGCTTCTTGAGTACACTGTGCTTTCACATGAGCCTAAAAAGAATAAAAAAACATTAAAGACCCTGATGACTTTATTGGTGAAATTGCCATCTTGCGTCGGTTCATCATAACAGTAATGGGCATATTAGGAGGGACTGTGATGGGTTAAGACGGTCCGTGTCTAAAATTAGGAGACAAAACGGATTTCTGAAGGATAGGTCATGTCAAACAAACCTAATTAGTTTCTATGAGGAGGTTAGTAGGAACTTGGATAAAGGCAACTCAGTGGATGTAGTCTTTTTGGATTTTGCCAAGGCTTTTTATACAGTGCCACATGGGAGACTATTGAGCAAACTAGGGATACAGGAATTGCAGTAAATATCTGTTCATTGAACAAGTATTAAGAAGGGTATAGAAGCCAGGGAAGCAAATATAATTCTACCACTATACAAATCTCTAGTATACCATCATTTGGAATATGTAAAATTTTGGGCACCACTACAAAAAAAGGAAATTTTAGAGATGGAAAAATACAGAGAAGGGCAACAAAACTAATAAGGGAAATGGATGAGCTAAGTTATGAAGAAAGACTAACCAAATTAAACTTATTTTCCCTAGAAAAAAGGCTTCTACGAGGAGATATGATTAACGTATATAAATATATCTAGGGTCAATACAAGGCTTTGTCAAGTGAACTTTTTGTGCCACAAGGTTTTCACCTGACAAGGGGACATCCATTGAGATTATATGTAAAAATATTCCAACTTAAAGAAAGAAAAGAGTTCTTCATAGTTAGGGTGGTTAATCTGTGGAATTATCTACCAAAGGAGGTGGTAACAGCAGATTTGATAGATAACTTTTTAAAAGGGATTGGATATATGTTTAAGTAAAAAGGGCATTCACTGCTATCCTGGATAATTAGAGAGGGAGCATTGATCCAGGGAGGAGTCTGATCGCCAATATCTGGGGTTAGTCAGGTTAATTTTATATTTTTTTCCCTTTTGAGACAATTGGTAAAGTTTAATTTGGGGTTTTTCTGTTTGCCTTCCTCCGGATCAATTAACAATTAACAATTAATCGGCATATTGCAGATCAGAGGAGATCTAAAATGGTTGAACTTGATGGACTAAAAGTCTTTTTTCAACCTCAATTACTATGTAACTATGTAAAATAGTGAAGTACTAAAGCAAAGGTTTGCCTGGAGAGAGTAGAGAATATGCCCCTCTTGTACAAGATTACAACAATTGGGGATTTATAGTAAATGGTCCTACAGTTTACTAGGGAAGCAGGTCTAAACGGCTTACTGAATGATCCATATAGAGGCCAGCTTTTGTCAACGCATGGCTCTTCATTCTGTCTCCTAGATGATAAAATGGTTATTCCAAAGAGAAACCACTTTAACACATGAAGATACCACAAAGTTAGGATTAGTATATTACCCTCAATGTTGTGTGTGATTTTATACTTATTAGTGTTAGAATTAATAAATAGCAAAAAATAAACCCAGTAATACATTTCTTATAGTAGGCTGCAGAGACAATCTAGACATAACTGCTTCTTGCAATGTGGCTTTTCGTGGTCATAAGCAGGACTTGTAGCCATTTATTATGTTGCCTTTCCAGTAGAGGAGAATAGTCTCATAATAGGCAAATGTCTATCGAAGGGTGTATTGTTGTCTTCAAAATGGTAGATGCCAATTCTATGACTTTGGTCCAAGTGTTCTGACCTATTGGGCATTCCCACCAAGTGTTTGTGTGTTCATTTTATTTAATCTATCAGGTGTGAGATAAGCTCTGTGTAGCACCTTTATAGAAGTTTCAAGTAGACTGTAATTTTGTGAGCCTTTGCTTATATTTGTGCAGTTTTTCCCCCACTTATGTGGATCCCATTGAGATCCCATGTCTGATTCCCATTGTTTCATAAAGTTAGTGTTGAAATTTGTTGTTGGGGCATTTAGTATAGAGTAAATAGATCCAAAGACACCACTGGTTAGTGGGGCTTTGCTGCATATAAGGGATAACCCGTTGGTTTGCGGTTTACCCTATTTTTTTTATTAGTGTGGTCACTAAATGTTTTATTTTACAATAATTGTAATGCTATTTGAGTGGGATGTTATAGTTAATTCTCAATTGGTTCAAATTGTCTGTTTAATAACTAGTATTGTCGCGAACATAAAATTTTCGGTTCGCAAACCGCGAACGCAAACCGGCGCAAATGTTCGCGAACCGGCGAACCCGGCGAACTGCCATAGACTTCAATGGGCAGGCGGATTTTAAAACACACAGGGACTCTTTCTGGCCACAATAGTGATGGAAAAGTTGTTTTTTAGGGGACTAACACCTGGACTGTGACATGCCGGAGGGGGATCCATGTCAAAACTCCCACAGAAAATTACATAGTTGATGCAGAGTCTGGTTTTAATCCATAAAGGGCATAAATAACCTAACATCCCCCTCCATCATCATCCTCCCCTGTATCTCTTTACCCCCTCCCTCATCATCCTCCCCTGTGTCTGTTAGTGTAAGGGCTGTTAGGGATAAGTGTAAGGGGGTATTAGGGTTAGGTTTTAGGGTGAGGCATGTTAGGAATAAGTGTGAGGGGTGTTAGGTCTTAGGGATAAGTGTGAGAATGTTAGGGTTAGGTGTTAGGTTGATGGGTGTTATGGATAAGTGTGAGGGGTGTTAGGGTTAGGGTAAGGGGTGTTAGGTATAAGTGTGATGGGTGTTAGGGTAAGGGATGTTAGGGTTAGGTGTTAGGTTGATGGGTGTTATGGATAAGTGTGAGGGGTGTTAGGGTTAGGGTAAGGGGTGTTAGGGATAAGTGTGATTGATGGGTGTCAGGGTAAGGGATGTTAGGGTTAGGTGTTAGGGTAAGGGCTGTTAGGGATAAGTGTAAGGGGGTATTAGGGTTAGGTGTTAGGGTGAGGCATGTTAGGAATAAGTGTGAGGGGTGTTAGGTCTTAGGGATAAGTGTGAGAATGTTAGGGTTACATGTTAGGTTGATGGGTGTTATGGATAAGTGTGAGGGGTGTTAGGGTTAGGGTAAGGGGTGTTAGGGATAAGTGTGATGGGTGTTAGGGTAAGGGATGTTAGGGTTAGGTGTTAGGTTGATGGGTGTTATGGATAAGTGTGAGGGGTGTTAGGGTTAGGGTAAGTGGTGTTAGGGATAAGTGTGATGTGTGTTAGGTTAAGGGATGTTAGGGTTAGGTGTTAGGTTGATGGGTGTTATGGATAAGTGTGAGGGGTGTTAGGGTTAGGGTAAGGGGTGTTAGGGATAAGTGTGATGGGTGTTAGGGTAAGGGATGTTAGGGTTAGGTGTCAGGGTAAGGGCGGTTAGGGATAAGTGTAAGGGGGTATTAGGGTTAGGTGTTAAGGTGAAGCATGTTAGGAATAAGTGTGAGGGGTGTTAGGTCTTAGGGAAAAGTGTGAGAATGTTAGGGTTAGGTGTTAGGTTGTTGAGTGTTATGGATAAGTGTGAGGCGTGTTAGGGTTAGGGTAAGGGGTGTTAGGGATAAGTGTGATGGGTGTTAGGGTAAGGGATGTTAGGGTTAGGTGTTAGGGTAAGGGCTGTTAGGGATAAGTGTAAGGGGGTATTAGGGTTAGGTGTTAGGGGGAAGGGTGTTAGGGATAAGTGTGAGGGGTGTTAGTGTAAGGGGTGTTAGGGATAAGTGTGAGGGGTGTTAGAGTTAGGTGTTAGGGTGAGGGATGTTAGCATTAGGTGTTAGGGATAAGTGTGAGGGGTGTTAGGGTTAGGGTGAGGGGTGTTAGGGATAAGTGTGAGGGGTGTTAGGGCTAGGTGTAAGGGATAAGTGTGAGGGGTGTTAGGGTAAGGGGTGTTAGGGATAAGTGTGAGGGGTGTTTGGGTTAGGGGTGTTATGGATAAGTGTGAGGGGTGTTAGGGTTAGGTGTTAGGGTGAGGGGTGTTAGGGATAAGTGTAAGGGGTGTCAGGGTCAGGTGTTAGGGTGAGGGGTGTTAGGGTTAGGTGTTAGGGTAAGGGGTGTTAGGGATAAGTGTGAGGGGTGTTAGTGTAAGGGATGTTAGGGATAAGTGTGAGGGGGTGTTAGGGTTAGGTGTTAGGGTGAGGGGTGTTAGGGATAAGTGTAAGGGGTGTTAGGGTTAGGTGTTAGGGTGAGGGATGTTAGGGTTAGGTGTTAGGGATAAGTGTGAGGGGTGTTAGGGTTAGGGTAAGGGGTGTTAGGGATAAGTGTGAGGGGTGTTAGGGTTAGGGTGAGGGGTGTTAGGGATAAGTGTGAGGGGTGTTAGGGTTAGTTGTTAGGGTGAGGGGTGTTAGGGATAAGTGTAAGGGGTGTTAGGGTTAGGTGTTAGGGTGAGGGGTGTTAGGGTTAGGTGTTAGGGTGAGGGGTGTTAGGGATAAGTGTGAGGGGTGTTAGTGTAAGGGGTGTTAGGGATAAGTGTAAGGGGTGTTAGGGTTAGGTGTTAGGGTGAGGGATGTTAGGGTTAGGTGTTAGGGATAAATGTGAGGGGTGTTAGGGTTAGGGGTGTTAGGGATAAGTGTGAGGGGTGTTAGGGTTAGGGTGAGGGGTGTTAGGGATAAGTGTAAGGGGTGTTAGGGTCAGGTGTTATGGTGAGGGGTGTTAGGGTTAGGTGTTAGGGTAAGGGGTGTTAGGGATAAGTGTGAGGGGTGTTAGTGTAAGAGGTGTTAGGGATAAGTGTGAGGGGTGTTAGGGTTAGGTGTTAGGGTGAGGGGTGTTAGGGATAAGTGTAAGGGTGTTAGGGTTAGGTGTTAGGGTGAGGGATGTTAGGGTTAGGTGTTAGGGATAAGTGTGAGGGGTGTTAGGGTTAGGGTAAGGGGTGTTAGGGATAAGTGTGGGGGGTGTTAGGGTTAGGGTGAGGGGTGTTAGGGATACGTGTGAGGGGTGTTAGGGTTAGGTGTTAGGGTGAGGGGTGTTAGGGATAAGTGTAAGGGGTGTTAGGGTTAGGTGTTAGGGTGAGGGGTGTTAGGTTAGGTGTTAGGGTGAGGGGTGTTAGGGATAAGTGTGAGGGGTGTTAGTGTAAGGGGTGTTAGGGATAAGTGTAAGGGGTGTTAGGGTTAGGTGTTAGGGTGAGGGATGTTAGGGTTAGGTGTTAGGGATAAGTGAGAGGGGTGTTAGGTTTAGGGGTGTTAGGGATAAGTGTGAGGTTTGTTAGGGTTAGGGTGAGGGGTGTTAGGGATAAGTGTGAGGGGTGTTAGGGTTAGGTGTTAGGGTGAGGGATGTTAGGGATAAGTGTGAGGGGTGTTAGCAGGTGGCCGGAGCAGGTAAGTGAGGGGAGAGGGGGGTAGTATGAGGGGGGGTTAGAATGAGGAGGGGTTGAGGATGAGGAGGGGCGAAGGAAAGAGACACGGGGTAGAGAGACACAAGGGGGTTAGGGAAACACAAGGGGGGTAGAGAGACACGGGGGGGTAGAGAGACACAAGGGGGGGGGGTAGAGAGACACGGGGGGAGAGTGACTCGAGTATAAGCCGAGGGGGCTCTTTTTAGCCTTAAAAAAGTGCTGAAAAACTTGGCTTATACTCGAGTATATACGGTACCTAATTTGTGAAGTTTAGCTGTTGTCCACCAATTTAGTCCTTTCTCAAGCTGTCCCAAATAGGTTGAGATGTAAGTGTAGGGGTTAGTTCTGTTAATCTAGCTGCTTATTGATTTTTTGAGTTAGCCCTTCTCCAGTTTGTTATCAAAAGCTTTATCATAGGGTTGTTATATTTCAGTAAATGTGGAGGGATTGATGGATTCCATATAACAGATTCCCATGTTTGGGGTTTCAGGCTGGTTGTTGTTCACTGGAGTGTGCTTGGAGTATGAATGCGATCTGGGCCGCGTTATGATATAATTTAGGTTAGGGCACGACAGCCCTACTGTTTTTTTTATATGTGTGTATGGGCTGTCTTCGCACTTTTATTATTCCATATAAATCTAGTTTTATATTTTTGAAAATTCTCTAACTCTTGGGAATAATTGGTATAGGTAAGGATCTGAATAGATATAATATTCTTGGTAATATATTCATGTTAATGGCGTTTATACGCCCTGTCCATGATAATGGATATTATCTCCATTTGTTAATATCAGTTCTAAGGGATTTAAATAATTGGATATAGTTTGCATTGTACAGTCCTTACAGTCCAGACAGGTTAGGTGTTATGTTCAATCCCAGGTATTTTATGTGGTGTTTAGGACAAGAGAATGGATATTGTCTTTTAAGATGGTCTAGGTCTTGTTGGGGGAGCAATGATCTTATCGCTTCCGTTTTATCTACATTTACCCTGATTCCTGAGATCGCGCCAAAGGAATCTAAGATGCCCATCAGGGCTGGTATGAATTTTACCGGATCTACCAATGTGCACAAGATATCATCAGTGAACATGCAGCATTTAAATTGTTGCAGTCCAACAGTAACTCCCTTTACTCGTGGCATGGACCTAATAGCTTGGGATAGGGGCTCAATCACTAAAGTGAATAAAAGTGGGGAGAGAGGGCACCCCTGTCTAGTTCCTGTTTGTATGGAGATATGGTCTCTATTTGTGCCTTGTAGTTTTAGGTGCACTATTGGATTTCTATAATACGTTTTAAGTAGATTAATAAAATTACCCTTAATGCCTATCTTGGCCAGGACCTTGTGTAAATATGACCATTCCAGTAAATCAAAGGCCAAAGTCTAAGGCATTGTGCATAAGTGGATATTCTTAGATTTGGCTACTGTATATGATATATGTTGAGAATCCGCCTAACATTGTCCCCGGCCTGTCTAATTGGCACAAATCCTACCTGGTCCTTGTGAACCAGTTTAGGTAAGAACCTGGAGAATCTAGTTTTGACTTCCAATGAGTCTCGTCCAGGTTTAGGGAAGAACACCATGTCAGCCTGGTTGAATTTGGGTGGCATTTGTTCCCCTCGTTGGATTTCATTATATAATCTACTTAGGTATGGAGCAAGTTTATTGATGTGAGTTTTATAATATATGTTGGAGAAGCCATCTGGCCCAGGGAATTTGCCTAGTTTAAAATATTTTATGGTTTCTAAAATTTCTTTTACAGTTGTTTTAGTGTTTAGATTTTCCAGGTATTGATTTGAGATCGATGGGATATCGTACTTCTGTAAAAATGATTTTATTGTGAAGTTACTAGCTTTTGATTGGGATGAATATATTTTTTGACAATAATTAAGAAACGTTTCTTTTATTTTTGTATGGCTCAGGGCTATCTGTCCTCCCGTGGTTCTGATCTGGTAAATTTGATTTTTCTTTTTCCTCAGTTTCCTAGCTAGCATAGGGGATAATTTATTTGCATGTAGGAACAATTATGCTATGTTTTTCTGGTGGCTATCTCTGTTTTCTTCTGACATGATGTTATCCAGCTCTAGCCTGATTTTTTTAATTTTTTGCCTGAGTTCGAGAAGCTATTTTGATTTTGTCTCTTTAGTTTGTGTAATTCTTTTAAGAGTTTAGTCTCTTTGAGGTGATTCTTTTTTTATTATATAGATTCTATTCTCAGTAGAGTCCAGAACACTGAAATAAGATGCTATGAAGTGATAATATGAATGCTTTATTTTGTTTTTGACACCCCCCCATTAATGTTACTTATTGTAACTATTATAAAAAGATATTTTCAAGTGATCTTGATTAAAGAAAGTTACCAACAGGTCCAATCAGTAATATGTCATCTAGATGTTTTGATATGTCGCTCTATGTCATTTATAACTCAAATATTATAATTTAATCCCAGATACATAAAGAAACCCAGTGCACATATAAAGTGTGTGTTCTTTAATATTTCAGATTGATACACATCTATTTACTTTCCTACCAAAAGAAATATTAAAATTGGCAGTTTTAAGTGCAAATAAAAAGAGATCCAAAAATCAGATTACCGTGACGCATGGAAGAAAGTTTGGAATGTGTCAGTGAGGAATGTGCCAAAATAAAGATCAATGAATAAAGACCATTGTACTTCTCAATCATGATCCTTATCATGGGAGGCTCATGAGAAACCCAAGTTGGATATTGACACGTGGACGTGCCTCCCTATACGTTACCTGATAAAGTTTAACAAACAAAATGAGGAATATAAAATGATCCCCTGGGAGAGTTTTTCATCCTGCACTCACATCCATCCTTTCTCTGGCAAGACCAAAGTCAAGATCTGCAATGGAATACAAGGTCTTCTGCTTATTGGCCATCGCCCTCATTGTAGGGTCCTTCAGCTCAGCAAATGGACAAGCAGCACTTAGTAAGTATTTAGTATTACAAACTAATGCTGAAAAAAACACTTTTTAATTAACTGTTTATTATTATCATATTATTATTATTAACCTTTGACATCAAAACATTCAACACAATTTAATGATTTTTGTTTTATGGTGGTATGTTAATGGCATGTGATGGTGGTCCTACAATATAAATAAAGCATAAAAGTGTCTGCTGTGGAACGTGTAAATGATTGACTCTTTACTATCTTTAACTTTCGGATCATTAACAGTTGGTCCATATATACAAAATGATGATGTGTTGGTGAATTCTACATATTAAATCATAAGATGTGTAAACCTTAGGATAACATAGGGATTGAGAGGTTTTCCCAGAGTTCTCTAATTTGTCACTCTGCAGTACTTCTGGTCGCTTATCTGGTTCAGATACCGGGCCATATATTACCGTACATGATTATTTAGGAAAAGTTTTGATCTAAGTTTAATAGAGTAACTAATCAAACGATTTAAATGCCCATGAAGGACCATAATCTATGGATAGATGACTTTTAAAGATTATTAAGCTACTTTTAAGAGTAAAATAATTATCATTGTTGATGTAAAATTTCAATAGATTGTAAATGAATTAGAATAATGTAATTAAATAATAATAAAAATAAACATATGGAGTACATGAAAATCCAACCTCTCCAAGAGTTCTCCAAACCGTTGCATGATAGTATATATATATCAATGTCATAAATGCTGTAACATAATTGGAATTGGATTGAATTTGATAATATTTTGAAATGAAAATTTAAATTAAAATCAAAATTAAATAAACAGAGAGCTAATATTAAGGTGTATATATAGTGTAAAATAATATTATGGTGCATGCACAATTAACTGTTGAACCGAACAAACTGGGTAGCCAGAAAAACATGGTGATGGTTATAGAATTTGCATAATGCAAACATTAAATCATGAACTTATACAAAGTCTTGTTGGTAAAGAACAAATAATGGAAAACATTATATTTGCATTACATCTACAATGGAATACACATTTAAACATGTTTGAATATTATGTATTCATTAAGTAGAAATAGTACTTGTAGCTTCTTTACATGTTTTTCACAAAATGATATCCTTGTTTCAGCTCAGGCCCAATGCTCAGTTGAACCTGTTGCTAGAGTAAATTGTGGTCCTCCAGGAATAAGCGCCAGTGAATGTTTCAAGGAAGGATGCTGCTATGATAACACTCAGCAAAACACCATCTGGTGCTTCTATTCTCGCCCTGATGATGGTAAAGTATATCTCCTGTACTTGTCAGATACCTACTAAATCAGTTAATTAGATAAGATCGGCTAAGGAATTATTTGGAACCAGTGTTGTCATTTTTATAAATTACTAGTGGTTTATCCGGATAGTTCAGGAAAATATATTTATGATAAATACTAACAGGGATAATTCCATCAAGATCAGAACGAGCCCTGATTCCACAGATAAAAAAAATCCCATCACGGTCCAATCCATTGGAGTTTCCATGCTTGATTCAAATTATTGGATTAAGCTTTACCTTTATTTTATTGGAATTCAAAATTAATAATATAAGTAAAATTATAATAAAATAAGCCCCAGTCAGTTTTGTTGTTAAAATGCCAATGTTCTTAAATGTATGCGAATGCAAGTGGAATTTACTGAATAAAATTAAATTATAAATTGAAATGTTTAGGAACTATGATTAAATCTGACATGACAAGGAAACTGTTGTAAAATATTTTATACTTCAATTTAACATATTTTTTTAAATAGTGGAAAATATATTTATGTTTTAATGTTGCACACTAGCCAACTGCCAAGTTCTCATATATAGTGAATATTTTCTTGGTAGTTTCCAACCAGTTTGGCTCTTTGAAACTGAAGTATCTGCTTTGTACAATCAATTTGTCCTCAGTTCCTTAAGGATTATCCCCAATAAATATGACAATATGAAATGAATATGAAAATGTTATGGTTTTTACATGTCATCTTTTTTCATTCTAGAATGCCTTTTATAAATTGGATTTTCTGAAGAAGCAGGTCTTTGCCAGTGGAACAAAGATACCAGGGAAAAGTCATCTACTCTGATATCTGCAATAAATATTCTTGAACCTTTTCTATCGTAGTGATTAGTCTTCCAATTCCGAACAATATGTACCTTATTTGTTAAAATGTGTTACAGCCAGGCACGTGTACAATAATAAAGATGCAAATTGAAATATACAACCGTCTCATTATTAACTATGCATATGGCAGATTTAAGATTAAGATTTTAAGTATATGTTTTGAAAGAGAGTATAAAAAAAAATCTCACTAAGAAATAAAAGTGTGAATAGCTGAACATGTTATCTAGAGTGAAGCTCCTAAATGGTCTGGCTGGGGTATATTTAGGTTTTATGGTGCCCTAAGCTTTGTGAGCCATCCATGTCCTGATTACTCTTCCTTGTTTCCACTTATTATACTCCAGTCACAAGATTACCTCTCACCTATCTATAGAATCATAAGCGTATGAGTGTTAACATTTACATATAGTGTGTTAAAGGGGGTCAGGTAGACCTACAGACAGGAGTATAGGAGCCAGAATAATTCTGGGAGGGATTCAGCTCATTGTATACACAGGCCGTAAAATAGAGTATATATACATACATACAAACATAGTAAAATCTGGGGGGACAACCCCCCCCCCCCCCCCCCCCCAGTTCCCACATCCATGCCTACAGACAGAATTGTCACTGAACATAGATATTTCTGTGCGTATGTACACACTGTTCCATGATACTGTGATGGCAATTTCAGGAAGCTGCCGGGTCTGGGACTCGTTACCTTAGGCAGAAACACACTACTAGCAGTTGGTCCATAAGCTTTATTCAAGTGATCCACTGTACAATTGAAATTATAACATACATATAAAACAAAATTTGAGGAAATAAATAAAAATGCATAAAGTGCAGTAGCTTTTATGGTTTGTAGGTTATATTCCAGTGCATTATAAATGTTAAGGAGACAGAAAAAATATTAGGTGGTCTTCTAAGACTCGCAACCATAATCAAATCGTCCACCAACACTCTGGGGAAATTTAAATCAGCTATTGGAAAATTCTTGGAACCACTGCTCTAGACTTTTTATTTTTGACTTGTAAAACAACAACATAATTCAGAGCACGTTATAAAGCACACGGTAAACATGTGGTAAATTGAGCAAAAAATAAATAAAACACTCAACAAGACTACAATTAGATAGAATTTAGAAGTCCGATTTGCAATCAGACTCGCAATCCAGAAATGTAGACATCCATAATAATTAATAAATCATCTGTTCAAGTCCATGTGGGTGACCTGGTATGTATTAACTCCTTGATTCCTGGGAACAATATAACACAGAAATAAAACGTAATTATTTTTTTATTGCAGATTTGCGAGCTTGAGACTGTTGTATTTTAAAGTACAGTAGTGTGTGTTTATTTGCTTTTACAGTATTACGTGCAGATGTTTAATCCACTTGCAAGTCCTATCTAGTACTCCTAGAATCTTTTGATACATTTGCCATTTACGGGTTTGAAGGCAATAGCAGGATTGTTGAATTGTTGTAATTGAATATGGCTTTTGCGCCTTTAGCACTGGAAACATTTGCGGCCTTGAAACTTCAGAGGAGGAGATAGGACGGAGTTTTTGACAACTGCAGGTATGTTACATAGTTACATAGTAATTGACTATGGCCCTCATTCTATTACTGGCCGTAAATCGGCCGTAAGGCTGCGATTCCTTGCGGGGGTTCAGTTAACTCGCGATTCTATTATCCGGCCCCGCAAGGATCTCCCCTTACGGCCGGCCGCATATCTTGAAACCGGCCGTAAGCTCTGAAATCTTTAAACGTAAAAATAAATTCAAGCCTGCACTGTACAGCTCTGTAAATGCTAGGGATCATATTGGGGTACATGAGGATTAAAAGTAACCCACTCTCAAGCTTGCACATCAGCCCAAACCCGAGTTCAAATTAACTGTTTTTTTTTACGGCTGCGGCGTGGGCGGGTCTGAGGTGCTCCAAGCACTCTGGACTTTTTTCATGGATATTTTACGTATATTAAAAATAAAATATTTTACGGATTTGAGTATAGGGTAATTATGTGCTATTTTTGCTAACACCGAATATCACTTTATAGTCTTCTCAAAGTGCAGGATGGCTTTATTTGAGCTATTTTATGTGCTTAATTGGTGCTAGCGGGACCTGTTTGCTGCAAGTAAGCTGCGGCTCGTTTTTAACCTTGCAGACAGGGTTCCCGGAGCAATAGAATCGCAACCAGGCTTTTCTTACGGCCGATTTCCTTGCGGCCGTTTTAGATCAAAGGCTTTCATCCGGCACGAGCGGCTGCAAGGGATAGCAAGGCGCGGGCCGCAAGCCTGCCGGAGTCCCCGGCCGGAGGGGAATAGAATAGCCGTAAAGCTTGCGGCCGGTCCTTGCGGCCCCGCAGCGGCTGCGGCCGGTAATAGAATGAGGCCCCATGTAACTATGTAAAATACCTGCGTTTTTTTTTTCAACCTGTAACTCGCAAATCTATTGCAATTAGCTAAAAGAAGCCAATTAAATATCAGTAACTTTTACAGGTTTCATTGCGGACTCCAGTAATTGCGGTTTTGACAATTAAATATGGGCCATAGTCAAGCTGAGCCTCATCCACTGAAAAAAGGAAAATGTAAAGGTGGTCTGAGCAATCAAAAAAAAAGTGGTATATTTTAAGGGCCTATACAACGGACTTGTATATATATGCGTTTTCAGAGAGTGGATAAAAAATAAGTACTATGTAACAGTGTAGTCTGTTCCCAGCGCCAACATATTCCGTAGCGCTGAACATAGGATAAGAAGAGGAAATATACATTATGCATTATTAACAACTGCAGAAAAAGGAGGGCCTTGTTTTGAGCTTCGAGTCTTGTGAAAAGTGCTTATATATTTAATATCTTGTCAATGTGGTACGATGTATGTAGGTAAAACCTACAGGGAATTCAGAAGAAGAGTATTGGAGCATGTTTGCAGTATTACGAATGGTTTCGATACCCCAGTGGCAATACATGTCAACAACAAACATAATAGTGATGCGAAAGTGCTGTCATTTATGGCAATTGACCATGTTGAAAAAAACATCAGAAGAGGAAATCTAGCTAAAGAACTCTTGAAAAAAGAGGCAAAGTGGATTTACCTATTGAGTACCAAGAAACCTTTAGGCCTCAATGAAGGCTTCACATTCACCCCGTTTATTTAAACATATTGAATTGGATATCTCCTGAAAGATGCTTATATATATATATATATATCTATTAAAGAAGTTATGGTCTAAATAGTTAAATTACCGCTATCTACAATAAGGAGGTTAGAATTCTGTATCAAGGGCCATAAACTAATAAATAATAAAATAATAATCTCTTTGTCTATATATGAAGATAATTATTGATTTAAACTAAATGAAATGGAGACTTAAAATATATAACATGGTAAATAATGGAATATTTGCCAATTACCTACGAAGAGAAACTGTAAAAATGAGAATAGATGATAAGCAGTAATAAATTAAAGTTGAGCATATAAATAAATATATGTTGCTTACCCTTAGGAAGTATTATAGGTTAGGATACAGATGTACAAAATGGTCTTCAAAATATAACCCCAGCATTATTATCAATGAATAATATGCATTACGTTTTTTATTTAAAAGGCACATTATAACCAGAGTTATTCCATATGGTATGCTTACTAATCATTCATGGAGAATAAAATAAGAAAGGATGATATGCAGTAATAATCTAAAGTTAAACATCTGATAGGATTACACATGATGGTTATCCTAAGGAAAGAACATGGGCTATAAAATAGGTATATATGAAATGCTTTTTGAAAGAATACCCCAGCATTATAATCTTGAATAATATTCATGCAATCTTTAATCAAATAGGATATTACAATTAGATTTATGTCATCTGATTTATTTAGCTATAAATAACATTAATCTGTATTCAAACCATTCTTAGACATAGATAAACCAATACCTGTTACATTTATGTTTATAGGTAAAATCAGGCAGAGTATACCATGCTGAATAAGATAATCTATGATAACATGCTGAATTAAATATATAGATGCTGTTTCTTTTCTCCAAAAATGATGTTTATAAACAAAACACTAGAATTAACGAGAGACTAATTTCTTATAAAGAATATTCTTTCGAAACATATGCGTTGTTTTTATCAATCACCGTTTCCAGGACAATAGGAAGGTATAAAGGGAAGCCTTAACAACATGGCGGTGACCCTTGACAAAATCTAGAAACGTGCGTCGGGTCAGACGCAGGAACATGTGCACGTGTTTACGACGTCATCGCGAGGCGTCTAAACCGCGTGGCACGCCAGAATCAAGCTCCGAATTTGAGAATCTAGTATACTCGACATTATAACTATGGAGCAATATTCTATCGCTAATAATAATTTATATCAGGCCTTGGAGCTCATGGGTATTAGACTGAAGAATTAACTGTGCATTTATCCAACAATTAGCACTATTTAATAATTGACCAGCAGTTACAAAATTTGATAAAATATTAGCTACCCTATCGCTGTATCACTACACTATACCTTATACATAAGAATCAACTAGGTATTGGTTCAAACGTCACTATTTTTATTATTAATAAGCGCTAGCACTTGTATTCACTAAGAGCACTTTATCAGAAACACTTACAGTGGTGATTATACCTTTAACATAATCCAAATAATTTGAATTTCTCTCTCCGTTATATTTAAAACACAAGCACTCTATATAGATTCCAGATTAATTATACCCATGCGATTAATGAATTTGATATCCTGCCTCTGATAATTTTAACAATTTTAACAAATATATTAAAAGCTAAGTTTTAACTTTAGTCCCTGTGAGATTAGATTAGTAATAGGTGTGCACAGTAATAGGGGTCCCTTTTGTTGAATATTATAAATCTTTCTGATCCCTAGTAGCACCCGAATTGTTCATATGACTTGTCTAAACCTGAGTCACCTTTCTCTTTATGCTGTTTGTCTTTTGAAAAAAATATAAGATGGCACACTGGCTGTCTGGTGAGGCTTTAGTAACCCAGGAAAGAAAGAAAATAAAATGTATTGGAAGTGGGAAACGATTTGTCCAATTGATCGCAGAATTCTAGAGGATAGTAAGAAGAGACAAGTAGACATTGTATAATGACCGATTTAAAAAGATAGAAGAAAATAACAGAAAGGGAAAGGCAAGAGATCTCTAAAGAAGATTGGGAACTTTAAGGGAACATTTCAGGCCAAAGTAGGCGTGATAAAAGACAAAATGGTAGGGACTTAGAAGCAGATCAGATAAAGAAGAGGTGGCAGGAATATACTGAAGATCTATACGGGAAGGATCTAAACAGCATTGATAAGCTAAATAGTTTGTCCAATCAACTCTCATCTTGGATATTGAAGTGAAATGGGCCTTAGGAGACCTTTCTGATAACAAGGCTGCAGAAGATAATGGATAGTCAGCTGAACTCTTTAAAATCCTACAAGAAGATGCTGTGAGAGTTTTGCTTGCCTAATGCCAACAAATTTGGATAACTCTGCCGGGGCTAGTGGACTAGAAAAGGTCAGTCTGCATTCCAATCCCAAGGAAACTCGGTGTTAAAGAGTGCTGGAATTATCAAACAATTGCACTGACTTAATATACTGCAAGCCCGGTACAAACAGTATATTGAATGAGAACTAGCAGATGTGCAAGTCAGATTTCGCAAAGACAGTGCCACAACAGATCAAGTTGTCAATGTCCGCTGGATAATAGAGAAAGCAAGAGAGTTGCAGAAAAACATCTGTGTCATAGATTATTCTAAAGCCTTTGACTGTGTGGATTACAAAAAAATATGGCAAGTTCTTAAAGAGATGAGAGTATCAGACCATCTTATCCACCTCTTAAGGAATCTGTATGTAGACTAAGTACCCAACATAGTTGTATATTGAAAACTTATGTACATGTAAAGCTTGGCTGGACGAATCCAAAGTTGAAATCAATATTGCTGGGAGAAATGGCTGAACGTAAGGATAAACTAGAGAGCCAACTGATGAGGATGAAAGAAGAGAATGCAAAAGCTGGCCTGCTGCTCAACGTTAAAAAGACGCTTATCATGGCAATCTCAGTTCTTGGCAAATAGATGGGGAAGAAGTGGACACAGTGACATATTTTACTTTCCAGGGATCCAAGTTCTCTTCAGATGGTGACTGCAGCCATGACATTAAAATAAGTTTGCTTCTAGGGAGGAATGCTATGGCACATCTGGACAAGCTATTAAAAAGTAAAAATATTACACTATCAACAAAGGGCTGCATAGTAAGAACTACGGTATTCCCAGTAGTAACATATGGATGTGAGAGCTGGACCATAAAGAAGTCTGAGCGCCGTAGAATTGATGGCTTTCACTTGTGGTGCTGGAGAAAACTACTTAGACTCAATTAAATCAGATCTACAGGAAATCAAGCCAATCTGTTCACTGGAAGGATTGATCATGAGTTTAAAGCTCAAATATTTTGATCATATCATGAGAAGACACGATTCCTTAGAGAAGAACATGATGCTGGGAAACATTGTAGGCACATAAAGAAGGGAATGGCAGAGGAGCAGACGGATAGATGAAGTAATTGAAACAAAGAACAGGAACTTGAGCTCAGGGAGCTTAGAAGGGCAGTGGCTGACAAGTGTGCCTGGCAAGCTGTAGTGCATAAGGTCAAAAGCCTGTAAAGAAAGAACAATAAAAGAAAAAGAAAGTATAATGAAAAGCAAGAAATGAAAATAGTGTTTGACAGCAGTAACAGGTGTGGTGATTACTTTCCTTATCTAATACCAACATGCAACTTTTCTTGCTTCTTTCCTTTCATTGTACTACTAGTCATTTGCCCGCCATAAATGAAGAGATATTATTACCCCTCCTCCACTGTATCTCTTCCCCCTCTCTTTCCTCCCCCTCTCCCTCCCCTGTGTCTCTTCCCCCTTCTCCCTCCCCTTTGTCTATTTCAACCTTCTCCTTCCCCTGTCTCTTTTCCCCCCACTCCCTTCCCTGTGTCTCTCTCCCACTATTCCTTCCCTGTGTCTCTCCCCCCTCCTGTGTCTCTTCCCTCCTCTCCCCTCCCCTGTGTCTTCCCCCCTCCACTGTGTCTTCCACGCTCTCTCCCATGTGTCTTCTCCCCTCTCCACTCCCTCATCATCCCCTCTCCCCTGTGTCTTCCACACTCTCTCCCCCGTGTCTTCCCCCTCTCCCCTCCCTCTTCCTCCCCCTCTCCCCTGTGTCTCCCTCCCTCCTCACCCATCCCTCTTTCTCCCCTTCTCCTTTGTGTCTTCCTTCCCTCTCCTGTTTTCCACTACATGTGTGCACTTGCAGCGTCCGTATAGAGCTGCGCATGAAAACTTCACATTCTGCAACTTTTTATGTGAAATGATCTTTTGCTGTAGGCATTCATTTTGGTTACTTGCCTGTTATTTCCTGAACTGGGTGTGTCATTGCAAACTAACAAGCTGGGAGCACTGGAAGTAGTTGCTGCATCTTTCCCATTGTGCAGATACAAACTTCTTTTGTATTCCAAGTCTCCTCCCAACTCAGGAAGTTGAGCTGCTGAAAGTAAAATGGCAAATTGCAGAGCAGGATGCATCCATATAAAAAGTATTATATCAAATGCTGTATTATTTACTTACATTCTAAAATCATGTGAAACCCTTCGAAAGAGTAACTTAAAAATGTGGCCACAGTGCCTCAGTAACATATATTTTATGCAGATTAGCGTACGCAAAACTAAATAATAAGTGCAATCAAGTAAGGAAGTATTATAGACAAAACTTATTCTTATCATTATTTGCAGGTTTTGATTATCACAATCACACAGTATTTCATTATCACAAGAAAAACAAATAGTTTGTAACTCTGCAGGCTATCTGCAGAATATTACTACTTTCATGTCATCTTAATATATTTGTATATCATTTTGTAAGGCTAAGTGAATCATTGTTATGTTTTTTTGGGAGACAAATATGTTCTCCTAAAGCTGGCCTGTGTTTCGTTTATAGTGTTATGCCTGGGACTATTTTTAGGTAGATAAAATAGGTAGAAGGAAGGGATTGGCACAGTGACATCCTGCCACAGATCATACATTGTTTCATATACGGTATATAAATATGAAAGTGAGGAGTTTTTTGTCTTAAACAGAAACACTTATGAGTTTTGTACTAACAATTCTAAATTATTCATATAGTTTTGAACATAATGCCAAATGAGACGCAATGTGGATTTGAACATTTTGTGAAAAAAAGGTTATTGGTATTAAGATGTCACATTTGCATAGCATATGCAAAGACATATTGTGAAACATAATAGCTTTTTATATTTATTTATTTTAGTGATAATGAAATCTGCATTTGTAAAATATTTTAATAGGCCTCTTTAATGGTCCAGATATCATTGCTTTCAGGAATTAAAGGAATTAAACTTTTCATGCTACAGTGATTATAAGTTGATGGACTACAAAGATATGTCTACTTTTGGAAGGGGTATGAACTGATTGAAATCTTTTTCACATCCAGAAATAGCTAAATTCTGGAGCAAATTATATGAAATTCCTTATAGTATCAGGGGTTTGCTTAAAAAAGATATCCTGTTTCGATTATGATACAAAAAAATAAAAATGCATCTATGTGGAATCACCATCACTTAATAACACTACATACAGGGAAAGTTGATTTGAAGTAAAAATAACTGTGGCTATTACAGATAGAAAATGATTTATGAGTGTTTGTGGATAACAATCTATGCAACAGTGCTCAATGTCAGGCAGCAGCAGCAAAGACAAGTAAAATATTAGAATGCATTAAGAGGCATATAGAAGCAAGATTAGTAGAAAAAGTATTTCACTTTAACGAATGAAAAGGGCCCTTCACAGTATGGGCAGTCAGATTGTGGAACTCACAACCAATGTAGATTGTGACAGCAGATGCAATAGTTAACTTTTAAAAAGGGGGTTGGGTATGTTTTTGAATAAATCCATTTGCCGTTTGGGATCAGGAAGGAATTCTTCCCCCTTATGAGACAATTGGCAATATTTCAATAGTTTTTGTTTGTTTGTCTTCCTCTGGATCAGTTCATACAATTCATATAATTCAAGGATCATCTAAAAACAAATTGAACTTAATGGACTAAATGTATTTTTCAACGATAATTACTAGGTTACAATGTACAATTATTCAGGTCAGATGTGGAGAATGTTATATGTAGGTTGTGTAATACCTCAAAAAAATATCTATCTGTATGGCAGCATTGGATTCTGAATAGAGGGAATTTTAACACCAACAGATACAAATTAATTTATGTCTTGTAGAAATAGATTTTAATGCTAAATATATTTTAATATTTATTTTTAAGAGATGATTACCATATACCTTTAATTCTACTTAAAAAGTAATTTAATCTATGCATATTTTAACCTTTTTATTCATTTTATGACTTTCTTTCTTTATATTTATTTAAACTTCAAAAAAAAATATATAAAAAAGTTGAGAATTTGTGCGACAGAGAGATTTTAATCTGGAGCTCCTCCTATCTTTTACAAACTATGGCAGAGTGTGGAGTAAATTTTCCTATAGCTACCTCATTGCCATTATAGTGGGAATTCACACTTAACTTCCAGAGCTTGTATGAATAACTTTTCTAAACACTGCACCTCCTAGTTCTTTATCTGACTAGCAGTCACAATTGATGCCTGGGAAACATTAATTACAAATAAATGTTATCTGCAAAAAAATGTTCTTGTGGCCAACTCAATATTCATTCACAACACCCGTATGACAACAGAGTTACTATACCAAAAGGGTGTGCCTGCAGCGTGTTCATTTCATTTAATCTTCAAACACTGATGTGAATGAGTAATTACCTAAGAATTTTGAAGATTGTTTTTTTCTATACATTTTATATCGGTGTAAAATACAAAAATAATTTTTTAATAATTAAGCTTTTATTAAATTAGACAATGTTAGAGCGTACAATCACATGGAAAAGATTAGTAAACCAATTATTTTACAGCACATATATGTTTACAATACACTCTTTTATAAATGCATATTTCTTAATTAAACAAAATAAAGTTGGATCGGTACAGATTGATGGTAAAATCACCTTAAAGTATGCTACTTCATTATAATGTATTAATTAAATGATAGAACCTTCTGTATGACTGTATAATGTATTTTTATATCTTGTGTTCTTTTTTTCTTTTTCTTTTTTTCTCTCTTCTTAAATATATATGCAATGTATAGCATTTTTTTAAATTGATATTGATTTGTATTTACAAATTATGTGTATGTATTTTTCACTTTTTTAGCTTTTGTATTGTCAAATTTGAATAAGAAAAGAAAATCTTTAAAAAAAAATAAAAAATAAATAAAGTTGTTTAAATATGAAAATAAAAATTACATTTATATAAAAAACCCCAAAAAGGCTAAGAATCTTCCTAATTCAACAAAACTGAACCATCTAAGATAACTAAGAGAAATGAAAGAAGAAAGAAAAAAGGGATAGGAGAACCTAAAATTTTGTTAGAAATTTCTGTTGTTCCAGTGTGCCCATTTTTCTCATAATGTTGTAAACTGCATTCAAGTATATGAGTTAATTGGATATTGAAGGTTTCCTGTATTTAATATTAAAACAGATTACCTAAGTGTTTATATCTAAACATACTTTTATTAACAAGTGCTTAAAAGCTCTGTTTTTACGCACTCGAACATTCCAAATAGTACCAACAAAGATCTGCCCCTGCAACTCATGCACACAATGTCTCCGTAGTATTAGGTGTACAGTACTAGCTAATCTGTTTTATGACATTTTGGTTTTAGCAGAAGTGGAAGGAGATGGGGAGATTCTGTTGGCACAATACCCCACTCTTTATTGTCACATGACGAACACAAATAACATCTCAAATATTTATTGAAACTCATGTTAATCAATGTGTGTAGTATAAAAATATATTATATAAAATGCTACCAATGAAATTCTTTAGAAAATTAGAGACTGTTCTAAAACTTGTATTATTTTCAAACCACAGTTACATGCAATATGTATTATTCCAATATGAGTACTTACAATGCTTTTTATTGGGTCATTGAAGGCATGATTTTTCAACTTAATTGATTTATTATGTGTAATCAGTTAATACAAATAGGTCATAAGGCTCTGCAGCTTGATACAGGGATCAGGAACTGGATCTGGAAAGTGCAGCTGGTTTTAATGAAATTGATGCACAATCCCCCTTCACCTATCCAGTTAGAGCCAGAAGAAAACCATGGGAGCCTCCAGAGAGATGATTTCTAGCAATTTCTAAAAGCTTTACACTTGAGAGGAACCTTGATTGGTTAAAGGGCCAGTTTATTCAGCAGAACTTGGAGCAACCACTATAATGTACTCCTGAAATATGTTGAAATACTTTTTGAATTTTTGAAATAGGTGCCTTTTTAACAGAAAAAAATCATAAATAAAATTTTGCTTGCATGAGAATTAGGCATGCCTCCAGACAGACTGACATCAAGAGCTGTGCACAGAGAGCAAATCATAAAGAGCGTTAATCCTTCCCACATTCATCCGTGTTGGGAAATGACTGCTGGAAATGCACAAATATGTTATTTATGGGTTAACAGATGGCTGATTACATTCCTGAAAGAGACTAAAACCATCATTCTTTCTCTTCACGGAATTTGGAACGGCCGTTGCTGTTAGATGCTGTAAATCATGGCTAGTCTGCAGTGTGTCTGTAAACAAATTTATAACTGCAATTTGTAACTGTTCCTAGTTTAATTAAAACAAAACAATAGATCACTTTAACATAGAATCTTGTGCTCTTTCACACAATGAAGAGCACTTATAGTGAGGTAAATGGCCCTTTAAGGAGTACAGAACTACTTCATTTAATTCATCACTCCCTTTTAATAATATATAATTATGGTCCTTTTAGTTTATATTTGTTGTGTTTAATTTAGCTTTTGCTTGCTCCTTAAACTTCAGTCCATGGTAGATAAGCAGTACAGGAGCACCAGAAAGAGAAAGTAGTGATGAGGACAAAGTGAGGAGTAGGCATAGTTCATTCAGGGTCAAACTCTTTAGAGTTTTATATTGGGCCCCCAACAGCAGCAGAAAGTGGTTGGGATGACATGAACAATAGCCACCCCACTTAGACTATTAGCCCACACCAGGAATGTGGATAGAGAGCCCCAGATCCCCATAAGAGAGGATGGGATATGGTGTGGGTAGGTATTCCACTTAGCTAGTAGGTAAATCTAGTTTAGTTGGAGTTACATGGATCGTGTGGTCTAGGGTGGGCTAGCTAGACAGGAACATATTTTCATATTATATTCCCATGCCAGTGCACCAGTTATCGGACAAGAGGGTCCCCCTTTTATTACTAACTATTTCATTTTAATGTTTATTCTTAGTAAATACTGCAATGGACAACGAGAGTGATCAGCAACAATTAACATTGGTTTATCTATGCTAATGAATTGTTAATTAATCTACCTCATTATCTACATACATGTTTAATTTACTATATATATATATATATATATATATATATATATATATATATATATATATATATATATATTAAAGTAAAAAAGGTTATACAAATCTTAAAATATTCGAAAACCTTCACCTCAATTGACTTCAATAAACTAAATATATACGGTAACCTTGTTTGTACGTAAATAAAACCTATTTAAAAATAATACACATTAAAAAATATAATTTACCATGAAATTTGAATTAACAAGTTCAAAACATTGACATGTGATCTATACCATAATAGAGAAAGCTATAGGTTTATTAATATCTTATTTGGATTTCATGGCACATAAGTAACTATACAATGAGACCAAAGAGTTTTTAGTACATGTAATAAGTATTGCGCCAATATATTAATTATAATTTAAAAACATATTAACCTTAGTCACAATTTTAATCAACTAAATACACAGGTGGAGTGAAGACAGTGCGGAGTCCCTCCTTAAATAATTATTATCTAATCTATTCGGTAAACAGCCTGAGAATATAAAATAATCCAATCTGCAATCTTTCCCATTGTTGGTCAACTCTCGCCCTCCATCTGGCTGCACACACGGAGCTGACATGGATTCCAGGCTGTTCTGCTTGTTTACCATTGTGCTGATATTGGGGGTCAGTAACGCACAGGAAGGACTGTGTAAGTACAAATATTTATTTCATAGTAGAAAAAATAAATAGAGATGTATTTCCCAAGAATTGTAGGAGTTGCAAAATTATTTTCTGAGGCAGAAATGGCAGCTGTCCCTATGGAAAATGGAAATTGTATCCTTAGTAACCTTCTGTGCCGCCCATTTTGCTTTCTCTTGGAATTGAACAAATGAGATTTATTCCCTTACATATGAAACACAAGCATGTGATGGAGGTCCTCTACATTGAGGATATTTGAGAAATATTTTAGAGGTCCACTACATTAAGGAGTAAAAAATATCTCATTAAAAGTATAAATATATATACTATAATATACATATGTGCGTGTTTGCAAGTTTTTAATCTTGTAAGGTGCTTTGTGAAGAACCGCTATGTACATAAGATAAGTTTAATAATAATAATAATAATAATAATAATAATAACAATGATAAAATGTTATAGCAATTATGATGCATTTAGAAAAGAGTTGCATGGTGATATATATATATATATATATATATATATATATATATATATAAATATATTTATATATATATATATATATATATATAAATATATATATAAATATATATATATATTTATATATATATATATATATATATATATATATATATATATATAGAGAGAGAGAGAGAGAGAGAGAGAGAGAGAGAGTATCACTTTTTGATTTGATAAAGCGAGGCATTATCTCTCGAAAGCTCGTGCCTTTATTATGAATACGTTTGTCCAATAAAAAAGATATCACTATTCACTGCAATACTCTTATATTCAACTGGATTACTGGACATTCACGGCTACCTCACTCTTCATATATATATATATATATATATATATATATATATATATATAAAACTTTTGCTATGTATTCACTGTGTCGCCTGTACTACATAATATACTGGCATCTTATAAATAAATGATTGTTAATTTATGTATATATATATATATATATATATATATATATATTTATTTATATATATATATATATATATATATATATATATGTACAAATACTGTATATATATATATATATATATTATTATTATTAACTTTTATTTATAAGACACCGACATAATCTATATCGATAAACAGAGTAGATATAAGTCAAAAACAAACTTAACAAATTCAAAATTATAAAAGAATGGAGGGCCCTGTGATTGAATTTAAAGTCAAGCAAAGTGCTTTCTCCAAATATATTTATACATATATACATAAAGCAGCTATTTAATGTAAAAATGCATGATTGTTTACTCGTAAAATTATATAAATTATAGAACATTTTATAGAAATAGGGTACAATATTTCTTTAGTATTAATGATTTAATGAAGAACTGGTGTCAGACTTACTGGCCTATAGCTATCTGACTCTTCTTTGCTACCTACTTTGTTAAATAGACTGTATACATTTGAATAAGGAAAGGAAATATAACTCTGGGCTATAGAAATTTGTTATATAGTGGAAACTACCAAATAGTTTGTGAAACATCTCCAGGTTTGTCACATGAGCTAAAATACATTCTTCTCTCTCTTAATCAGTTGCATTCCTTTTTCACGTGTACTGGCATAACCCAATGTATGGGATTGTTCCAAAATGTTTATCTTACATTTATTTAATGGTTCATGACTGCAGATACAGTAAGAACCATTTTCTCTGTTTTAGGTACAACTGTCTTAACTTTTGTATTCTTTTCTTGAGTTGAATTCTTCCTTTGATAGCCCTAAGTACTAACCATTAATATCCTAGCAATATGTTATAACAGACATCTATTTAGAAACGTATGTTAAACACAACTTTAAATGACTCAACCGACCAACTTCCTGAGGTGTCAAGAGACTTTTAATACATAAGAAGTGTTTGTCTGCACTCTTGCAGTTACTTCTGCCAGTGCTCTCAGCAGTGCTAAAGCTAAGTTCATTATATTAAAAGGACACATCAAACATAGAAAGTTATTTGCAGCAGAGAAACAAAATGGAGCCATTCAGTAAAATCTGCAAAATAAAAAAAAGTTTAAACATATTTTTTCTTTCTTGCTTTAGATTTTTTTTTGCCCATTACCATGTATGATAATTCAGGAAGCAATAAAGAGCACATCTGACCACAATGCTCCTCTAATAGGAGGCTGGATAATTATTACCTAAAATTAGTATAAAAAGATAGAATGTTGAACCTTGGAGAAATCCAATGGGAATTGTTTGAGTTGGATTTATGTATTTTCTTAATTTTAACTTCTATATAACTATCAATAATATTTTATGTTGAGAAACAAATTGCTGTTATTGCCCTCAAAGTCTACCGGACTGTGCTCATTTCACATGGTCCTGCTGAGCCTGAACATGGTCACGCTCCGTCCTTCAAGTGAAATGGATGAGTAATCATGCATGCAATTTGCCAAAAGGTTTATGTTTATTAAGCAATGACTGTACAAAAATGGTGCCCTGTGGTGCATTGTACCTGGGACAATCTACTGTCTATATAAAGTTACATAGTTAAACATAGTTACATATTATTTTAGGTTGAAAAAGACTTATATACCATCAAGTTCAACTTTTTAAGATCTCCTCCGATCTGCAATATCCGGTTTAGTTGTTAATTGTTTATATAAAAACTGTCAAAATGACTTGAGGCCCGTAGGTGACTCTATACTGCTTCTCAAATGTTTCAGTTCTCTCTCCAGCTCCCACAATGAACTAACTATTAATTTTCCATTCTGGTCATTACCAGTCGATAAATAACCACCAACCACTCACTTTATTAGTTCTAAGTTAGTTTTACAAGCTGATTTTCCCATCTTATGCTATTGAAATAAAATGAATAACAGTCTATTTTGTCTTTGCAACAGCCGCAGTTCAATGTGACATCTTACCTAAAGCCAGGGTAAACTGTGGTCCATCAGGCGTCACCAAAGAGGAATGCAATAGCAAAGGATGTTGTTTTGACTCCAGCATCCCTGATGTCATCTGGTGTTACTACTCCAAGCCGGACGATGGTAATGACACAACAATAAGAAAAAAATACTAGTTCATTTTTATTGTGCTACTTGATGAAAAATGTTGTTTTAAGAAGTTTGGGACAACAACTAATGGTTACTTTGCCATAACTGTGCCCTTCTTCCATTTTATCCATGCCTTTCGCATATTCATAGTCATGAGTATAATGTACTCAACACCCTCTATCTGTCAATGAATTGAAGACATCATTGCTTGATCAGAGGATGATTGATAAAAAACAGAGCCATTGATTAATTAATCTGCAGGTATATTTCCATATTCTGGCCCTTTGGGGCACAGGAAAACTGAACTAGTTGAGAAATTGCTTCATATGATACTGTATATGCTATAAATGTTAAACGTTTTTGGTCAATGGCCGCCACTTGTCTGTGATTTTTATTCAGTAATGCAATATACATTAATTTTAGTTATTTTCTGATCTGGGACTCATTTAAAAAACAAAACACACAAACCTTTGCCAGGTGCAATCAAGACAAAAATATTTACATGTCATTTTAAAGCAGTAGTTCTCAACCTGTGGGTCGCGACCCCGACGAGTCGAATGATGATTTGCCTGGAGTCACCTAAAACCATCAGAAATTGTAATTGTATGTAATTTTACTGTTAGGGGTTGGAAAGGTTGAGAACCGCTGCTTTAAAGGGTCACTGTAGTGCTCATACAATAGGTTCCATTTGTTTATTTAGTAGCAATAAAACCAGTCTAGATTTTAATAACTACACTTAAATGTAAATATAAGTTTCCTGGGTTTTAAATGATTGTTAAGAAATAGGCAGTGATTATCAGAAAAATATGTGTTATATAGATAAGTTCAGTGTACTTACAGAGTTATAGGCAGGAAAGTAAAATCCAGCTTTACACACCCACAGGAAGCATACATATCCAAGTACACTGGGGAGAGGCAGCCAGGTACGGAGTTTGACTTTTCAAAGGAAGTACTTGCTGCAGGATGGAATCACATGGTTGGGTGGGGTCTGAGCTCACAGCTGAATCAGAGCATAAGGATATAGAGAGACAGAGACTACATATCCCAGGCTGCTTTGCAACACAGGAACCCCAGAATATGATACAAATATATCAGCTAATCTCTGCTTTCTCCTTATTGGCCAAAACAAATTATGAATTTTATGCTGATCTTAGCAATGATTTTCAGGGGTGTCAACTAACAAAAGCCTCAATTTGCAAACTGATAAGATTTAGCACACATCAGGGTGAGTTTGTAAATCTTTATTTTGTTATTTTTTTATGCAAAAATGTTTGCATACACTACTGATTCTTCTCTATCAGGTGCATTAATAATCCAGAACACTTATATGCCTTTAACAGCATTTTTCAGGTAGTAGCAGATTTGTTTCATATTAGGTGTCCCAAGAGTGGTAGAGGATCTGTCCAGGAGGCATTCCTAATTTTTCTCTGCCAGGTCCAAGTTTTCATGCAGTGACCACTTTATTTGTTCAGGGGGCTGTCCTGTTATATGTCTTCATCTGCAGCATCTTAGAGCATTTCTTAACCTCCAGGAGGTTAAGACACAAATATATCTGCTGAAGTCTTAAACATTATAGCTCAGATTTAAGATTTAAACCCTACATTGAGTTATTTTCTCCTAATACTAAATATTAAATAATAAAATAAAATCCTGATGTATGAGCACTACAGTGGTCATTTCAGTAACCTGCCAAGACAGTAGTTTACAAGTGATCCAGAAAAAACAATTTATATCTGAACTCTAATGATATATTATTTCATTTTTTGTAATTGGCATAGCTTATTCTACAATAACATACATTCTGTATGCCGGCTCCTTATTGAACAAGTGATTTGCCCTTATGGTACATGGAGTATTCCCTATGTGCAAACACTATGGGTGTCTAAATATGAATATATAAAAAGTATTAATTTCTGGAATAAAAAGGCTTTATTGTAATATGTCAAAGAACATGAGTAGTCAATTATAATTTTACAAAATTCACCAAGGTCACTGATTGGCTAATTTAAAAAACTGCACTTCACAGTCTGTATATTCATGAGCTGCATAAGCTGCAGAGGGCAGACCGAAACAGCTACAGATTGCTTTAGGCAGGAAAACAGAGCTTTTAATAAAATACAATACACAAAAGTAAAAAGATATATAGGTATATTATATTCCTTTTGAAATCCAGAAACCTTCCATGTCCCTTTACTTGTCTGGAAGCTTTAGATGGGATATATGATGTATGTAATAATGCAGGAAGAAAGGACATGGAGGACCTCATTCAGAGACAGGTCCATCCACCCCTGGCCTAGAAAATATTTATTACTTCTTACTAATATCTATGCTGCTCTCTGTATAAAAACTTGTAATTAATATATATTTTATTTTTTATTTCCAGAATGCTTTTTCTAAAAAAATGAATATTCTGCACAAATGACCCCGGATATTCCAGATATATACATCAAAATCCGTGGAAGCAAATGATGCCACCATTCAGCTACCATTCTATTGTTTACATTTGCTTTTATTAGATAAAATATGATTTTTGTCTGAGACAACAATTCTAAGAGATATTGAGCAGTTTCCATATTTTTCAGAAATGTATGTAACTGATGAAATCCCACTGCCGTACAATTTACCATTAAAACAATCTCTTTCTCAATAAACTCATTCTTCTCCTCTGTATTTTTTTTGGTCCCTATTCAGGCATAGTGATTGATTAAATTAAATATTTCACTAAAAAGCAAATATTTTCATGGATCATTACATTTTTATATACAAAACTAGCATTTTTTTGCAGATGAAATAATTATTGAGATATACACCCTATCACAATATGCTAATGAGTGGTTCCACATCCTAATGTGTACTATTGGGTTTAATTAGGACCTGTCTGTCTGATAACACAGGAACGGATCATTTTTACCCCAATTTAAACAAATTACCACAGTGAGCCATAAAATTACTGTGTATATGACAAAATGTGGTGTTCCCTGGTGGTACAGTGGTTAGGATTCGGTGCTTTCACCACTGTGATCTGGGTTTGATTCCAATCCAGGGAACCAAGAGGTCACACCACCCTGAGGCCAAGCAGGGTTGGGCCAGGTCAGTTCTTGGATGGGAGACCACCTAGGAATACCAAGAGCTGTATGCTGTGGCCCATTGGAGAAAGAACTGGCAACCCACTCCAGTATCTCTGACATGAATACCAAGTGGATCAGCATGGTGTGTTATGGTCCATGAGGTCTCGTATAGTCACACACGAAAGTCACTGATCGACGGAAACAAAAAAATATATAACATAATGATTTAGTTCACAAAAAATATGTGAAGTATTTGGTTTAAACCTAATGTTTTGGTATACAACATAGCTAATGTGAATGCTGAGAAGGTTTCATTATATGGGGTAATGTGGTATTGGGTGGGTGCTGCAAGGGAATTTTGAAATGGGGCGATAATATAACACTTTTTAATGCACTCATCTTATTACTTATTTAATGAAGCATACATTTAAGATATTTCATTGGTAGATACTGACCTAAAATAAATGTTGACCAGGAGAGAGGTTGTAGAATAGTACAGAAAACATATGGTGGTTGGCCTGGCTGTTACAGTTATATTGATCCCTATAGGAGGTCTTTTACTAATTTATTAGCCCACAATTTGACAAAATCACACATATTAGAAATGTTAAGTTGTGTTTTTTGTTCTACCACTCACTACTCACTAGGTGAATGGCAGACAGATTTAGGAATTATTTATTAGTGATTTACAATATAACTTGGGCATATTTAGGCTTTATGCTGCCCTAGACTCGTGTTCACCCCCCCCCTCCATTTACTTGAGTACACCCATGCACTGGTGTAGGAAAAGGGGGCAAGTGGGGAGGACGGCAACGGGCGTAACCTGCTTGGGGGTAGCACCATCTGCAGCGAGAAGTGCCCCCGCGCACGTGTCTGTGTTAGTTTCTGTATGTCTCTGTGTGTGTGTTTGTAAGTCTGTGAGTGTGTGTCTGTGAGTGTGTGTATCTGTGTGAGTGTGTGTGTAAGTCTGTGAGTGTGTGTGTCTGTGAGGGTGTGTGTCTGTGTGAGTGTGTATGTGAGTGTGTGTGTCTGTGAGTGTGTGTGTCTGTGAGTGCGTGTATCTGTGTGAGTCTGTGGCTATGTGTGTGTCTGTGTGTGAGTGTGTGTGTAAGTCTGTGAGTGTGTGTCTGTGAGTGTGTGTATCTGTGTGAGTGTGTGTGTAAGTCTGTGAGTGGGTGTGTCTGTGAGGGTGTGTGTCTGTGAGTGAGTGTGTGAGTGCAAGTGTGTGTCTGTGAGTGTGTGTCTGTGTGAGTGTGTATGTGAGTGTGTGTGTCTGTGAGTGTGTGTGTCTGTGAGTGCGTGTATTTGTGTGAGTGTGTGGCTATGTGTGTGTCTGTGTGTGAGTGTGTGTGTAAGTCTGTGAGTGTGTGTCTGTGAGGGTGTGTGTCTGTGAGTGTGTATATGAGTGCAAGTGTGTGTCTGTGAGTGTGTGTCTGTGTGAGTGTGTATGTGAGTGTGTGTGTCTGTGAGTGTGTGTGTCTGTAAGTTTGTGTGTCTGTGTGGGTGTGTGGCTCTGTGTGTGTAAGTCTGTGAGTGTGTGTCTGTGAGGGTGTGTGTCTGTGAGTGTGTATATGAGTGCAAGTGTGTGTCTGTGAGTGTGTGTCTGTGTGAGTGTGTATGTGAGTGTGTGTCTGTGTGAGTGTGTGTGCGTGTCTGTGAGTGTGTGTGTCTGTGTGTGTGTAAGACTGCGAGTGTGGGTACCTGAGGTTTATGAGTATTTATATATATCAGAAAATGTACTTTCAGATGGAAATGTCACTGTAAATTGTAATTTTTAACCCCTTACTCTATGGCACTGCACCAGCATCTTCAGGCAGCTATATTATTTATTTTTAAAGAAATAGGCATCTTGCCAATAATATTATGACGAAGTGCTGGTGAGGCTTAGAACATAGCATACAGCTGTATGCAGGTAAGAGTAGTGAATCGCAGCAGGGCTCTCACGTCACAAGCCTCACACCTTAGTAAATACAGGTCACTATGTAAATTTGCAGGGTTGCATTGACGTATGAGTTTATCAGGCAAGATCAATGCATTTTGAAACCTCAGTCAATATAGTATCACGTTCCAGTAGTAAGAGAGCTGTATTGACCCTGGGATAAAGTAAAATAAAAAAAGGCATCAAATACCTGCCATTTTCATCCAAAGATTGGAACTTCTTAGACTACCCTAGGGTGAAGATCAATCCATATATGTCACATATAAATAACATCATAATTTTTTACTTGAGAAAGTCATTGGTTTCTTTTGATAACTTTACTTGAAACGTTGGATACAGATAAGATTTCTATTCAGTTGTACTGAAATAACTTTTTATAAATGTATGCAAACTTAAAAGAGATTCAACTGGGACTATGACTAAGGTTGTATCCAATGCCCATAAAATTACTATCTAAAACCATTTTGACCATAGAAACTGTAGCCCTTCAAGAAAGATTGGTGAAAATAAGTGACTTAAGTTTTCTTTTGTAGTTTTCACAGTTTCCACTGGATGGCACTTGGAGTTAAACTTAACAGTATTTAAGGATACTTCCAAGCATATTAGCGCCCATGTAAAGTATTCATGGATGACTAATGTGGTCAACTCCTTTTTCCATAGGACTCTTTGAATAAGTAAACTTGATAAGTGACAAATATGTTTGACTTTTATATGCAATTCTTCTTTACAGCAGGCATCTGTTGTCATTGCTGGACTGCTTCTTCTGCCTCAGGAGGATGTATGTAAACTAATGTGCTTTCAATTATTCCTAATTAAAGCACTGGGAGTTTTAGCTGCCATAACCCTATTTCAAAGTCTTCTCCAATTTCATGAAGTAGATCAATGGAAATAAAAAATGCAGCTTCCACTGCATTATAATCACATATATAGTTGTGGATCTTGCGATGTTGGTGGCATTTGCGATGTTGATCACGCAGTTGCGACCTCTCGAGTCGAGCCAGCTGACCTGTCACACATGCGAGCCTCCCGAAGCGAGGCAAAGTAGCTGCGCAGTACTTATGCTGCATTGTGAGGGTCGCAATTGCGAGCCAAGCGCGTAATTCTAAAAACCCATAAATCAAAAATAAAATAATTAACAAATAAAATAACACACTCACAGACAGCACATGGGGAGAGCCAGGAAGCCTGGGAGTGAGGTTGCAATCGATTTTGAGCCATATTTGGGTTTTTTCGTCAATCCAAAATCGGCTAAGCAAGGAAAAAAATGGATGAAAAACTTAAAAATCTATGAAACTGCATGAAAACGAGGCTTGGCAAAGCCAGGCACACGGGACTTAGAAAATACACAACGACAAACACAGTAACACTTATACCGACAACCCCAGGTACGCGGGACTTACAAAATACACAACGGCAAAGACAGTAACACTTACACCAACAACGGCAGTCAGCGCGTCGCATGCAGACAATCAGCAGACACACAGGGAAGGCACGGGGGCGGGGGGGGGGGGGGGGGGTCGGCTCGGGGCGGCCCATATTGTAGGCAGGAGGAAAGGCTTTCAATGAGCAACAAAGGCGCTCATTGTGAGCCACGAGATTAACGCCAAAGGCGCTCATCACATGGCTCATGATGATCACTGCAATCCGAAGGCGCTCAATGCGAGACCCATTATAAGCGCCAAAGGCGCTCAGCGTGGGGCTCACAATGAGCACCAAAGGTGATCAGTGCAAAGCAGGTAGTTACACGGGGGAGAGGCTCTCAATGAGTGCTCTCAATGAGCAGGGCTCGCGATGAGCACAGAAGGTGCTCAGAGGAGCAAAAGACTCACATTGTGTGGCAAACAGCATTGCCAACCTTACAATTTTAATTACATTTTTGATGGTCAAGTTCCTAGTCACATATTATAATTGTCGAACTATGAGATGTCATCAAGCTTTACGTGGTGCGTACGACTAAAGCGATGAGCGCCTTTGGCACTCATTGCCTGCGAGCCTTGTGTAGCGAGGCGAGACGTAACTCTTAGCACTTAGGCCTTTCCTCACCCCCAGTCTCTCCTACCTCCTTCCCCTCATCCTCCCTCCTCCTCCCTTTCTCCCTCTCCAATTGCCCCCCTCTCCCTCTCCCCTCACTTACCTTCATCAGCTGCTCTCCATGGCGTCTTCCGGCTGTGTCGGACCCGGCATATGCGAATGACATGCGCGTCACGTCATTAACATATGCTGGTTTCCGACACAGCCGGAAGACACCATGGAGAGCAGCAGGAGCAGCTGATGAAGGTAAGTGAGGAAAGAGGGAGAGCGGGGCTCGCATCACCCCCATTGTCTTTTCCCTCCTTCCCCTCATCCTCCTCCTCCTTCCCCTCATCCACCTCCTCCCTGCTTCCCCATCATCCTCCTCCTCCCTGCTTCCCCTTATCCTCCAGCCTTCCCTCCTCTCCAATAACCACCCCCTCTCACTTACCTTAATCAGCTGCTCCTCTCCATCGCGTCTTCTGTGTCGGGACCCGCTAATAACGTGATGTCACATGCGTGTCACGTCATTAGCATATGTTGGTGCCCAACACAGCCAGAAGACGCAATGGAGAGCAGCAGGAGCAGATGATCAAGGTAAGTGAGGTGGGGGGAGGGGGGCTCGCATCACCCCCATTGTCTCCTCCCTCCTGAACCTCATCCTCCTCCTCCCTGCCTCCCCTCCTCCTCCTTCTCCCTGCTTCCCCTCATCCTCCTCCTTCCTGCTTCCCCTCTTCCTCCTCCTCCCTTTCCCCCTCTCCAATTAACCCCCCCCCTCACTTACCTTCATCAGCTGCTCCTTCTGCTCTCCATCACGTCTTCTTTGTCGGGACCCGGGATATGCTAATGACGTGACGTCCCATGCGCGTCACCTCGTTAGCATATGCCGGGTCCCGATTAAGCCGGAAGACGAGATGGAGAGGAGCAGGATCAGCTGATGAAGGTAAGTGAGGGGACAGGGAGAGGGGGGTAATTGGAGACGGGGAAAGGGAGGAGGAGGGAGGAGGGAGGAGGAGGGGGAGGAGGAGGATTAAAGTGGGGATGGGAAAGAGACAGAGGGGAGGGGGGGAAAGAGACACAGGGGCATGGAAAGAGACACAGGGGAGGGGGAAGAAACAGTGGGGAGGGGGGCAGGAGAGACAGAGGGGAGGAGGAAGAGACACAGGGGGGGAGAGACACATGGGAGGGAGAGGGGGCAGACACAAAGGGGAGGGAGAGTGGGGAAGAGACTCGGGGAGGGAGAGGGGGAAGAGACATAGGGGAGGGAGAGGGGGCAGACACACAGGGGAGGGAGAGGGGGGAAGAGACACATTGGAGGGAGAGGGGGGGAAGAGACACAGGGGATGGAGTGGAGAGGGGAAAGGAGACACAGGGAAGGGAGAGGAGGGGGAAAGGAGGCACAGGGGAGGGAGATGAGGGGGAAAGGAGGCACAGGGGAGGGAGAGGAGGCAGAAAGGAGGCACAGGGGAGAGAGAAGAATGGGAGGTCCACAGGGGCCATAGTGGGCCATGGGGGCCACACGGCCAGTGGAAGCCACAGTGAGCTACAAGGGGCTTCAGGTGACCCACGGGAAGTCCGCGGGGCCATAAGGTCCCGTGGGGGCTACAGTGAGCCTTAAGAGCTGCAGGGGATGCACAGGAAGTCTGCGGGGGCCATAAGGGGCCCATGGGCCATGAGGAGGGCCACAGTGGGCAATAAGTGGCTGCAGGGGACCCATGGTAGGAACGGAGGGGCCATAAGGGACCTGTCACTGGGCAGGCAGGGGGCACCGGGACCAGTGGGGCCCCATGGGTCATGCGGGGCCACAGATGATCCACAGGGGCAACAGGGGACCCGTGGGTGCCACAGATGATCCACAGGGGCCACAGAATACCCACAGGGGCCACAGGATTGCTGAGGCATCACAGAAGACCTGCAGGAGCCACAGGAGAGCCAAGGGGGCCATAGGGGACCCTCAGGGGCCACAGACAATCTGTGGAAGCCACAGGGGTCCTGCTGGAACCACAGGAGAGTGGCTGGGGCCACAGGAGACCCACGGGGGCCACAGGGGACCCACCATCTGCACCGGCAGTAGCTCCGCCTATGACTCTACTCACTGCTATACTCACAGACCAAAAAACACCTCAACACACGAAAATCGCCTAAGCAAGAAAAAAAATGGCGGCCGAAAAAAAAGAAAACGAGGCTACACGACCCCACACTCAGAACACCACCAAGCACATAAGACTTTTACACAAAAAAATACGACCCGCAGCAATTAGAAATGTTTTTTATACGAGGACAAAAAAAAACGAACTTAACGGCCGAACCGCGCACATACAACAATAACACCACCAAAAGTATAAAAAATACAATACAAACACTACTCACATCACAGGGGGACAGGCACGACGTCTGGGAGTCAGGTTGCACAACAATTTACCACAATTTCCCGAGTTTTCACTCACAAAAATCGACTAAGTGAGAAAAAAATGGCGTCCGCAAAAAACGAAACGCAAAACACTGCCAAGCATATAAGACTTTTACACAGGCACGTGCGAGGTACAAAATACACTATTAGGGACAACGGAAAATGCTCCACACCCGCGTAACGCATAGATAATCGCCGCCAAAAACTTACAACTAAGAACATTACCATTACAAAATGCACAATTGCACAGCTAAACAAACGGTTTGCCCTTGTGCACACAGCCTATTTACACTGCACACTTCACACATTGCTGACACTTACACCTCAGGTCTTCAACAGTGCAAACATACATTGTATGTTGCAGGAACATCAAAACAGATTGTTAGCTCTTCAGGATATTGATTTCTGGATATAATAATTACAAATAGGTAAAGTATATTAATTTATTATTTCATTAATGAATTAGTTAGCATTAAAAAAAATATATATATATATATAAAAATAAAGGACCAGGGGAGAGGATCGCAATGAGCCACAAAGGCGTTCAGTGTGGGGCTCACATTGAGCAAGCAGGGTGATCAGAGGACCAAAAGTGTGGAGAGGCTCTCAAGGAGTGCCAAAGACAATCAGCGCGCCCCTTGCAATGACTGACAAAGGTGCCCAGACTACCAAAACTACACGAGCGGAGAACCTTGCAATGAGCACCAAAAGTAGAGAAGAAAAGGATCGCAATGAGCGCCAAAGGCGTTAAGTACTGGGCTCACAATGAGCGCCAAGAGTGCTCAAAGGAGCAAAAGTACATGAGGGGAGAGGCTCTTAATGAGCACCAAAGGTGATCAGCGTGGCCCTTGCAATGAGCGCCAAAGGTGCTCACACCACCAAAATTACACAAGGGGAGAGGTTCACGATGAGTGTCGAAGGTGCTCAGCGCAGGGCGCCGAAGGTGCTCAGACGACCAAAAACCTTACATTGAGTGCCAAACTGCATTCCCAGCCTTACAATTTTTTTGCCGTCATTTTTTGATGGGCTATTTGCTTGTTTAAAAGAAAAATTAGTCTATTGGTGATATTGCTATTGGAGACACATTCTGATATTGCAGAAGAATGAAGTCTTCATAACACCAAAACCTAGTAATCAATTCCAAAATGGAAATAAGCATAACAGCAAAACCATATCTAGACCAATATGAGACCTTGATTGTAAGACCAAATCTAGATTAATAATCCTAATACAAGGATAAAAATAAAGAGACTGTGTCTCCGAAATACCACTCTCAACCACAAGGAATAACGTATATCAAATAGCGCATAGAGGGGCATAGAGCCCTAAATTCATACAACAAGTCCCCTATTGGGACCTCCTATCTAAGGGCTATGGTGTGCCCTACAAGCTTGCTAAATCCCTGTGGTAAAGACCAAAAAGGCCACAAATCGCTGGTCCCATGAAAAGGCCAATACTAAAACCAAAGAACCACAACATTCATTCTGCTAAAATGTGAAAAACATCTTGAGCCTGAACAAACTTATTAGGACAGTGTCAAATTCTCATGGCCTGACGGATCAACTCCAGACCGTTTCTCAAGTGTCTGGCTTTATCAAAGGCTAAATGAATAATAAAAACGCTGTATGTCTAAATTAAAATGGCACTTGTGCGCTGTACCCATGCGTTCCAAATTGCGTACCAATACAGCGAATTCCAAAAGTATATTCCAATTATGCACATGCGCCTTATTTTGCGCATCTAATTATACTCATCGAGGCTATGCATGCATGATATAAATAAACAAACAATCAATATTCGTATAAGGTAAAACTCTCAAAGTGCCTTCGAATATGTAGCTGTGACATCGTACAACCTACTATAATGCACTATTGTGTGTGCACATGAACAGCAGCAAGGGAAGTTGGAGGACAACATGAAGAATGATGAATGAGAAATCTTTAAACAATACCAGAAAATTAAAAAATATACTAACATTGGCGAGGGAAAAAGGCCTTATAACCACACAGGAATTTGACTTTTTGTTACCTTTTATGCACTGCCTAAGGTACATATGAAGCGCATTTCCATTCCAGGCAGACCCATTGTATCTGGGATTAACAACTTAACCACAATATTAGTATTTTTATTGATGGCTATCTAAAAGATCTTGTTGTAAGTTTGCCATTATATATTAGGGACACCACTGATCTTTTGTGTCACCTACAAGATATCAATGTCCCACAGGAGACGATATTGGCGAGTATAGATGTGGAACAATTGTATTCCTCAATTCCACCCCACTTGGGTATTCAAGCAACAACATTTTTCCTGAGAAGTAGGAAAACTACTCTAGATGAGTTTAATAAATTTACTGTTATCCTCCTAGAGTTTTTTTCTGACTAAGAACTATTTTCTATTTGATACTAATGGTAATACCAAAAGAAGGGAACTGCGATGGGGACTCCATGAACACCCAACTACGCAAATGTATTTTTAGGTTGGTGGGAGGATGCTCATGTTTTTAATGACTCAATGAGAGAACATACACGTCATGTCCTTATGTGGCAGCGTTTCATTGATGACATCCTGGTTATGTGGACCGGTACAAAGATAGAATTCCAACTTTTTATGAATACACTTAACGAGAATTATTTAGGCCTCAAATTTACTTCTGAAATCAATGAAGTGGTAATAAACTTTTGGATCTCACCATCAAAAAGGATAAGTTGGGTAAAATTGAAACAACATTTTTTAATAAACCCACTGCAACAAACTCCTTTTTGTTTTAGACAAGTATGTATCCTAAACTGCTAAAATAGGGTATCCCCATTGGACAGAACCTACATGCTAGGAGAAACTGTTCAAATTACTCTGAATTTAAGCAACAAGCTGATCTTCTTAAGGAAAAATGTAAAGCAAGAGGGTATCCTAACAGATGCCTCAAGGAGGCATTACAAAGAGATTTACTAATGGAAAGATTTTCTTTAATTAATCAGCAGGCCACCAAGACTAACAAAGTTCCTGAAATGATACGTTGTATATTGCCTTTTGGAGAGAACTCTGATGAAGTCAGAAATATAGTCAATAAACACTGGCAAATTATTATAGCAGATAAGGATTTTTCATCAATTCTACCAGAGAAAGCAATGATAACATAGACAGCACAAAATATCAAAGATGATAGTCTTTAACTATTTAAAAAACAAAGCAAACATGGCTAAGTTAACAAAAAGGAACATTTTGCAGTGGCAGATGCAAGACCTGCACATGTATTTGTAAATCCATTTAATGAGAGGTCTTATATCATCAGTGACTTTTATAATTGCTTACCTACTGGTGCTGTATATGTTCTAGAGGGCCTTTGTCATAAATTGTACGTGGGCAAAACTATCCGCCAATTGAGGCGGCCTATACTAGAGCATTTTTATTCTGTCCGTAAGGAACTGGACACTTCAGTAGCTACAACTATATAACTTAGAAGTGCTTTACAGCACTTCCTATAGCAATTTCACATTGGAATTTTGACATCTGGGATGCAATGTCATTATTTTGTATATACTGTATGTAAGAAATATTTTTCACGTCACTATATAAAATAAATTTACACTGTTTATATGGATATTTTTGACCACGTTTTCAGTGTAATAGTCACTTATGAGGACAATTATTTAGTCCTTGCCTATTTACCACTAAGAATTATAGCATATTTTGACTGTATTGATATGTTTGATATACTGAGCACACTCTCTAACAGTGACATTTAACACTTTTCTCCTCTTTCCACACTAATACACGTCTTATTGTATATATATATATATATAACTATTTGTCTCAGTCTTTTTAGCATGATTTTCCCATATTAATTCCCTCTTGTTTTTCCTCCGATTGTTAGTACCATTCTGTATATATATATATATTCTCATAGTTATAATTATAGTTGTTCGGCCTATAGTTTCTAAAACATACTAGTCCATTTGGAGAGACATTATTGCTTTTTTCTGGTATTGTTTAAAGATCTCTCATTCATCATTCTTCTTGTTGTCCTCCAACTTCCTTTGCTGTTGCTGATGTGTACATGAAATAGTGCATTATAGTAGGCATGTGTGATGTCACAGCTACATATGTAAAGGCACTTTGAGTGTTTTATCTTATACGATTATTGATTGTTAGTTTATTTATACTATGCATGCGTAGCCTCGATGAGTATAATTAGATGCACAGAATAAGGAACATGCGCATAAATGGAATATCATTTTGGAATTCGCTGTATTGGAACCCAATTTGTAACGCATGAGTACAGCGCACAAGTGCCATTTTAATTTAGACATACGTTCATTTTCAACATGTGCACTATGTTAGCCTATCACAAATGGGGAAGTAACTGCCTATATTTGGAATTTGGAATTTGAAATGCATGGGTACAGCGCACAAGTGCCATTTTCATTTAGTCGTGCTTATTTTCACACACATGCACGTTATTGAAACGCTATATGGAACACGTTGTTCAGGGCACAATTTGGATTGCATGGGATAGTGCACAAGTTCCATTCTCATTTAAACTTGCTTGTTTTCAAATGCATGCGCGTTATTTAAGCGCAATTGGTAACGTACTGTTCAGGGCGCATGTGCGTCAGTGGAACACAATTTGGAATGCATCAAATCATCTCAACTTCCAAACACATTTGCTCCAATTTGCCACACAACTACTAGCCATACAAAGGCATTTACATTGCACTCTAACTCTATTCACAGAAGTCTGAACCTGAGATAACAGTTACATCATCCACATACAGGAGATATAAAAAGTCTACACACCCCTGTTAAAATGTCAGGTTTCTGTGCTGTAAAAAAATGAGACAAAGATAAATCATTTCAGAACGTTTTCCACCTTTAATGTGACCTATATACTGTACAACTCAATTGAAAAACAAACTGAAATCTTTTAGTTGAAGGGAAGAAAAAAAAGAAAGAAAAAGAATGTGGTTGCATAAGTCTGCACACCCTCTTATAACTGGGGATGAAGCTGTGTTCAGAATTAAGCAATCACATTCCAAATCGTGTTAATAGGAGTCAGCATACACCTGCCATCATTTAAAGTGCCCTTGATTAACCCCAAATAAAGTTCAGCTGCTCTAGTTGGTCTTTCCTGAAATTTTCTTAGTCGCATCCAACAGCAAAAGCCATGGTCCACAGAAAGCTTCCAAAGCATCAGAAAGGTCTCATTGTTAAAAGGTATCAGTCAGGATAAGGGTACAAAAGAATTTCCAAGGCATTAGATATACCACAATGAAGTCATCATCAAGTGGAGAAAATATGGCACAACAGTGACATTACCAAAAACTGGAGCTCCCTCCAAAATTGAAGAAAAGACGAGAAGAAAACTGGTCTGGAAGGCTACCAAGAGGCCTAAAGCAACATTAAAGGAGCTGCAGGAATATCTGGCAAGTACTGGCTGTGTGGTACATGTGACAACAATCTCCCGTATTCTTCATTTGTCTGGGCTATGGGGTGGAGTGGCAAGACGAAAGCCTTTTCTTACAAAGAAAAACATCCAAGCCAGGCTACATTTTGCAAAAACACATCTGAAGTCTCCCAAAAGCATGTGGGAAAAGGTGTTATGGTCTGATGAAACCAAGGTTGAAAGTTTTGGCCATAATTCCAAAAGATATGTTTGGCGCAAAAACAACACTGCACATCACCAAAAGAACACCATACCCACACTGAAGCATGGTGGTGGCAGCATCATGCTTTGGGGCTGTTTTTCTTCAGCTGGAACTGGGGCCTTAGTTAAGATAGAGGGAATTATGAACAGTTCCAAATATCAGTCGATATTGGCACCAAACCTTCAGGCTTCTGCTAGAAAGCTGAACATGAAGAGGAACTTCATCTTTCAACATGACAACGACCCAAAGCATACATCCAAATAAACAAAGGAATGGCTTCACCAGAAGAAGATTAAAGTTTTGGAATGGACCAGCCAGAGCCCAGACCTGAATCCGATTGAAAATCTGTTAGGTGATCTGAAGAGGGCTGTGCACAGGAGATGCCCTCGCAATCTGACAGATTTGGAGTGTTTTTGCAAAGAAGAGTGGGCAAATCTTGCCAAGTCAAAATGTGCCATGCTGACTCATACCCAAAAAGACTGAGTGCTGTAATAAAATCAAAAGGTGCTTCAACAAAGTATTAGTTTAAGGGTGTGCATACTTATGCAACCATATTTTTTTATTTTTATATTTTTTCTTCAATCTACATAAAATATTTCAGTTTGTTTTTCAATTGAGTTGTACAGTTTATAGGTTACATTAAAGGTGGAAAAAGTTCTGAAATGATTTATCTTTGTCTCATTTATTTACAGCCCAGAAACCTGACATTTGAACAGGGGTGTGTAGACTTTTCATATCCACTGTAGTCCAAAATGTTCACACTTTTCCCCACTACTACAGGCACTTCCACTCCTTTAATCAGCTTATCTCACCTTAATATTTCCAAAAATGGGTTAAAAAGCCACTGCACCCTGGAAAATGTTTTTTTACATTTAATCAAAATTAATTTCTTATATACTTTTTCTAAAAATAATTTTGCGTATTATAGGGCAACAGACAGCCGAGGGGCCACATTCGGCCATCAGACAACTTCTCATGTGGTCCCCAGGCTATTCTCTGGAGTGGGAAAGCATGGAAATGAATCACACTAACGTAAGGCTCACCCTATTATGTTGTAAGTGGACCCTGCCCAGCTGTGTAGATGACTCTGCCCTGATTCTTCGCATGTTTTACTGCAAGCTCCAGCTAAACAAGATGGTGGAGGATTGTTATAGAAAATGTGAGGGGTAAAAATGGTAGACCCATAGTGAGCAATATGATAAAAAAAGCAAGTAGGCCCAAATTATCACATATATAGTTGTGAGCGTACGGGCCGTTGCTCACATTTCCAGCTCGCGCAGCGAGCCCGCAAGAACTGCGTCCCTCGCGAAGCGAGGGACGCAGTTCCCTACAAATGCGGGTCCTCGCGAAGAGAGGGCCCGCATTTGCGGTGGTGGAGCATCCCATCGTCCCCTCAAATGCGGATCCTCGCAAAGCGAGGGTCCGCATTTGCGGAGGTGGAGGCTCAACGTCGGCTGTGTTAACACAGACACACCACACACACGACTTTTTAACAAAAAAAAACCAACCTCCCAGCCAACAAAAACCCAACAACGTCCCCACAAATGCGGATCCTCGCGAAGCGAGGGTCCGCATTTGCGGTGGTGTGAGAATCCCAACGTTGGCTGTGTTAACACACACATACACACACACGACTTTTTAACAAAAAAACCCCTCAAAGGCGCCTCACACCCGCTTACACCCAGACACACACACGCAAGACTTTTAAAAAAAACAGCAAAAAGGCCCCTCACACGCTCTTAACACCCATACGCACGACTTAGAAACAAATACACTGCGTCGTACACGTAAAAGCCAACGGCAGCATCGCAACAAAATACGGCCGCATCGCAAAAAAAAACGGCCGCGAAATCACCCATTCCAAACGCTGCGCATCAAAACATCAGAAACACAAGAAAGAAACACAACGAACACATAAAAAGCTTACTTACAGCAAGGGGGGGCATCCGGACCTCCAAAAGGTAACTTACACGTCCATTTAAGTAAAAAAAAAAGAGTTTAAACTGCCGAAAATCGCCTAAGCAAGAGAAAAAATGGCCGCTAAACAAAACGAAAACGACGCTTCAGACGTAACTACACTGCAGTAACTCGTAAGAATGAAACACATACTATGCGGAACGTACCACACTGATATTAAACACCATTTTGAATACTACTACGCACAAAATGGCGGATGGAACGCAAATTGTAAGCTGGTACGCAAATAGCGCATGCGTATTGCGTGCTAACGGTCTGAGGCACTTGAAAGTTTAAAAAAATACTGCCTACTTTCCAGAAATTTCTACAAGGTTATAAATACTGCCTACTTTCCAGAAATTTCTACATTTCTACTCAGGTGATGAACGGAGTGACTTCATAGATAACTGCTGCTGTTACTTCAGAAGAGAATTCTTTCCTAATTTACTACTTTACACTGTGCAAATTACAACTGAGAGGTAAGCTATAATATATTACATTTTATTATGAAGACAGCACAAAAAAAAAAAAAAAATGAACTATGAAAATTTTATTTATGTATAGTGACATGTGGCACGCACATTTATGTCTATCATGTATAAACACATGTCACACACACATTTATGTGTGTAGGCCCACAAAAAAAATAAGGTTAATTTAACAAAAAAATAAATAAATAAATTTAAATATCAAAAAGGGATTTATGTATAGTGACATGTGACAAGCACATATATGTGTATCATGTATAGTGACATGTGACACGCACATTTATGTGTATTGCCCCTGCAAAAAAATGATCTTAAAACAAACTAATTAAACAACTACATTTAAATGACATTACAAAAAAAAGAAATTGTAATATTAAAATATGAGTCATGTATACTGATATGTGACACGCACATATATGTGTATCATCTATAATCACATGTCACACACACATTTATGTGTGTTGGCCAAAACAAAAAATAAGGTTCATTTAACAATTAAAATATGATTCATGTATACTGATATGTCACACGCACAAAAAAAAATTACATTTAACTCTGCTTCATGTATGTGACATTTATGTGTGAAGGCCCCCCCAAAAAATAATGTTAATTGAAAATAATTACGGAAGTATATTTAAATGACATTAATTTATTTCAATTCAATATATCACCTAAAGCTCAATCTTTCTACTTTTTTTAATATTCAAACAGACTCGACATCAACAGCGTCACTCAATAATTTGCACTGTGCATTGTGAACCACAATCCCTTTTAAACAACACCAACAAAGAAGAACAGGTAAGATAGAAAAATACATTACATGCTGAAAAAGACCATGCTTTGCTAAATCAAAAAGAAGAAATATACAATTAAGCATTTCACTTTCTTTTTCAAACAGACACTACAAGAAGACCGGCGGATTAAGATTGTCAGGAGGGGACCCTCTGTCATTCGACACTTCAATCAAGGTAAAGTATAAAGTACAAAAAAGAAACAAACTATGAGCCTCATTCAATTGCGAGTTGGCCAATTGAATAGGGCTCTATATAAGCACATAACATATTTTTTATACAGAACTTTTTAGTTACTGAACTTCTATCCAAAATCAAGGTCTTCACTAACTAAAAACTTCTGTCAAAAAATATGTTATGTGCTTATATAGAGCCCTATTCAATTGGCCAAATTGCAATTGAATGAGGCCCCCTTTATGTTTAATGGCCGAGGGCCTCATTCAAATGTGATTTGCCCATTTGAATAGGACTCTATATAAGCACAGAGCATATTTTTTACAGAAGTTTTTAGTTAGTTAAGACCTTGCTTTTGGATAAAGTTAAACTTTCACAAAATATAATTTCAAGTTTCTTACTTACATATATTACAAAGTTCACGTTAAAATTGTGTACATTTCAACAAGGGTTTTTACTGTTTGCTTTCATTGTGATTTCATGTATATTAAAATTAACAATTCTTCACATACAAATTGCATCTTAACAAACCATTACCTAAAGCTTACAATAATGATTAATTTCAAGTTCAACTGTTCTTACATTAAAATGTTAATACTTTTAATACAAAATGCTTGAAGACTTATTGTTCACCAAGAGAACATTTTACTAAACTAAACATGTTTTAATATCACAATACTTACAACTGTCACATATATATATTTATAACTAAACAACTTTCCAAACATACACATCTCATTGCCGTCATTTTTTGACGGGCAGGTCGCTAGTGTCATATATTCTTTAAAATGTTTGAAAAAAGTAAACAAGAGATTAACTTTGATTCGATGTAAAGTATTTTTTCCAGAGCCTTGTGGTCCACAAATACATAAACAACTGAAGAAAATGGACAACCTTGCCTCATACCACAGTGAACAAAGTTTAGTTAAAAAAAAACATTCAATTGCATGCTGCTTACAACATATTTGTATAAAACTTTAATCCATGCAACCATCTTTTCAGGGATATCTACCCACTCCAACACATGAAAAATAAAGCTATGCTCTACTTTGTCATATACTTTTCAAACCATGTGTGCCTGTTGCCATTGGTTGCATTCCCTATACTATTCCATACCACATAGCTCAAATAGACTGAACTTTCTGCCATGCTTATCCTTGGCACTGCATAAACTTGCTCCTAACCTATTATTTTCTCAGTCACAAACCTCATTCTATCTGCAACCATTTTTTTATCTATGTTCGGCAAACTGATTGACTTCACTTCTTTAAATGTTCTTTTTCACCCTTCTTATAGAATACAAATATTTTGCTGTCTGATAGCACCACTACATCTAGTGCCTTCTTGTATGCTTAAAACACATAATTTCCAGTCATATCACAAAATACACTACATTATGTCACATATAATATCTAAAGACATATACAAGTCTCATGGATTAATACATTTCTGCACTCTATAGACAAAAAGCAGCCTATTTGTATGCAGCACATCTCATAAAACATTTTTTTTTATTAATATAGAAAAATCCCTCTAATAATTATGTTGACACCCCTAGAGGGTTGTCTACACAGGCCCCTGATCCTCACTCAATCAGTATGCAGCATTAGGGGATCACTTTAACCTAGTATTCATCTGCTGTTTCTTCCTCAGCCAATAGGAGAGCACTGATGTCAGGCCCCAAGTCACTGCTGGGATATGACTCCCTGCTGCTTCCTGTCTATGCTGTACTGCTGCCATAGCACCTAATATAGTGCCACACTACATATCTCAGGCTGCTTTGCAGCACAAACAGGAACCCCATAGTTTAAATCAAATGTTTCAGCCAACCTGATTGGCTAAAACAAATTATGAAATGAATGCTAATTTAGCTTGGGTTTGGTGGGGGTGTTAACCCTAATTTTTAGACATTTTGCTAACTTCAAGGTAAGTATTTAAATGTTTATTTTAGTATTTTTTTCATGCAATTTTTTTTTCTCATCCACTATTAATTCCCATCTGTCAGATGCATTAATAATCCAGGAAATTTATATGCCTTTAACCATCACTCCTAGGAACTTTTGTCGCTGTCTTTGTAAATAAAATTATAAACTAATTAGAAGCAAACTATCCTACATTTATAAGCAGTTTGAATCACTAGTGGAGTTTTTGTTTTCCTAGATTGCTGTCTTAAATTCACACAAAACATCTTTAACTTTTTTTTACATACATCTCTCTCCTACTATTATTTAACCAGGTTCGGCTCAATCTCGTCCATCATTTCTTTTATCAAATCATCTCTCCTTTTTTTCTCTTCAGAATTTACATACCTCACTCATCTCTCTGAGTCACTTCACTTCCATTCTCGTTCATCCAAAGACAGCAGGTGGAAATGAGTGAGGAGACTGGCTTGGGGGTTATATCTACAGCAGCCAGCAGGTGAAGGGGTGAGAGAGGAGATGGGAGTGGGACTTAAAGAAGCATTTCTGCTTTTTAGCTTTAGAAGAGGAAAGATATTTTGACTGGAGGAAGGAGATGAGCTTGTGGGACAACAAAGAAGAAGAGAGGGGTGCAAGGAACGTTATATGGTTAATTTGTTAGAGGCAATGAGCTTTGTCATAAGCAAAAAAAAAATATTTCTGCATTTTAGCACGCTAAATGATTTATTATTTAATATACTGTATTTTGATTAACTTCTAAGACATTTTACCCATATAATGTGTAATTGTAAGAGCTTACTCTAAAATAAATAGGGACTTTAGTTTTGCTTTTCTTTCCCATGTAGTTTTTAAACACCCCACTAGATGGCACTTGCTATTTACTTTTTAATTTATCACAAGACAAAAAACAGCTAAAAAAATAAATGGAAAATACAATCCAAGCAAGGTTGAAAGAGACTAACACTTACTTGCAGCATATGTACCTGCCTACATGTAAGCATATTAAGGAACATGTTTTATTTGAAATTAAAAAAACAAAGGAAAATGTCTGAGAGTGAAAGTCGAAATTTATCTGGCATTTTCCTGCTAATTTTATTTTGCATTTTAAGCATTGTTACCCAATGAAAATAATTCATCTTTTTAAATTCAGTAGTACAGCTTGTGATTTCTAAAAATATTCTGCTTCTTGATTTTTTTGTATATATATATATATATATATATATATATATACACTAGCTACTTGCCCGCCAACAATGACAAAAAAATCTAATTTTATGACTGGCAATGCTGTTTGCCACCCAATGTGAGCACCTTTGGCGCTTATCGCGAGCCCCGTGCTGAGTGCCTTCATCGATCATTCCATGGCTCGCAATAAGCGCCTTTGGCGCTCATTGTAAGTCTCTCCTCATGTCTACTTCCTACCTTGTGTCTCATGGCCACCCTCTCCCTCCCTTGTGTCTCATTTCACCCCTCCTCTCCCTCCCTTGTGTCTCATTTACCCTCCTCTCCCTCCCTTGTGTCTCATTTCCCCCTCCTCTCCCTCACTTGTGTCTCATTTCCCCCTCATCTCTCTCCCTTGTGTCTTATTTTCACCCTCCTCTCTCTACCTTGTGTTTCATTCCCCCCTCCTCTCCCTCCCTTGTGTCTCATTTCCCCCTCCTTTCTCTATCTTGTGTCTCATTTCCCCCTCCTCTGCCTCCCTTGTGTCTCATTTCCCCCTCCTCTATCTCCCTTGTGTCTCATTTCCCCCTCCTCTCTCTCCCTTGTGTTTCATTCCTCCCTCCACTGTGTCTCTTCCCCACTCTCCCTCCCCTGTGTCTCTTCCCTCCTCTCACTTTCCTATCTTTCCCCCCTCTACTCCCTCCCCTATGTCTCTTTGCCCTGCTCTTTCTCTCCTGTGTCTCTTCCCCCCTCTCCCTCCCCCCTCTTACTCCTATGTGTCTCTTTCCCTTCTCTCTCTCCCCTGTGTCTCCCCCACTTCCCCCTTGCCCCTTATACTCCTCCTCCTCCTCCCTTATCCTCCTACTCCTCCACCCTTTATCCTCCTCTCCAATCCCCCCTCCCCCACACGTCATTAGCATATGCCGGAAGACGCGCTTCAGGGGAGAGAGCAGCAGGAGCTCATCTGATCACAGTAATTGGGGGGGGGGGGGGGGGGGATTGTATAGGAGGATAAGGGGGGAGGAGGATGATAAGGAGGGAGGAGACACAGTGGGCCTGCAGCTAGGGGTGAGCTTTACAGGTTTTTTTTTAAGTTGTCACAGCTGGGTGTTGCGGAGGTGATTGCTCACTATTGGGTGGACCCCTATTTATTTGGTCATAGTCTTTGACCATGGTTCGCTCGAAGGCCTCCTGGGCATGAGGTTCCTGGAGGCTTGAGGTTATGTTGGGCTATATTATTACTCGAGCAACCACCACTGTTTTATGATTCTGTTAATCATTCAATAAAGCTGTGGCCTGTTTAATCCCATACTCATTGTCAATTGCTTTATTTGGGTTCAAGGGGTTTTCGTGGTCTACTAACGTACTTGGTCACTCATGCTCAGGTCAAGGTAAATGTTACACTCTTGCATATAGAAAAGCCATTATATTTATGGAACACCCTATGAGAATTTGAGAACATTAGTGAGGAACCAGCTAAGACACCTTCAGCCGTATTAAATTGCGATTCAGTAAATTGAATAGGGCTCTATATAAGCATAATTTTTTTACAGAAGTTTTTAGTTAGTGAACTTCTAACCAAAAGCAAGGTCTTCATTAACTAAAAACTTCTGTTAAAAATATATGCAATGTGCTTATATAGAGACCTTTTAAATTTACTGAATCGCAATTTAATAAGGCTTGTATCTGCAGTTCTATGACCTTTCAGAATAGTAGTGAGTATTATTGATTTTAGGAAAGAAAAGTAATTTCTTTGGATTTGTGATGGTATCAGGACACTTTTTGATTTCATATAGCACACCCTCAATGTTTTTGACAGAACGTGTGCGTCTCCTCTTTACTTTATGACACTTTGTAAACAGTCAATGCATTCATTGAGGCACACAAACTTTTATTTATGGAACTTTGTATGGTTATGAATTGTAAGAGTGAAGGCTTTGTGGGCACATTTGCATGTCCCTGCCAAGGTTCCCAGAATGCAGTGTAATAACTGTAATTCTTGGAATTCTGGGCATGAAATAAGTTTTTTTTTTACACATTCAAATGTGAACACAAATGTACTATTAATTTACTATATTTATATATATATATATATATATATATATATATATATATATATATATATATATATATATATATATATATATATATATATAACATTTTTAATTATATTGGGGTTCCATGAGCATTGAGAATTTAAATGAAAAAATAAAAAAGTTTTTGAGGAACACTGCCACAATGTCCCCCCCCCTCCGTTCCAGCAGGGCCCCAGTGCATACTCCCGCAGAGTATTAGTAGTTCTCAGAGTTTTTTCCTTTTCTTTGTTAAATATAGAAACCCTCTGTGTGCCTGACAGCATTGGATACACTTACACTCTTTTGTTTTTTGGCACATTGCATATGATCAATTCATTCCTATGGTCATTCAGAATAATAGCGCATCTGCTAAAAGAAATACAATTGCAATGCATTGGTGGTGACCCAATGCAGTTTGTCTTAGAGGGGCTCTCACTTTGTAGTTCTTTTATCTGTTAAATTAATTTCTACGGTCATTCAAAATAGTGGAGAATATTGTGGTCTTTCAGAAAAAAGAACTTGCTATGATGGCTCATGCACTGCCACGGAATGGGTCCTATGTGGCTGGTGCAAACAGGTTACAATATAGCTGCTACCTCTGTGTCTAGATCATGTGGGTGGATCCAATAGCCCAACCTTGTTCCAAGCTCCATGATGGTATAGTTCCACGGGAGAGCTGACCACACCCTCTGACAAAACACTGGGAGGTGGAAATAAGCTGCTCTGCTTGAGGCAAAAAAAGACAATTTAAAAAGTAAGAAAAAATATAAACTTTTATTTATTTAAAACTGCATACTGTTCTTAGTCTCTGACAAATAAATATATGAGAAACTTTAAATGCATTAAACTTATCTTATTATACTGTTATTCTGGTGTTATTAAATATTTTTTTTTTCACTTCTTAGGTCTCTTATTATGTATGAGAATATATTTACTTCATAAACATATTTTTCAATGTGTGGTGCCGATTTTAATCTTATCATAGATTATAATTTTTGTGTGGTTAGCACTTTCCACATTGTGGTATCCTTTTGCTTGTTTGTAAATCACATAACTAAGGGAGTGCTGTTATACATCTGTGTGGCTGAATGAGAGAACTCCAGGACTATAGAGACAGAGAGGACCCCAAATGAGCAGAGGCAAGGAGAAGGTAATAATTGTGTTCTATAAATACCGATCCTACAGCAGGTTATTACTAGAAAATAAATAACCAAGGGAAGAGGGTTCGAGGATGTGGCTTCTGGGGGAGAGAGTCTTGACGGGAATGGAGCTGCTCTGGAAAGGGGTTTGAGTGTTATTTTATAAATGTTCTATTGTGTCATTAAACTAAAGTTACTACCCTGTATTATTGTTTTATTTTCTCCCCCTTCTCTCTATTTTTTGGTTTTGTTTCTGGACGCCTTCTCCTCTTTGGCTTGTCCCTTTTCTGTTTTTACTCAGTTTAGTGCTCACATGTTTTATCACATGAAAAAAAATGCAAAAATGTTTGTTCACACAGTCACAAACATTGGCTCCTAGAGGGAACATTGACTCCTACCCTTTCTATACTTGCAAGTGTACAATAGAACAGGCACACTACCGACTTCCATTATATTGCAGATCTTGTAGATTTTATATCAAGGTTATAGTAAGATCTTTCCTTTTCTATGATACAGTGGATATAAAAAGTCTACACACCCCTGTTCAAATGTCAGGTTTCTGTGCTGTAAAAAAAAATGAGACAAAGATAAATATTTTCAGAACTTTTTCCACCTTTAATGTGACCTATAAACTGTACAACTCAATTGAAAACCAAACTGAAATCTTTTAGGTAAAGGGAAGAAAAAATATAAAAATAAAATAACGTGGTTGCATAAGTATGCACACCCTTAAACTAATACTTTGTTGAAGCACCTTTTGATTTTATTACAGCACTTTTTGGGTATGAGTCTATCAGCATACCATATTTTGACTTGGCAAGATTTGCCCACTCTTCTTTGCAAAAACACTCCAAATCTGTCAGAGTGCGAGGGCGTCTCCTGTGCACAGCCCTCTTCAGATCACCCCACAGATTTTCAATAGGATTCAGGTCTGGGCTCTGGCTGGGCCATTCCAAAACTTTAATCTTCTTCTGGTGAAGCAATTCCTTTGTTGATTTGGATGTATGCTTTGGGTCGTTGTCATGCTGAAAGATGAAGTTTACTCTTCATGTTCAGCTTTCTAGCAGAAACCTGAAGGTTTTGTGCCAATATTGACTGGTATTTGGAACTGTTCATAATTCCCTCTATCTTAACTAAGGCCCCAGTTCCAGCTGAAGAAAAACAGCCCCAAAGCATGATGCTGCCACCACCATGCTTCAGTGTGGGTATGGTGTTCTTTTGGTGACGTGCAGTGTTGTTATACATATCTTTTGGATTTATGGCCAAAAAGTTCAACCTTGGTTTCATCAGACCATAACACCTTTTCCCACATGCTTTTGGGAGACTTCAGATGTGTTTTTGCAAAATGTAGCCTGGCTTGGATGTTTTTCTTTGTAAGAAAAGGCTTTCGTCTTGCCACTCTACCCCATAGCCCAGACATACGAAGAATACAGGAGATTGTTGTCACATGTACCACACAGCCAGTACTTGCCAGATATTCCGGCAGCTCCTTTAATGTTGCTGTAGGCCTCTTGGTAGCCTCCCAGACCAGTTTTCTTCTCGTCTTTTCAGCAATTTTGGAGGGAGCTCCAGTTCTTGGTAATGTCACTGTTGTGCCATATTTTCTCCACACTGTGTTCCATGGTATATCTAATGCCTTGGAAATTCTTTTGTACCCTTCTCCTGACTGATACCTTTTAACAATGAGATCCCTCTGATGCTTTGGAAGCTCTCTGTGGACCATGGCTTTTGCTGTGGGATGCAACTAAGAAAATGTCAGGAAAGACCAACTAGAGCAGCTGAACTTTATTTGGGGTTAATCAGAGGCACTTTAAATGATGGCAGGTGTATGCTGACTCCTATTTAACACGATTTGGAATGTGATTGCTTATTTCTGAACACAGCTACATCCCCAATTATAAGAGGGTGTGCAGACTTATGCAACCACATTATTTTTCTTTTTTTTTCTTCCTCCACCTAAAATATTTCAGTTTGTTTTTAAATTGGGTTGTACAGTTTATAGGTCACATTAAATTATCTTTGTCTCATTTTTTTACAGCATAGAAACCTGACATTTTAACAGGGGTGTGTAGACTTTTTATATCCACTGTATATACTGCGGTGAGGGTGCACTAATAAATATGTTTATAATTATTGTCACCTCAGTATTTACTGTTCTGGTTATTAAGGATGACGCCCTAGGAGTGGCCACCAGACACTTCCTCTCCAGGTATTTTTCCTGCTTGCCATTTACCATAGGAATTTAATTATGTAGTAAAATATATGACACATTGTATAAACAAGTGCTTGACAAGAATATTAAAATAGAAGTAATGATGCACCTATGTAGAGTAATGGCCATTTTCCATAATATACAGGACACATAATAGTAACAGTGACTGAGGTTTCAACAAGCTATTAGTCCATCAAGCATTAACAGTTGTAAATCACGCCTGATCCCTATATTATGTGAATTTTTAATTGATTCAGAGGATGTAAAGAAAACACATTGTAACATTGCCAATTGCCTCATAAGGGGAAAAACTATCTTTCCTGATCCAAAATACTGGATTTATCCAACATAAGCTCATATATTTAAAAATCAAATCTTGTCACAGGAGAAAATGAGCTTATTGCCTCTATTCCCCATTATTGATTTTGTTATCCTTCTTTAGAACTTGCCCAACTCTACAATGTCCTTTTTATGAAGTGTTGTCCAAAAATGTACTCTATATTCAAAATGATGGCAAGCTAGGGTTTTTATATAGTGGCAGAATTATTTTATTTGCCTTTGAAATTTTTGCTTCACATTGAGTACTGTAACGTAGGTAAATACCCACAAACCTTCCTGAATCCCTTTCTGTATTTGATCCAGCTAGATTTGTTCCATTTAGAGTATAAATAGCATGTTTTTTCCCCTTCCCAAGTGCATAAATTATTAGGTGTTTAAATCTGGAGATGTGGGAGGGTCCTTCCCTCTACTTAAAACCTCAACCCCTCCTCCTCTCTGCATGTTGTCAGGATCACTGGCTAGTTGCTGCCCATGTCTGCAGTAACTGTGTACAGTGCTCGTTGTCCAGGTGACCTCCCTTCTTCCTGTGTTTGGACACCTGTCTCTCACTTGCTTCCCCCTTGCATTCCACCAGGGTCTGTGGTCCCTGCCACTTCTTTGCCTTTGGGTCCCTTGCCACTGATCTCTTCCCTCATCCGCCTCCATCTTCTGGTCACTCTCTGCTCGTGCTCCGCTGCTCTCTTTCTTCCTCCTATCATGGGACTTGAGCCTCGATTCTCGCTGGCACTCTTTTTCTTACTATGGCAGAGCCATTAAGGTTGCCTCCTTTCTCTTCCAGCCCATTTGTTCTATCTGGTGTCCCCATGTATACTCACTAAGTGGTGGATGGCTGAGTTCCTCTTATCCCTGTTAGATTATCTGGTTTATTCCTGCCTCCCAGCAGTTGCTGTGCCACCTCTTCAACCCTCCCCCTTGCTTCTTCTCCATCCACACAAGGAAGCCTATTCTCCCTCCATCAGTAGACCCTGTACAAGATACTTCAACCAATCAAGTGCAACAGCTTGGCCAACATTGCTGGCTATCTAAGACCGACATTAAAAGATGGCTTTAAACAACTACCAATAGATCTGAACCCCTGGCACCTGCACACTTTTTTTTCTGGAATGGCAAATTCTACTTCATCACCAGGTCGACATTTATCAACATCCAAGAGCACCCCAAAGAATTAGGACTTGTTCACCAAGGGTCTTTGTTGGATGTTGCCCAATTCCATAGTATGTCCATTATTTACATGTTTCCTGGCCACTTTCATGATACTCCAAAAGGCTACAGATATCTTTGTAGAGCTCCCCAGATCCTACAATGCCAATAAAATCTAAGGTCCAGCCCATAAAGTGGAATTTCTAGGCATCAATTTAGACATGCTCAGAATGGAAGTAATCATTACAGAAAACAAACTGATTAGAGTAAAATATTTCATCAGCTGCTTTCAAGCATCTCATTCTTGTTCAAGAAAGGAACTCCAGTCCTTGCTCCCTCACTTGAACTTCACTACCAGAATACTCCCACAAAACAGGGCATTCATCATCAGCCTGATGATCAACCTCACTGAATCTACCACTTCATTTAACTAGACCCACCTTAGCAAAGCTTCAATCAACCACTTAAAGCTCTGGTCCACATTCATAACAGAATTGAACAGTAGATCACTGTTTCTCACTAGACTCACCATGTATTACTTTACACAAATACTAGACTAACTTCACTGTCACATACAGTGACCAAATCATCATGTCCCTATGAATCAATGACAAAACTGTCAATCAAATAACTATGTTATCAGCAGCCATGGTGTGGGGCTCCTCCTGGAAGGGATTTTTGATTTGACTCCTACCCAACAATAGAAAAACATTCAAAATTCTTACTATACTTAGTTCCCTGAACTATTCCACAATGCTATCCTGCGATGGTTAGCTTGACTATCTCTGACCCATTACTTTCACATCTTCCCGCATATTCAGATTCAAAACACTCATCATAACTCTTTCTTCTCCTATCCCTCCAGCATCCCTCCCCATCAATCCTTAGTCCCTTTAACAAATAAATGACCTTGGACTAACCAGAAACACCAAAAGTATTTACAAGAGTGCTTTGAAAATATTCCAGTACTTCATGCCTGCCATCACATATAGTGCCTTGCAAAAGTATTCACCCCCCTTGACTTTTTACCTATTTTGTTACATTACAGCCTTAAGTTCAATGTTTTGTTAATCTCAATGCTATGTGATGGATCAGAACACAATAGTCTAAGTTGGTGAAGTGAAATGAGAAAAATATATACATACATTTCTTTTTAGAAATAGAAAACAGAAAATTGGTATTTGCGTATGTATTCACCCCCTTTGTTATAAAGCCCATAAAAAGCTCTGGTGCAACCAATTACCTTCAGAAGTCAAATAATTAGTGAAATGATGTCCACCTGTGTGCAATCTAAGTGTCACATGATCTGTCATTACATATACACACTTTTTTTGAAAGGCCCAAGAGGCTGCAACACTTAAGCAAGAGGCACCACTAACCAAACACTTCCATGAATACCAAGGAATTCTCCAATTAAGTAAGGGACAATGTTTTTGAGCAGTACAAGTCAGGGTTAGGTTATAAAAAAATATCCAAATCTTTGATGATCCCCAGGAGCACCATCAAATCTATCATAACCAAATGGAAAGAACATGGCACAACAGCAAACCTGGCAAAAGACAGCCGCCCACCAAAACACACGGACCAGGCAAGGAGGGCAGTAATCAGAGAGGCAGCACAGAGACCTAAGGTAACCCCGGAGGAGCTGCAGAGTTCCACAGCAGAGACTGGAGTATCTGTACATAGGACGACAATAAGCCGTACACTCCATAGAGTTGGGCTTTATGGCAGAGTGGCCAGAAGAAAGCCATTACTTTCAGTAAAAAACAAAATGGCACCTTATGAGTTTGCGAAAAGGCTTGTGGAAGACTCCCAAAATGTATGGAGGAAGGTGCTCTGGTCCGATGAGACTAAAATTGAACTTTTCGGACATCAAAGAAAATGCTATGTCTGGCGCAAAACCAACACATCACATCACCCAAAGAACACCATCCCTACAGTGAAACATGATGGGGGCACCATCATGCTGTGGGGATATTTTTCAGCAGCCGGGACTGGGAAACTGGTCTGAGTTGAGGTAAAGATGTATGGTGCTAAATACAGGGATATTCTTGAGCAAAACCTGTACCTGTGCGTGATTTGAGGCTAGGACGGAGGTTCACCTTCCAGCAGGACAATAACCCCAAACACACTGCTAAAGCAACACTTGAGTGGTTTAAGGGGAAACATATAAATGTGTTGGAATGGCCTAGTCACAGCCCAGACCTCAATCCAATAGAAAATCTCTGGTCAGACTGAAAGATTGCTGTTCACAAGCTCAAACCATCAAACTTGAAGGAACTGGAGCAGTTGTGGAAGGAGGAATGGGCAAAAATCTCAGTGGTAACATATGGCAAGCTCAGAGAGACTTATCCAAGTCGAGTTGGAGCTGTGATTGCCGCAAACGGTGGATCTATAAAGTATTGACTTTAGGGGGTGAATAGTTATGCACATTGGATTTTTCTGTTATTTTGTCCTATTTGTTGTTAGCATCACAATAAAAAAAAAAACATCTTCAAAGTTGTGGGCATGTTCTGTAAATTAAATGATACAAATCCTCAAACAATCCATGTTAATTCCAAGTTGTGAGGCAACAAAACAAGAAAAATGCCAAGCGGGGTGAATACTTTTGCAAGGCACTGTACTTCCTCCTTATCAATTACCCATCATCGTGGCATTCATATGATTGATGATACCTTCGTTGCATCACCATCAATCAAACTATACCTAAGAGGACTTACAAATTGTTTACCCCGCAGCCGAAGACTGCCAATAGATAGTACTAAATTTAAGCAATTGATCTCCCTCCTTGAGAACAATCCTTTTGGAGACAACATCTGCCTTATCATTACAGCTGCCATCAAATGATCCTTTATGGCTCCCTGCATCCAGACAAATTCCCCTTATCCCAATCACAATCTAACTTCCTCACTAAATGCAACATCCAATTTCAAAATGACTACTTAATATTCAACTAAAATCCATATAAATTGATTAGATACTGGGACTGGTTGGTCCCAGTGGGTATAGTTAGCGCTAAAGAATGGCCTGATGTAGTACTGGCTCACTGGAAGGTTCTTAACCCTTGCAAGAACAATTGTTCTATTAGTTGTTAAAAAGAGTGTTGCGTGCAGGGGCTGTGCTGCTTCCTCAATTGACACACCGTTCACGTAGGTGTCTAGAATACGTATAAAAACAAAAGGGAAGGGAGAGAGAGGGTGTGCAAACTCCTAGTGCAGATCAATAGAAAAACTGCTGTGGTTTTTACTTTAAACTGTTTGTTACTCTCACCTGGAGAGACCTCAAATGTTATGAGGTATAGAGATTGCATTCAATATAATCTCCATGTAAAATGTCAATCTTCTTCACCTCCGGCAAATAGATCTCAGTCTCCTTATTGCTAGTGTACATTAATTAAAGTGTATACACTATGCACAACAAATGGAGTATAACATAATGTGGTAAAGTATATCTATAAATTATTAATGGGATGGGTACGATGAATAGCCTAGATGATCTGACTATGTCAGTGCTGTGTATATGGTGTATTACACAAAAACTCCACTTGAGGCTTAATGTGGTAAAAAAAAAAAATGTAAATAATTTATTATGTACTGATGTCAATTAATAATGATATCTGTAAAACAAAGGATAAATATAAATAATATAATGGTGATATAAAAAGGATAAATGTAAGTACTAAAATATGTTTCGCTGCTCCTACAACAGACTGAGCAGTCATTTGAGCAACCAAGGATATTTCTAACTGAAGAAGCTGCATCAGGAGCAGCGAAATGCGTTTTAGTACTTTTATCCTTTTTATATCATCATTGTATTATTTACATTTATCCTTTGTTTTACAGATATCATTATTAATTGAAATCAGTACATAACAAATTATCATAGAATTATCTACGGACTAGACATTTGATTGTTATCTAAGTTTGATAAGATTTTATACATGTCTTATTGATTTCTATAGTGATCTAACATAATAAATAATATTTTAAAATTGATTGTCATCCAATCGTATAAAAAGATTTTTTTTTTTTTTTTTTATAATTAACTTTTTTATTGAAAGAATAAACAAATAGAACATCGTAAGTTCAGCAAATCATATAACAAATCTCTCAAGTATCAACAAGATATATCAAAAAGTTTCTTTCAAAGTTTTTCTTTTTTGGTTAGAATAACACATGAACATGTAAAACATATATATAAAGTCACACAAGGTCTTGAACATATATACATTCCTCAAAGCAGACATGTGTCTAGGAGGTACAGTAAGGTGAAACCATAGATCAAACAGCAGGTCAACCCATAAAAGTAGTTCACACGAACCTTATTGTGGACCTCGTAGAGTCCATAAGTCCCAGCAGGAGGCCCATCGACGGTATCTTTCATCAATTTCAGCTGAAAGTGAGCTCATAGCCCGAATGAACCTGATTTTGTGAAGTACTTCAATGTGAGTAGGGGAGGTAAGTTTCCAGTGTTTAGCTATGATGCATCTCGTGGCCAAAAATATCTGTGTTGTTAAACATTGTTCTGATTTGAATAACCCCGTAATTGGAAGGCCTAGCAAAGCTTCCTCAGGCTTTTGTGTTACTGTTGTCCCCAAAAGTGTTTCTAATAGGTCGTATGTTGCTGTCCATATGGGTCTTATTTTCGGACACTCCCACAGCATGTGAATCAGTGTACCAGTGTCTGTGCAGCCCCTAAAACATGTGTCAGGGTGTGTTTTGTTCAGAAGATGGAGTCTTGCTGGTGTAAGGTACCACCTCATTATTGTCTTAAAAGAGTTTTCTTTTAGTGTCACGTTTAGTGAAGAGGTATTGGCTTGTTTTAGGATCTTATTCCATTGGCTGTCGTCTAGAGTTACCTGCAAGTCAGCCTCCCATGCAGTTTGGTAATGTGGTTTAACCCAGTTGGTGAGAGACACCATCTGATTGTAAATGATGGCTATATTGGCCTTACCTCCGGGATTGTTGATACAGCATTTCTCAAAGGGAGATTTGGTGTGATATTTGTTGATTTTCGTAGAGTGTGTTAGTGTCTCATTAATTGCCATCAGATTAAGCCACTCTCTATGTGGCACCTGAATTATGTCAGTGATAATTGACGATGTGTTGCTTTGTGAGGTCACCCAGGTATCTGCCACAATTGTTATTTTGTTCTTTATCCACCATTTCATCTGGGTAAATTTATTGAGGTGCTGACCTTTGTGTGATTGCCATAGTGGAATCAAGCCAGAACCCACGCTCAGGAGGTCCACCCTTCTGTTCAGGTCTTTCCATAATTTCAAAGAGTGGCTAATACAAATTGGTAACTCTCCTGTTCGTAGGTCCCGACCTAAGCTAAGCCATAAAACCTGCGATAGTACCCAATGCTTGTCTTCTAGAAGTTGCCTCTCTATGTCTGCCCACACCGGTATGGCCTCTTTTTTAAACCAGGTCGTGGTTTGAGCTAATCTAGTGGCCTTATAATACTTGATTAGATCAGGGAAGGCTAGCCCCCCTTTCTGTTTAGGCGCACACATTGTGGTTCTATTAATTCTTGGTTTCTTGTTATTCCATGCAAACTTAAAAAGTGTTTTTTGCAACACTCTAAGGTCGGGTAACCTGATCGGGGTTGGGATTGTCCTAAATAGGTATAATAATTTGGGAATCACATTCATCTTGATGGAATTTATTCTGCCCAACCATGAGATGTTAAGGAAGGACCACTTGGAGATATCTGCCTTGATTCTGTTAAAGACAGGAGGAAAATTTGCCTCGTATACCAACGCTATAGACCGCGGAATATGAATACCCAAATAAGTTATCTGTTTGGGTGCCCATTTTATGGGAAAGCTGTTTTCTAAGTTCTGTTTCACCGTTTGGGGTAGTGTAATGTTTAGGGCTATGCTCTTGTTAGTGTTGATTTTGAACCCTGACACTCTGCCAAAGTCTGTGAGCAATTGGAATAAATTAGGCAGGCTTGGTATTGGATCTGTAAGTGACAGCATGATATCGTCTGCAAAAAGGTTGAGCTTATGCTCATTAGGGCCAATCTGCACTCCTTTAATGTTTGGACAATTTCTAACTGCCGCTGCCAATGGTTCAAGACTAAGGGCGAAGAGCAAGGGGGAGAGTGGGCAGCCCTGTCTAGTTCCCCTAGTAATATTAAATTGTTTGGACACAAATCCCTGATATATAATACATGCTCTGGGATCGCTGTATAAAGGCATAATGCCCTTCAAAAAGCCGTCCCCCAGACCAAACTTCGCCAATGTTTTCCACATAAAAGTCCAGTCTATCCTATCAAATGCCTTTTCGGCGTCTAAAGATAGGAGCATTAGCGGGATATCCTCTCTGGTAGCCAAGTCTATCAGGTTAAAGATTCTCCTGGTGTTGTCGGGTGCTTCTCTACCTGAGATGAAGCCTACCTGGTCCGGATGGATCACGTCCGGCAACAATGGGGCCAATCTGTTTGCCATTATTTTGGAATATAGTTTGAGGTCCGTGTTGATCAATGAGATCGGTCTATAACTACCGCACTGTGCTGGGTCTTTCCCCTCTTTGGGTATTACGATAATTTTAGCCTCTAGAAATTCTGGTCTGAATGAAGAACCAGAAAGGAAACTGTTAAATAATTCTTGGAGGTGCGGTAGCAAGAGATCGATGTATTGTTTATAATAAAAATTTGTGAATCCATCCGGACCAGGTGCTGCATGTGATCTCGTGGCCTTAATAGCCTGTTTAATTTCCTCAGCAGTTATGGGGTCTGCTAGGGTCTCTGCCTGTGATTCCTCAATTTGTGGCAGCTGAATCCCAGAAAGAAATTCATCAATTTGTGATTTGTGAGAGTAGGATCCTGAGTGAGAGGGGGCGGAATACAGTTCTGTATAAAATTGTCGAAAGACATCAGCAATCTGGTCTGGTTTAGAGACCGGGCCTTTCCCTTTAGTAAATATCTTTGGGATGAATGAGTCCGCCCTCTGTGCTTTAAGCTTTCTGGCCAACATACTGTCAGGTTTATTGGTGCTCATAAAGAAGCTGGCCTGCGTACGTTGTAGCATGGAGACCACCTTCTTCCTGAGCACTGTGTTTAAGGTGTGTTTGTATTTCAGAATTTCATTGTAGATCTTAGGATCATGATTCCTGGCAAATAGTGATTGTAACTCTGTGATCTTGCTATTGAGGTCCCTAATTTGCACTCTATCTGCTTTTTTCGCTGCTGCTCCTAGCTGAATACAAACTCCTCTAATCACTGCCTTATGGGCTGCCCACACTCCTCCCCCGTCTACCTCACCCCCACTATTGATCCCGAAGTATTCCACAATTGCACTGCTGATTTTTTCCCTTAGGACTAGATCGTTTAATAGACAGGGATTTAGTGCCCACGAGGGAGACCGTCCCGCTGGTAGAAGTCCAGACAGGGAGATCAGAACCAGGTCATGATCTGACCACGAAATGGGTCGAATGGAAGCTGCTTCTAAGTTTAGTGATAGGTGTTGTTGAATGAACAGGTAATCAATTCTGGAGTGTGACAGATGTCTGGGGGAGTAAAAAGTATACTCTCGATCAGTGGGGTTCATTATCCTCCAACTGTCTATCAGGCAATTAGATCTGAGAATATGTTTAAGAGCTCGGGTAGCCGTGGGAGGTGTGAGTTTAGTGGTAGCAGTTGATTTGTCTGTAGATGGATCTAGGACTGTGTTCATGTCCCCCCCTATGATCAGGAGGGAGTGCTCCCAGCCCATAATCAGATCTGAAATCTTAGTGAAGAATTGCTTCTGATCAGTGTTTGGCGCATATATGTTAAGGAAGGTAATTTTCTGGTCATGAATGGTGCCATGTACTGCCACATATCTACCCTCTGGGTCTGTCTGAGTGCGGGTGTGGCGAAATGTAAGCCTATTATGAATAAGGAGAGTCACCCCTCTTTTCTTTTCTGTTGCGGTGGAGTGGAAAGTTTGTTTATATGCTTTCCCCCAGTATTTGGGGACCGCTAGTTTCTTAAAATGTGTTTCTTGCACAAATATTACATCTCCCCCTAGTCTCTGATACTCTTTTATGGCAACCCCTCTCTTAATCGGTTCATTCAGGCCCTGAGCATTATGTGAAATGATATTAATATTCATTACTCACCGTTTGTCTGGGGCTCAAGGCCAAGCTTAGTAGAGCACTAAGGGTTATAGCCGCCTTCGAGTATCTAGTCTGATGAGCCTCCCGCTGGGACTCCGTCCAGAAACCACCTGCGTCACTTCACTGTGCAAATTGATGTAAACGTAAAGTAAAAAGTTAGGGTAGAACGGATGAGGAGAACACAACGATATACAGTGGTTGAAACTGCTTGTCAAGTAATCCGGCGTCAAATTTGTTGACACAAATTTATCAAAAAAAAAAAAAAAAAAACTTCTTTTTTTTTTAATTCTAAAAATAAAATTATACTAATAGAATATAACAAAACTAGGAACGTAGTATAACACTACTTCAAGGAGAGCGAGCGCTGTCCTTTTAATTAAATTGGTGAGTCCAGTAGTATTAGACTCCAATACTGACTGGATTCGCCGGGGGGTGTGTATATGGTGAAGCCCTTAAGGGACACTATCAATATCTATATAAAAAAAAAAAGAAGAAATATTCTTCTAAAGTGACAGATAGTTATGCAAGAGTTTAACTAGTCATGTCTGTTCATATTTTTGGTCGCAAGTTTTAGAAGATCAAAATAAGAGGTAGAGCCTAACTATAACATATCATATAACAATACATCACAGTGTTATTGGATCTATGGCACATCTGGCTGGTCAGGGGCCCTGTTTTGATGTCTTCTGGAGGGGAGGTTGGAACCTCTACCACGAGAATTAAGACTAACTGTTCTTCCTCGGGGACCCTCTGTCAACTCCCTGACGGGTTGGCTGTCGCCAGAAACTCCAGGAGCATCTGTTAAAGTAATGCCCCAGGTAGCTAGAAGGGCCATCCCCTCCTCTAGGGTTCTGATGGTAAAGAACTTGCCGTCCCTGGCAATCAGTAGGCGAAATGGAAAGCCCCAAGAGTATTTCCAGCCATGGGCCAGGATGTTGTCCAGGAGTGGTTTCATCATTTTCCTCTTGAATAACGTTTGTTGAGCGAGGTCCGCAAAGACACTTGGTCTGTGCCCTTCGATGTCAGGGATACCCCCCCTGGATGCTCTCATGAACATTTCCTTAGTTGTATAGTAATGGAAGCGGGCGATGATATCTCTGGGGCGTTCAGACATGGTGGAACGACCTCCCAGAGCTCTATGGATCCGGTCCAGTCTGTATTGCTCAGAGTCCAGATTTGGTAGCAGAAACTCACAGAGCTCTGACATGTATAGATGGAGGTCAGTTACTGATTCAGGTACGTTTCTCAGTCTGATATTCTGTCTCCGAGATCTATTTTCTAGGTCTTCCTGAAATGTTAAGTGGCGGGCTTGCTCCTCCTTTAGCATGGAGATTTCTTCCTCAATCTTGACATGAGATTGTTTTAGTTTGTTATATTTCTCTTCAAGCGAGTCAGTTTTAGCGTCCACTCTTTTTATCTCGGACGTCAAGTCTGCTGAGACTTTTTGGATGTCCGCTCTGATGTCCTCCCTGAATGTGAGGATCAGGTCTTTGAGGTCTTGGATATCACCCTTAGTGCTTGGCGCTGTATGCTCCATCGTTGTTGCTGCCGTGGTTTTTGAGTTAGGCTGTTGTTTTTGAGATGCAGGGGGTGACGCTCTAGGCAAGTAATAAGATTGTATATTCTTGCTACTTTTTCTCGTAGCTACTCCAGCCATGACATAAGAAAAGGTATTTTGTCACTTTTGCGTTTGTAAGTGTCCCCATGTAACGGGCATATGGGAATAGGAAGTTACATCCTGGAGAATATCAAGTCTCTCATGTGAAACATATGCCCCATAAGCTTTGTGCTATCAGGAAGTCCCTTTGTGGTTTACCACTTTTCTCCACTAGATGGCAGTGGCAGACCAGGGAAGTATCAGATGTAATTGATAGTCTTAATTTCTTGTAGTAGTAAGTTAATGTAGTTTAAAGATCACTGATGTTATATTCCTGAAATTTCTCTGGGTAGTAGTGCTGTATATCTTTATTGCAGTACACTGAATATATGTGCACCCCATTAGACCCCAAGATATAGTAAGTTACCAGAGTGCTTCAGGAATTGTCACTTTGACCATCGGGCGGCTGAATTGTAGTGTGCTCTGCTCAGCACCAGCCACATTGTAGCTTGATCCGCCAAAGAAGGAATAAAATACTTTTATTGTGCACATGAGAATCTGTGAACTTCCAATGTAGGGTAGATGGTGCCCCTTTTCTACTTTGACAGATAACAATTGTATCCACCTGCCTTTGGTGTCAGGCAGCTGCATGCACTTAGTGAAATCAGAATGGCAGTCAGTCACTGGGCCTAGCCCTGCCCTAGTTAGAGCATAGAGACCACAAGTCACAAAATGCCCCCTATCACAGGGGAGTGAGGCATAAGAACTTGCAGAGTTGTGTGTCACAGTTCCAAGGCAATGATAGTTGGATTCTTTGCCACAGCTGTAAATATTGACAACAAAAAATCAGGGCTTGGCTGTCGTTTGAAATAGGACTAGAACATAAGAATGCAAATCAGGCTCTAGTCACACACTTAACAAACTTCAGTAGACAATAGCAACAAAATCAAAGGACACTGGGTTGTAAAGGCCTAAGTAGGCTTGTCAGTTGTAGTGGATTTCAGAGGCACTGATAGGCATGTCAGTTGTAGTGGATTTTCAGAAGCACAGATATATATATTGCATTCCTGATTTGCATTTTTGAGCCTGAGCATGTAATTTTCGTAAGCTGCCACTTGGTGGTAGTGTTGAGCTGTCTTTTATACAGGGAGTAGTCATCAGCAAGCTTATACAACCAGTGTAGCCGATCCCTTTATCTCATATAACATAAACAAGTTAAGATGATAAGGGATTGAGGGGAAAAAAAAGTAAATTCCTTGTCTTAAACAGTTCATTACATTTGGCTGTGGCAGTTTTGCTTCAATTGCTTTGCTGATTAGAGTCCAGCACCAATTAGGATTTAATAAACAGAGCTTTTAATGATGGTTGCAAACATATGTGTCCCAGCAATAAGATGCTGTAAAGGTACAGTCCCTGGGGTGTGGGGGTACAACTCCACTTGCTCCTTATGATCCCAGATTGGTGTAGAAGTTCATTGAATGCACTTTAATCCCTTTTTTTCTATGTCCACCAGTGTCTGTGTGTAGTTGCAGGGCTATTGCTAGCTTTACCCTGTGTTAGCTTTCAGTAGTAACCCATATAGAGTGCTTGTTAATTTTTATGAAGTGAAAAATTATATGTTGTGCTCCACTTTATATCTCCCATCAAGAGGCCCTTCCCTGGGTAGGTGAGCTGGGGTCTAGCTGGGGTAGGATGACATAAAAGGGTCCCCTTTGGGGTTTAGACTCACCAGACACCTTTCCAATAGTTGTTGATTGTGCCCCATCCAGTATCTTTCAGTCCAGTAGATCTGTGCTAAAGTGAAGTCCAAAAGTTGCTGCACAGTGCCAAAGCAATCCAGACTGTTCAGTCACTGCATCTGGTCTTGTAGATCAAAAATAATCCAAATTGCTTGGTAATTTCATGTTGTATTAAAGCCTTTTTGCTTCCTCTCTGTTTGCTGCTACATTAATTTATTATTTCATTAATGAATTAGCATAAAAAAAAAAAAATATATATATATATATATATATATAAAAAAAAAGACCAGGGGAGAGGATCGCAATGAGCCACAAAGGCGTTCAGTGTGGGGCTCACAATGAGCGAGCAGGGTGATCAGAGGACCAAAAGTACAGAGTGGAGAGGCTCTAAAGGAGTGCCAAAGACAATCAGCGCGGCCCTTGCAATGACTGACAAAGGTGCCCAGACTACCAAAACTACACTAGCGGAGAACCTTGCAATGAGCACCAAAAGTAGAGAAGAAAAGGATCGCAATGAGCGCCAAAGGCGTTAAGTACTGGGCTCACAATGAGCGCCAAGAGTGCTCAAAGGAGCAAAAGTACATGAGGGGAGAGGCTCTTAATGAGCACCAAAGGCGATCAGCGTGGCCCTTGCAATGAGCGCCAAAGGTGCTCACACCACCAAAATTACACAAGGGGAGAGGTTCACGATGAGTGTCGAAGGTGCTCAGCGCAGGGCGCCGAAGGTGCTCAGACGACCAAAAACCTTACATTGAGTGCCAAACTGCATTCCCAGTCTTACAATTTTGTTGCCGTCATTTTTTGATGGGCTATTTGCTAGTTTAAAAGAAAAATTAGTCTATTGGTGATATTGCTATTGGAGACACATTCTGATATTGCAGAAGAATGAAGTCTTCATAACACCAAAACCTAGTAATCAATTCCAAAATGGAAATAAGCATAACAGCAAAACCATATCTAGACCAATATGAGACCTTGATTGTAAGACCAAATCTAGATTAATAATCCTAATACAAGGATAAAAATAAAGAGACTGTGTCTCCGAAATACCACTCTCAACCACAAGGAATAACGTATATCAAATAGCGCATAGAGGGGCATAGAGCCCTAAATTCATACAACAAGTCCCCTATTGGGACCTCCTATCTAAGGGCTATGGTGTGCCCTACAAGCTTGCTAAATCCCTGTGGTAAAGACCAAAAAGGCCACAAATCGCTGGTCCCATGAAAAGGCCAATACTAAAACCAAAGACCCACAACATTCATTCTGCTAAAATGTGAAAAACATCTTGAGCCTGAACAAACTTATTAGGACAGTGTCAAATTCTCATGGCCTGACGGATCAACTCCAGACCGTTTCTCAAGTGTCTGGCTTTATCAAAGGCTAAATGCATAATAAAAACGCTGTATGTCTAAATTAAAATGGCACTTGTGCGCTGTACCCATGCGTTCCAAATTGTGTTCCAATACAGCGAATTCCAAAATTATATTCCAATTATGTGCATGCGCCTTATTTTGCGCATCTAAATATTCTCATCGAGGCTATACATGCATGATATAAATAAACGAACAATCAATATTCGTATAAGGTAAAACTCTCAAAGTGCCTTCGAATATGTAGCTGTGACATCGTACAACCTACTATAATGCACTATTGTGTGTGCACATGAACAGCAGCAAGGGAAGTTGGAGGACAACATGAAGAATGATGAATGAGAGATCTTTAAACAATACCAGAAAATTAAAAAATATACTAACATTGGCGAGGGAAAAAGGCCTTATAACCACACAGGAATTTGACTTTTTGTTACCTTTTATGCACTGCCTAAGGTACATATGAAGCGCATTTCCATTCCAGGCAGACCCATTGTATCTGGGATTAACAATTTAACCACAATATTAGTATTTTTATTGATGGCTATCTAAAAGATCTTGTTGTAAGTTTGCCATTATATATTAGGGACACCACTGATCTTTTGTCCCACAGGAAATGATATTGGCAAGTATACATGTGGAACAATAGTATTCCTCAATTCCACACCACTTGGATAACAAAATTTTTCCTGAGAAGTAGGAAAACTACTCTAGATGAGTTTAATAAATTTACTGTTATCCTCCTAGAGTTTTTTTCTGACTAAGAACTATTTTCTATTTGATACTAATGGTAATACCAAAAGAAGGGAACTGCGATGGGGACTCCATGAACACCCAACTACGCAAATGTATTTTTAGGTTGGTGGGAGGATGCTCATGTTTTTAATGACTCAATGAGAGAACATACACGTCATGTCCTTATGTGGCAGCGTTTCATTGATGACATCCTGGTTATGTGGACCGGTACAAAGATAGAATTCCAACTTTTTATGAATACACTTAACGAGAATTATTTAGGCCTCAAATTTACTTCTGAAATCAATGAAGTGGTAATAAACTTTTGGATCTCACCATCAAAAAGGATAAGTTGGGTAAAATTGAAACAATTTTTTTTAATAAACCCACTGCAACAAACTCCTTTTTGTTTTGGACAAGTATGTATCCTAAACTGCAAAAATGGGGTATCCCCATTGGACAGAACCTACATGCTAGGAGAAACTGTTCAAATGACTCTGAATTTAAGCAACAAGCTGATCTTCTTAAGGAAAAATGTAAAGCAAGAGGGTATCCTAACAGATGCCTCAAGGAGGCATTACAAAGAGATTTACTAATGGAAAGATTTTCTTTAATTAATCAGCAGGCCACCAAGACTAACAAAGTTCCTGAAATGATACGTTGTATATTGACTTTTGGAGAGAACTCTGATGAAGTCAGAAATATAGTCAATAAACACTGGCAAATTATTATAGCAGATAAGGATTTTTCATCAATTCTACCAGAGAAAGCAATGATAACATAGACAGCACAAAATATTAAAGATGATAGTCTTTAACTATTTAAAAAACAAAGCAAACATGGCTAAGTTCACAAAAAGGAACATTTTGCAGTGGCAGATGCAAGACCTGCACATGTATTTGTAAATCCATTTAATGAGAGGTCTTATATCATCAGTGACTTTTATAATTGCTTACCTACTGGTGCTGTATATGTTCTAGAGGGCCTTTGTCATAAATTGTACGTGGGCAAAACTATCCGCCAATTGAGGCGGCCTATACTAGAGCATTTTTATTCTGTCCGTAAGGAACTGGACACTTCAGTAGCTACAACTATATAACTTAGAAGTGCTTTACAGCACTTCCTATAGCAATTTCACATTTGAATTTTGACATCTGGGATGCAATGTCATTATTTTGTATATACTGTATGTAAGAAATATTTTTCACGTCACTATATAAAATAAATTTACACTGTTTATATGGATATTTTTGACCACGTTTTCAGTGTAATAGTCACTTATGAGGACAATTATTTAGTCCTTGCCTATTTACCACTAAGAATTATAGCATATTTTGACTGTATTGATATGTTTGATATACTGAGCACAGTCTCTAACAGTGACATTTAACACTTTTCTCCTCTTTCCACACTAATACACGTCTTATTGTATATATATATATATATATATATATATATATATATAACTATTTGTCTCAGTCTTTTTAGCATGATTTTCCCATATTAATTCCCTCTTGTTTTTCCTCCGATTGTTAGTACCATTCTGTATATATATATATATTCTCATAGTTATAATTATAGTTGTTCGGCCTTTAGTTTCTATAACATACTAGTCCATTTGGAGAGACATTATTGCTTTTTTCTGGTATTGTTAAAAGATCTCTCATTCATCATTCTTCTTGTTGTCCTCCGACTTCCTTTGCTGTTGCTGATGTGTACATGAAATAGTGCATTATAGTAGGCATGTGTGATGTCACAGCTACATATGTAAAGGCACTTTGAGTGTTTTATCTTATACGATTATTGATTGTTTGTTTATTTCTACTATGCATGCGTAGCCTCGATGAGTATAATTAGATGCACAGAATAAGGAACATGCGCATAAATGGAATATCATTTTGGAATTCGCTGTATTGGAATCAATTTGGAACGCATGGGTACAGCGCACAAGTGCCATTTTAATTTAGACATACATTCATTTTCAACATGTGCACTATGTTAGCCTATCACAAATGGGAAAGTAACTGTATTTGGAATTTGGAATGCATGGGTACAGCGCACAAGTGCCATTTTCATTTAGTCGTGCTTATTTTCACACACATGCACGTTATTGAAACGCAATATGGAACACGTTGTTCAGGGCACATGCGCGTTAATGTAACTCAATTTGGAATGCATAGATAGCGTACAAGCGCATGCGCGTCATTGTAATGCAATTTGGATTGCATGGGATAGTGCACAAGTGCCATTCTCATTTAAACATGCTTGTTTTCAAATGCATGCTCGTTATTGAAGCGCAATTGGTAAAGTACTGTTCAGGGCGCATGTGCGTCAATGAAACACAATTTGGAACGCATTAGATAACTTACAAGGGCCATTTTTCACTAGGCAAGTTCATTTTCAACATGTGCACTATGTTAGCCTAATGGGGTAGTAACTGCCTGTAGGGTTTTTATACCCTTCAATGGCTCAGTCTGGAGTTGATCCGTCAGGCCATGAGAATTTGACACGGGAAATGTAATCCCTTATATGTAGTATTGTTATGGTAGTTGGGAGGGTACTCTCTTTCTTAACTGTCCTAATAAGGTTGTTCAGGCTCAAGATGTTTTTCGCATTTTAGAAGTATGAATGTTGTGGTTCTTTGGTTTTAGTTTTGACCTTCTCATGAGACCAGCGATTTGTGGCCTATTTGGCCTTTACCACAGGGATTTAGCAAGCTTGTAGGGCACACCATAGCCCTTAGATAGGAGGTCCCAATAGGGACATAGGCTTGTTGTATGAATTTAGGGCTCTTTGCCCCTCTATGCATTATTTGATATATATTATTCCTTGTGGTTGAGAGTGGTATTTTGGAGACACAGTCTCTTTATTTTTATCCTTGTATTAGGATTATTAATCTAGATTTGGTTTTACAATCAAGGTCTCATATTGGTCTAGATATGGTTTTGCTGTTATGCTTATTTACATTTTGGAATTGATTACTAGGTTTTGGTGTTATGAAGACTTCATTCTTCTGCAATAGCAGAATGTGTCCTCAATAGCACCCAATAGCAATATCACCAATAGACTAATTTTTCTTTTAAATAGCGTTGTTTTTCCCAAGTTGTTTATAATAAAAGTTATTCATTTTAAGAGTTTGTATTCTATTTAGTGTTTATCACTTGACCATAGTATGGCCCTTACCTAGAAGTTTTTTTGATATCTATACTTTTAAGCAAATAAAAATCAGGTAGAGATTAAGTTCTATCTTCAAATTATCATGTCTATGGGCATCCCAATCTTATAGATAAGAAGACCACCTGTGTTCTAACAGATTGTATATAATAAAGTCTATTATTTAAATTTTTCTATGGGAAGAGAGCGAGCATATGTTACACAAACATATATCATGATCACTTTTATCACATATACAAAATGAGTAATTATGAAAGGTCACTGCACAATGAAAACATAAATTGTTTGAAAAAATTAACCCTGAGCATAAGTGATCAGGAAAAAAGTAATACAACTAGTTTTTAATTAGATAAAATAAATGTTGATGTTGAGGGTCTCTGAGAAGTGGATGCTAGCTCAGATACCCACTGGAAGAACTGTACAAATGGCTGACCCTACAGAGATTGGGCTTAGAGACTGTGGACACTTTCCTGAAAGATGAGCAACCACCAAAAGACCCGATCAACCTACTACCGCCTACAGGAGGAGGGCATGGGACAATGGGACTTTTGCAGTGGCCACTTGGTTCAACGACTTGCCGCTTGGTTTTCTTTGGATGGGGCCTTGGGCTATGGATTGCAGTTCAAGACTATCATGCATTAAGGATCATAGCCCTACTGTATGGAAGTGGGAGTAATATCATGGACCCCATTGAGCCACCATAAAGGACAGACTGCTTGGCTCCAGCCACTTGACTATTGTGTTGTAATCTGTTGTGACCCATTGTTTGTCAGATAAAGTTAATGTACTGCATTTGAGGTCTGGATCACTAGACATGGAGACAACATTATGTGTATTTGGAGGTTAATTTATTGTTCACAGGTGCCAGACATGGTGCCAGAATGCAAGACTACTAGACCCCATGTGGATTCAATCTCCTGTGTTTATCTGCCACTCATTGGCATTGTTGTGTTGTATACACCCCCCTCTGTATCTAAACCTTATAAATATTGTTAACTTTCCAAAAAATAAATCAGTTCAATGGTATGTTCTCTTATTTGTTCCTGGTGGCTGCAATACTGATCCTATCTCCACCCTGCAAGTAACTTGTCCCGGTCACTACCACAGGAAGGTTACTGAGACTCCTGGAAGTGCTGATTCCTGATGGAGAGACCCTGACTGATACAGAAGCCAGATATAAGAGTGCTGGTGCTGAGATATTCAAGAATCCAACGGTCCTTGTGGGTAGTTAACCTGTAGTCTATTGCAGGTGCCCTGGGCAGTAATAGCCCCTACCCCAAGATTGTCACAGCAACCACTCTCAGCACTTGAGGGGATGGGAGAGATAGAGAGGGAAGATATAAGGAATGGAGATGGGGAGAGAGTATAGGGAGAGGAGAGGGAACAAGATAGAAATTGAAACAGGAGTCATATAGTGAAGGAAGAGAGAAAAAGGGGAGAAAGAGAAGGGGAAAGAGGGGTAGACAAAGGGGGAAAAGGAAGAGGTGGAAAGGAATAGAGAAAAAAAGGGGAGAGACAGTATTAGAGAAAGGCATAAAGTTTAGGGGAGAAAGAAAAGGATTATAGAGGTAGAGACAGGCATAGTGATGGAGAGTGGAGGAAGGTGGAAAGACAGACCAGAGTAGTTGAATGAGATGGAAAGAGAGTAGGGGATGGGAAAGGGGTGAGAGAAGGAGAGATAGGGATAGGGAAGAAAAAGGAGGAATGGTAGATTAAATGGGGAGAGGGTGAGACAAATGGGAGAAGAGAGGTGAAAGATTAGTAGGAGAGAAGAGAGAAAGGATAGATGAGGAAAGGGGAATAAGAGAAATGGAGAGTAAGAGAATGAAAGAGAAAATAGGAAGAAAAAGGGGAAGAGAGAGAAAAACAGGTGTACGGGGATGGAGAGAAAAAGGGAAGAGGATAGTGGGTGGAAATGAAGGTGAAATTAGTTTAAAGAAGGGGAGGCCGAAGAGAGAAAAGGGAGGACAGAATTAGGGGAGATGATGAAATTAGAGAAATTAGACAAAAGAAAGAGAGAAAGAGAGGGGACAAAAGAAGGGAGAGGAAATATGAGAGAGAGAGAGAAGGGGAGAGAGAAGATGGGAGTGAGAGAATGTGGAAGAAAAATGTGGGAAAGTCGGGGCAAAGGGAGGAAAAGAGAGAGAGGGGGAGACAGGAGAGTAAATGGGGACTGATAAAATGAAGCAGAGAGAAAAAAAGAGAGAAAAAGGATGGGAGAAGATGCAGAGAGAAATGGACAAATAGGAGGTACAGGGGTCATAGAGGAAGGGACCAAAGGGGGGCCAGAGATGGCCAGAGAGGGTGGCAGGCAGACAAGGGACTGTGGGGGCTAGGGCCAGGGAGGTTTCCCAAGAAAAGAGAAAGGCACAAGAGGGCCACAGGGAGCCAAAGAGGTCCAGAAGGAGTGCGAGGACAGATAAGGGCTGTGATAGCGCACTGGAGTTGTGGGCTCTGGTACAGCTGCACTGGCTGCACCTGTGATAACTCCGCCCCTGGATTTTCCCAGATTCTATCCAAGTGTCAAGGAAGGTGAATTTGAGCAGAACTAGAGCTTAATCATCAGGTTTCCTTGCAAGATGGTCCAGCTGGCTTAGTTCTGAAACACACTGATAATCATGTTTATTGATTCTTTTTAAATACTCATGAAACTTTATTCTCAGTATCCTATTATCTATCTCAATACCACTCAAATCATCTCAACTTCCAAACAAATTTGTCTTAATTTGCCACATACTGTAACTACTAGCCATCCAAAGGCATTTACCTTGCACTCTAACTCTATTCACAGAATCCTGAGCCTGAGATAACAGTTACATCATCCACATAGTCCAAAATGTACACCCTTTTCCTCACTACTACAGGCACTTCCACTCCGTTAATCAGTTTATCTGTCCTTAATATTTCCAAAAATGGGTTAAAAAGCCACTGAATCCTGGAAAATGTTTTTCTACATTGAATCAAAATTAATTTCTTATATACTTTTTCTAAAAATTATTTTGCATATTATAGGGCAGTAATGCGCAACAGACAGCCGAGGGGCCACATTTGGCCTCAGACAACTTTTCATGTGGTCCCCAGGCTATTCTCTGGAGTGGGAAAGCATGGAAATGAATCACACCAACGTAAGGCTTCCCCTATTATGTTGTAAGTGGACCCTGCCCAGCTGTGTGGATGACTCTGCCCCCATTCTTTGCATGTTTTACTGCAAGCTCCAGCTAAACAAGATGGTGGAGGATCTTTGTTATAGAAAATGTGAGGGGGGGAAATGGTAGACCCATACTGAGCAATATGATAATAAAGCAAGTAGGCCCAAATGATGTTTGAAAAAAAGTAAAGAAGAGATTAACTTTGATTCAATGTAAAGTATTTTTTCCAGAGTCTTGTGGTCCACAAATACATACACAACTGAAGAAAATGGACAACCTTGTCTCATACCACAATGAACAAAAAAATCTCTAGTTAAAAAAAACATTAATTTGCATGCTGCTTACAACATATTTGTATAAAACTTTAATCCATGCAACCATCTTTTCAGTGATATCTACCCACTCCAACACATGAAAAATAAAGCTATGCTCTACTTTGCCATATACTTTTAAAACCATGTGTGCCTGTTGCCATTGGTTGCATTCCCTATACTATTCCATAACACATAGCTCAAATAGACTGAACTTTCTGCCATGCTTATCCTTGGCACTGCATAAACTTGCTCCTAACCAATTATTTTCTCAGTCACAAACCTCCTTCTATCTGCAATAATTTTTGTATTTATGTTATAAATGTTCTTTTTAACCCTTCTTATAGAATACAAGTATTTTGCGTTCTGATAGCACCACTACATCTAGTGCCATATTGTATGCTTAAAATACATAATTTCCAGTCATATCACAAAATACACTACAATATTTCACATATAATATCTAAAGGCATATATAAGTCTCATGGATTAATACATTTCTGCACTCTATAGGCAAAAAGCAGCCTATTTGTATGCAGCACATCTCATGAAACAATTTATTTTTATTAATATATAAATATCCCTCTAATGATTAAGTTGATACCCCCAGAGGGGTGTCTACACAGGACTCTGCTCCTCACCCAATCAGTATGAAGCATTAGGGGATAACTTTAATCTAGTATTCATTTGCTGTTTCTTCCTCAGCCAATAGGAAAGCACTGATGTCAGCCCCCAAGTCACTGCTGGGATATGACTCCCTGCTGCTTCCTGTCTATGCTGTGCTGCTGCCATAGCACCTAATATAGTGCCACACTACATATCCCAGGCTGCTTTGCAGCACACACAGGAACCCCAGAGTTTTTATGAAATTATTATGAAATGAATGCTAATTTAGCCTCGGTTTGGAGGGGTTGTTAACCCAAATTTTAAGACATTTTGCTAACTTCAAGGTAAGTATTTAAATGTTTATTTTAGTATTTTTTTATGCAATTTTTTTTTCTCATCCACTATTAATTCCCCTCTGTCAAATGCATTAATAATCCAGGAAATTTATATGCCTTTAACCATCACTCCTAGGAACTTTTGTCGCTGTCTTTGTAAATAAAATTATAAACTAATTAGAAGCAAACTATCCTACATTTCTTAGTAGTGTGAATCACTAGTGGAGTTTTTGTTTTCCTAGATTGCTGTCTTAAATTCACACAAAACATCAACTTTTTTTTACATACATCTCTCTCCTTCTATTATTTACCCAGGTTCGGCTCAATCTCATCCATCATTTCTTTTATCAAATCATCTCTCCTTTCTTTCTCTTCAGAATTTACATACCTCACTCATCTCTCTGAGTCACTTCACTTCCATTCTCGTTCATCCAAAGACAGCAGGTGGAAATGAGTGAGGAGTTATATCTCCAGCAGCCAGCAGGTGAAGGGGTGAGAGAGGAGATGGGAGTGGGACTTAAAGAAGCATTTAATTTTTAGAGGCAATGAGCTTTGTCATAAGCAAAAAAAATATATAAATATTTCTGCATTTTAGCACGCTAAATAATTTATTATTTAATATACTGTATTTTGATTAACTTCTAAGACATTTTACCCATATAATGTGTAATTGTAAGAGCTTACTCTAAAATATATAGGGACTTTAGTTTTGCTTTTCTTTCTCATGTAGTTTTTAAACACCCCACTAGATGGCACCTGCTATTTACAACATATTTTCTCTAATCCACTCATACTCATCATGTAAAAAGAAAATCTTGAAAAATACAAATGGCGAATATATATCTCAATTACCTCAGTAGCCTTCTGGAATTTAGGCTTTATTTGCAATTAATTTTTTTGAGTTTCTTCCTTAGTTAGCCAAATATTCTTTCATGGTAACGTAGTCCTATTTTGTTGCAGTATCCCTGCCATTGGCATCTCCCTACAGAAGAAAACTATTTGTTTAGCTCATGTGCACTTTAAAGCTCCATTAAGCCTGTTATACAGCACATTGATTTGATGGACATTACATGCCCTTACAGAACAATGTTGGATTTATAATAAAGAACTGTTGCTTTGACTGTCTGTTAGTGATGTCGCAAACATAAAATTTTCAGTTCGCGAACCGCAAACGCGAACCGCCGCAAATGTTCGCGAACCGGCGAAACGCCATAGACTACAATGGGCAGGCGGATTTTAAAACCCACAGGGACTCTTTCTGGCCACAATAGTGATGGAAAAGTTGTTTTAAGGGGACTAACACCTGAACTGTGGCATGCCGGAGGGGGATTCATGTCAAAACTCCCACGGAAAATTACATAGTTGATGCAGAGTCTGGTTTTAATCCATAAAGGGCATAAATAACCTAACATCCCCCTCCATCATCATCCTCCCCTGTATCTCTTTACCCCCTCCCTCATCATCTTCCTCTGTGTCTCTTTCCCCCCTTCCTCATCACCCTCCCCTGTGTCTCATCCCCCCTCCCTCATCATCCTCCCACCTCCCTCATCATCCTCCCCTGTATCTCTTTACCCCCTCCCTCATCATCCTCCCCTGTGTCTCTTCCCCCTCCATCATCATCCTCCCCTGTGTCTTTTTCCCCCTCACTCATCATCCTCCCCTATGTCTCTTTCCCCCTCCCTCATCATCCTCCCCTGGGTCTCTTTTCCCCCTCCCTCATCATCTTTCCCTGTGTCTCTTCCCCCCCTCCCTCATCATCCTGCCCTGTGTCTCTTTCCCCCCGTCCTCATCACCCTCCCCTGTATCTCTTTACCCCTCCCTCACGATCCTCCCCTGTATCTCTTTACCCCCTCCCTCATCATCCTCCCCTGTGTCTCTTCCTCCCTCCATCATCATCCTCCCCTGTGTCTCTTTCCCCCTTCCTCATCATCTTCCCCTGTGTCTCTTCCCCCCCCCTCATCATCCTGCCCTGTGTCTCTTTCCCCCCTTCCTCATCACCCTCCCCTGTATCTCTTTACCCCTCCCTCATCATCTTCCCCTGTATCTCTTTACCCCCTCCATCATCATCCTCCCCTGTGTCTCTTTCGCCCTCCCTCATCATCCTCCCCTGTGTCTCTTTCCCCCCTTCCTTATCATCTTCCCCTGTGTCTCTTCCCCCCTCCCTCATCATCCTGCCCTGTGTCTCTTCCCCCCTTCCTCATCACCCTCCCCTGTATCTCTTTACCCCTCCCTCATGATCCTCCCCTGTATCTCTTTACTCCCACCCTCATCATCCTCCCCTGTGTCTCTTCCTCCCTCCATCATCATCCTCCCCTGTGTCTCTTTCCCCCTTCCTCATCATCCTACCCTGTGTCTCTCCCCCCCCTCATCATCCTGCCCTGTGTCTCTTTCCCCCCTTCCTCATCACCCTCCCCTGTATCTCTTTACCCCTCCCTCATCATCTTTCCCCTGTATCTCTTTACCCCCTCCGTCATCATCCTCCCCTGTGTCTCTTTCCCCCTCCCTCATCATCCTCCCCTATGTCTCTTTCCCCCTCCCTCATCATCCTCCCCTGTGTCTCTTTTCCCCCTCCCTTATCATCTTCCCCTGTGTCTCTTCCCCCCTCCCTCATCATCCTGCCGTGTGTCTCTTTACCCCCTCCCTCATCATCCTCCCCTGTGTCTCTTCCCCCCCCTCGTCATCCTGCCCTGTGTCTCTTTCCCCCCTTCCTCATCACCCTCCCCTGTATCTCTTTACCCCTCCCTCATGATCCTCCCCTGTGTCTCTTCCTCCCTCCATTATCATCCTCCCCTGTGTCTCTTTCCCCCTTCCTCATCATCTTCCCCTGTGTCTCTTCCCCCCCCCTCATCATCCTGCCCTGTGTCTATTTCTCCCCTTCCTCATCACCCTCCCCTGTATCTCTTTACCCCTCCCTCATCATCTTCCCCTGTATCTCTTTACCCCCTCCCTCATCATCCTCCCCTGTGTCTCTTCCCCCCTCCCTCATCATCCTGCCCTGTGTCTCTTTCCCCCCTTCCTCATCACCCTCCCCTGTATCTCTTTACCCCTCCCTCATGATCCTCCCCTGTGTCTCTTCCTCCCTCCATTATCATCCTCCCCTGTGTCTCTTTCCCCCTTCCTCATCATCTTCCCCTGTGTCTCTTCCCCCCCCTCATCATCCTGCCCTGTGTCTATTTCTCCCCTTCCTCATCACCCTCCCCTGTATCTCTTTACCCCTCCCTCATCATCTTCCCCTGTGTCTCTTTCCCCCTCCCTCATCATCCTCCCCTATGTCTCTTTCCCCCTCCCTCATCATCCTCCCCTGTGTCTCTTTTCCCCCTCCGTCATCATCTTCCCCTGTGTCTCTTCCCCCCTCCCTCATCATCCTGCCGTGTGTCTCTTTGCCCCCTTCCTCATCACCCTCCCCTGTATCTCTTTACCCCTCCCTCATCATCTTCCCCTGTATCTCTTTACCCCCTCCCTCATCATCCTCCCCTGTGTCTCTTTCCCCCTCCCTCATCATCCTCCCCTATGTCTCTTTCCCCCTCCCTCATCATCCTCCCCTGTGTCTCTTTTCCCCCTACCTCATCATCCTCCCCTGTGTCTCTTCCTCCCTCCATCATCATCCTCCCCTGTGTCTCTTTCCCCCTTTCCTCATCACCCTCCCCTGTATCTCTTTACCCTTGCCTCATCATCTTCCCCTGTATCTCTTTACCCCCTCCCTCATCATCCTCCCCTGTGTCTCTTCTCCCCTCCATCATCATCCTCCCCTGTGTCTCATCCCCCCTCCCTCATCATCCTCCCACCTCCCTTATCATCCGCCCCTTTATCTCTTTACCCCCTCCCTCATCATCCTCCCATGTGTCTCTTTGTCCCCTTCCTCATCACCCTCCCCTGTGTCTCATCCCCCTCCCTCATCATCCTCCCACCCCCCTCATCATCCTCCCCTGTATCTCTTTACCCCCTCCCTCATCATCCTCCCCTGTATCTCTTTACCCCCTCCCTCATTATCCTCCCCTGTGTCTCTTTCCCCCTCCCTCATCATCCTCCCCTGTGTCTCTTTGTCCCCTTCCTCACCACCCTCCCCTGTGTCTCATCCCCCCTCCCTCATCATCCTCCCACCTCCCTCATCATCCTCCCCTGTATCTCTTTACCCCCTCCCTCATCATCCTCCCCTGTATCTCTTTACCCCTCCCTCATCATCCTCCCCTGTATCTCTTTACCCCCTCCCTCCTCATCCTCCCCTGTGTCTCTTCCCCCTCCCTCATCATCCTCCCCTGTGTCTCTTGGTCCCCTTCCTCATCACCCTCCCCTGTGTCTCATCCCCCCTCCCTCATCATCCTCCCACCTCCCTCATCATCCTCCCCTGTATCTCTTTCCCCCTCCCTCATCATCCTCCCCTGTGTCACTTCCCCCCCTCATCATCCTGCCCTGTGTCTCTTTCCCCCTTCCTCATCACCCTCCCCTGTATCTCTTTACCCCTCCCTCATCATCTTTCCCTGTATCTCTTTACCCCCTCCGTCATCATCCTCCCCTGTGTCTCTTTCCCCCTCCCTCATCATCCTCCCCTATGTCTCTTTCCCCCTCCCTCATCATCCTCCCCTGTGTCTCTTTTCCCCCTCCGTCATCATCTTCCCCTGTGTCTCTTCCCCCTTCCCTCATCATCCTGCCGTGTGTCTCTTTACCCCCTCCCTCATCATCCTTCCCTGTGTCTCTTCCCCT